>CP053171.1:7700851-8169906 GCA_014607495.2 Carposina sasakii | reverse complement strand
TATACAGTGTTACAGTCAAACGTTAGTGGATGCCTGTCGGACATGCTGGATAACGTTTAACATGCAGCATGTCCCTACCAAAGCTGAGTCAAGTAGTCTGTAACAGATATTTAGCAGTCTCTGTCGCGCAAAGGTCAATTACGACTGTTACAAGCGTGACGGCAATATATAGGTATTGACGTACGAGTGACGGTCATTGCACTAAATACTTCGTAATCCGCGTCCGTACTTAACGGGGGCGACAATGTTTTGTCACTGCCAGCGTATTTTCTAGGCATGCCGATTGCCGACATCAGTTCAACGTCTAGTGTGAGAACGTAAATACGCGTCGGCGGCACCTTCAGAAAGCCAAGAAGACGCAAATACGTAGTCGCCGGCAGTGAATGCGTTAAATGTTGTTAAGACACCTCCTCTTTACATGAGCTACATGGTAAAAACTTACGAGTGCAGACTCAAAGGGTTTGGATAAGGTAAACAGTTTAAAAAGTGCCGGGTCAATAACCTCGGTTAGTTAACGTTCACGATAACGTTCCCTAACGAGTTGGCTGGACTACATGTCCCAGTAAATACAACCATCCCAAAGAGACTGGGCAAAAGTGTGCACACATGTGACTCATTTCACCAGTTAGCCTTATTAAGTTCCACGTGGTAAGGGGTGAGTCCCTTCGCTTTTCGGGCACAAATATTTTTGTATAGGTATAGCAATAGCTCAACGATCCAGCAAGCTGAAGTGCCAATGGGCAGGGCACATAACTCGAAGAACTGATGGCCGATGGAGTCGGAAAGTTCTAGAGTAGGATACCACGTATCGGCAAACGCAGCGTGGAAAGGCCACCCGCGAGATGGACGGACGACCTGGCCAAAGTCGCGGGCGTCGGTTGGATGCAGCCTGCTTCCGACCGGTCGGAGTGGAGGTTGTTGGGGGAGGCCTGTGTCCAACAGTGGACTTCTCAGGGCTGTAAATGATGATGATGATAGCAAATGCCGAAATTATATACAAGAGATCAAGCACTACGGAGCTTGAAATCCAAGACATAGGTAACTTTTAAAAGTAAAATAACATCTGTATACTATCTCCTGTATGCTAACAAGATCGATGGTGTCATATATAAGTGTTCTTTGCTTCTTTACCCAACATTATTTATATTTAAACAACATGAAAGTATATACAAAGTACTTGACAATGTAGTACAACTGACTGAATGCGGTGGTCGGGGGAGCGAACTCTCTTCGCCATCATCAGGGTTGTTGACACTGACAAACAAACAGACAGCTATGAAAAACTTAAAACAAGATTTTTTCCATTGTGTAAGCGAGATGGGGCTAGGTAGTGCATAGCTTCTCGTTTCCACAATCTTGCTGTTGTTGTAGTTTATATCAAACATCTGTTTGATATAAAATCTTGTAGTTTATATCAAACAGATCACGATTAAAGTTCGAAACGCACTAGGGGTACGAATGTACCCCGTGCGCGGATACTGGGTACGGTAATACTTAAAAACTGCATAGACATAGACATCAACAGTTGAATATTCCTTGCTTATTCATTACTTTTATATTCATATAAAAAATATATAACCCTACAGAAAATGTGTTACAAAAGCATGTGAAACGGTATATAAACGCATTATATCTCATTTAAACGTTGAAGCACGAGCCTGTCATAAAAAAATAACAAAATATTTATCGCATAAAACGCGTAATACAACAATAAATTTACGCACTTGCCAGCCCTAACCACGTCGTACGTAAGTAGGGACATCCTCTCGTATTTTAATGTGACCATAAAATACTGAAATTACGTTTAAAACCTATAAAATCCACAGGCTCTTTATTTTTATAGGCGGATTAGGTATTTTGTGTCAAAGGAGACTTTTACATCTGACCCCACTATGCTGAACGAGGCTAAAGGATCTCCTTTGCATTCTGGCTATCACATTTTTGAGAACACAGCCGCGTGTATATGGTATGTTGTATATGTCAAAGTCTGTGTGTATATGTACCTATATATTATGGGTCAAAGATATCCCACAAAGAGAACTTAAGATGTACTCGTATTCTGTCATATTTGGCGTCGTAGTATTATAGGTTTTGACGTGCACCGCTTAATATTACGTAAGTTTCTTTTATTACAATTTCCTTTAAGCGCAATAGTTTATCCAGTTTGATAAAATTGCTAGACTAGATAATCTCTCGAACCTGGTTTCTCATTGCGACTGTAGTTGCCTGCGATCGCATTCGTGTATAAGTCCGGTAGTGGGCGAACAATAGTTGAAGACTAGGCAATATAATTATGAATATTCATCTAAATAAACTGCATTGCAAACTTGAAAACAGAACAAATTATAGCCACCCTACAAAATATCTCCACAGTTTTACTTGTCATTGTTTTTGCTAAATAATGCAAGTGCCGGCAGTCAGTTGATTGAGCAAAAGAGAGAAATTACTATTGTAGCCAACGAAAATAAGGCTCCTGTAGGGTCAGCAACGAACCTTTTTACGCGCTGTAACGCTATCTACTCGCAAGCAAAATCTATGAGATATGACAGTTTCACGATAGCGTTACGGACTATCGAAAGGTTCGTGCTTGCCCCACGGATAATGATCCTGTACGTATTTCTTACATACCATACGTACTTCTAAGTATTTCATACATACTACATACATACGTATACGTATACATATACGTATACATACGTATAGGCTGTGCTCCCGAAATGTGGTAGCCAGGCAGAACTGCAGGATGTAAAGGACAATCGGGTTGTAAAATTTGAAAGAGGTAGCAAGAAAGAAGAATAGGTGAAATTTTAATCTTAATGTATATGTATTAGGTACTAGTGGACGCCCGCGACTCCGTCCGCGAGGACTGCAGAAAAAACAAAATGTCGAAATTATCCGGGATAAAAACATTTTCCCGGGATAAAAGTAGCCTATATGTTAAGTGGGACCTGTCACAATATATTCCTGAAAACTGCATCGAAATCGGTGCAGCCGTTTCTGAGATTAGCGTGCACAAACATCGATCCGTTACAATTTTATTATATGTATAGAAGAAGATAGAAGATATAGATAGAAGAATAGAAGATATAGATAGATTAAATCATGTAGTTATTGAAAATGCTTGTGCATACATCCGCGAATTACTGTCCCGCATGCCCTATTACCGATTTCCTGTCAAAGATGGAGTGTTCCAGTATTATAAAGTGACATTATTGCCCGGGTGTAGTATGAGATGAGTCAGAAGCGAGATACATCACAACAGAAGCATGAACCCACAATGCTATCGACTCGCAAGCAAAATCGGATTATCGAGAGATTTGCCTTTACCCCATTGACTTGCAAGCAAAATCGGACTATCGAGAGATTTGTGCTTACCCCATTGAACTTGACTGCCCTTGAGCGTGCCAAAGAAATATATAGGTACATAAACTTTAAAAATATAACCCTTCTTCTGACATAGTCAGGTAATAAGAAGTTCTAGATACGTATTTAAAATTGCGTGTTCATTATATCCTAAAATAAATATTATGTTATTAAGGTAAGCAAATATGTAGCTAGGTACTCACTTATTTTTGTTTTTATATCTAAACATTGTGATATGTGCGGGAACTGAAGGATTTTACGCCACTTCTTGCTTTTGCCCTTATTGCTATCGGAGCCACCTGTGAACAAAGACACGTACAATTTACTTAGTATAAAAAAAAATTATGAAACATACACCTTGCAAATTTGCATTTTTATTTACATAATAACAAATAGGTGCCAAAAAAGTAGGCCCTCTTATATCTACTTAAGGAACACATATGGAATGGGAAGTTACTGGAAGGAGGCCTTCTGCCCCATCTAAGGGCACATTAACTGACATATTTAAGACAATTTAGCAACACACACATGCCACTTCCAGTTAATTAAGTTTCAATGAGTGATCATCTCTATCAACTGTCGAAAAGGTAGGGGGGCTGGATCTGTCTTGTCTACTCGTACTGTCTTGTCTACTCATACTGTCTTGTCTACTCGTACTAGTTACCAAGTATTCTGTATGTGCTCAAACTAAATCAATTAGTTATAGAGGAAAATGGTTTTTGAATAGGCTCTTAAAGTATTTTTTTTCCTGTTTGTTTACTATAATTAAAGACATCATAAAACTCTAACAAACTAGGTAGTGGACGCCCACAACTCTATCCATGTAGACTGCAGAAAAAACCAAAATGTTGAAATTATCCTGGATAAAAATATTTTCCCAGGATACGAAGTAGCCTATGTGTTACTCTGATATGTAAGCTATATGTATTATTGTGAATTTCATCATTTCCATTCAATATTTTTTGTGTGAAAGAACAACAAACATCCTTACATACATACATACATTCTCACAAACTTTCATGTTTATAATATTAGGATTTCCCAGGATCGAAGGGCACACCATATTAACTAATAGAAAGTAGGTCACATACATTATTACAATATTATTGCTACTAATAAAGACTGTCATGTTATCTAGCAATATTTTTATGTGTCTAATTGATTAATTCCATTAATGGATATAATTAATTAAAATAATACTTGACTAGTCTGGTATTCAATAATGTGTGACAAGGCCTGACATTTGATATTGGTGATCTGGTTAACAATATTGTTACTATGGTTAGGTCTTTGAGGCTTTTGCTAACAGTGAAATGAAATAAAATTCAATAACTAGTTAAGTGAAATGAAACATTTAAGCAGTACTTGACCATTGGTTTGTTAACTAGTTTTAGCCATTTGCATAAAGAAATTGAAGAATAGAGAGGGATGGACATAACTAATTTAAAGTTTAGATTTAAGTGAACGAAAAGATCATCCACAATACCATGAGAATAACACTGACATATACAATTTGTTTTTATAATTTTATATTAGTAATGCTTTACTAAAAATATGTAATAACCATAGAACTAATTGGAATAAATAGCTTTATTATTATTATTATATTATTAAATCCTTTACTGGTGAAAAACTAGTTATTTATTTGTAATTGGTCCCAAATTAAAAACATCCTGGAGAAGACATAAAACCCTAGATTATATTGTTCACAATATTTGCTGTGTCTGGGAGTAATTTAATAACAATGTCTGTAGGATTTACTAACCTTGAGGACCTTATAGAAGTCCTAGGAGCTCAATCCGAGGAGTTTAAGGGACTTTTTAGTTTATCACAACCTACTTCATTTTCACTTTATTTCATCACCTGATCATTTCTCGAGGATGCACTGTTCAGATACATAATATTTGATTTTATATTTAAATCACAAATTATCCAACTAATTCAAGCGAAAAAACAGAAATTGGCCTATTTTAAAACGAAAAGTTATCCTTTTGGCAAGCCCTTGTCATGTCACTTTTTCATTTTATTTTTCTTTTTGTACACTCAAATCTTTACAAAACTTCATGAAGAAAAAGGAAATTCATTTCGAATTCAAGAATTTGAAAATGGAGAGAAAAATTCGTATATAAGCCATACAAACCGAAAAAAGTAAAGCATTCCATCGGCTACTCAGCCAGAGTGAAGATACCTGCCCCGGAACCCTTGCTGCACTTCGTCGGACTTCTACAGCGCGAACAATCCGCACCCACGTTGGGTTCAGTAATCCGCGACCGAGAAGATTCATCTGTCCGATCCAGTACCTACAACTTCTGCACCTGTATCTACAACTGTGACCCGTCCGTCTGGTCTAGTACCTGCAACTCCAACCTGCAACTTCTACACCTGCATCGACAATAGTGACCCGGCTGTCTGGTCCGGTACCTACAACTTCTGCACCTGCATCTACAACTGACCCATCCGTCAGATCCAGTACCTTCAACTCCTGCCTGCAACTACTACACCCAGGGGCATGACTCCTGGAACGCCGTCGACCCAGGACCCTGAAGAGGACTCTGCTCACCGACTTCCTACAGTTTTACACTCTACACCTTAACGCATTATTCATAGTGATCTCTTTTCTGTATTGTGTTAATTTGTGTTGTAAATAAATTCGTGTAACTCGTAATTTCTTTTCATTTCGTTAGGTAGGTATTATATATATTTATTTGGTAGGCTACAAACTCCTACATAACTGTTGCTATATGACATGTCGAGGTTTTTTTGTAGATATGATAGACTCAGTTTTGTAACAATGTGTATAAGACCTACAATTTTATTGTGTTTATGTATTCAAATTACAATTTCTTGGTAACTGGTTGAATTCATAAAGTGGCATGTCTTAATTTTATTACAAAACATTGGTATTATTATAACGTCCAACTAGAACGTCTTCCAGCAGTTAATCACATAGGTACCACCACAAAATACTAGGTGCAACGATGCTTACCCTCTCTGGCTTTCAAATAAACCGTGTTGGCTACGATATTCTCCAATTCCATCAGTTCCAGTGTGGCGGATTATTCGGTAGACCCGCCAGGAAGTAAAATACCGGTGCGGCCGCCCCGCAGGCCGTCCGTGCGATCCACAGAAATTGCCCATAAAGGTGCCAATGCCAGGGCGCTTACACACGCACAATGCTTGCACTTAACACCAATTAGCCTTTTATCTAACTATGTACACTTTATCATAAACACTAATACACACTTTATACACAGCACAACAAGTTCCCGTACCGTTAGGTGCATAAACACGCAAACGACGAGTTCCGTCCGAGGGTGTGGTGGAAAGACGAATATATGCACGGTCAGCGCGGACAACGCCAATTGATGTGTTACAGAGTAATTCAAAAAAGATAACTTTGTTGTTTTATTTCAATTATGTCTGAAAAGGTAACACGCCCGATTTAGCAAGAAATTAATGATGACGGAAGCAATTACACACGCTTCAAATTCTACCTACCTACCACCTCGATTTTTTTTTCCAGACATGTGGGATGTTCACATGTTATTTGAAATACTACTGTAAAACATTAAAATTTAATGTTATGCATACTTATCAAACCTTGGACTCAATCCGAGATCTATGCTTGCGTGCGACTTCTGAAAATCACCCATATCCAAAGTTTGCTTTGCCGCTTTCCCAAATCAAAAATGTTATGTTAACTCTTAACTATATTTTTTATATTTAAAAATATTAGGTTTCTTCGGAAAATGTTCTAGATATTATAAAAATACAATATATTCATTTCTGTGTTGTTAATAAGTAAAATCCATTTTAAACATATTTTCTGGCCTTTAATGGACCATTTAATTGACTTATATATTCTACCATTCTATTTTTTTTTATTACATATGGCAATTACAATATGTCAATCTCCTGCACTACCAATATAAAAAAAAGGATTCGGCGGGAAAAGCTGGAAGGGAGCGGGTGTAATTTTTTTGTGAAAATCAAAAATTATTTGTAAATGGCTTGCATGTGTCCGTAAAGTGATGTTTTCTGGTAGATAAGTTATATTTTGATTACTGTTATGTGAATCTAGTGCGTGTGCATGGTTTTTATACGCAGGTAAGCCGAGTAAAACTTTAACCGGATTACGATCTCTTCATGGGCGCATGTAAGTTGTTTCTGCAATTTTTTCCTTTTGACTAACTTTACACTTATTCTTGAGGATTTTCCCGACGTTTCCATTCATCATCATCATTATCATCCATCATAAATTCAGAAATCATTTACTAAAGACAATGGCTGTATGGGCTTAGTTCCCCTTGCCTTTCCTTCGGGATAAACTAAAAAAAAAAAAAATATATATAAAGAAACTAAAAACTTTATTTCATTCAAACATAATACTGTGTATATTGCTATCTCCTTTTATGAACTTTAAGCTAGTTACATACGAAACGATTCTATGGCATCGAATCGATGTCAAAATAAAATAATCGATAGGGCTTAACAATACGTTTCTTTTTAAATGACAAAATTTTCTACCTTGACATGATAAGCTCACACAAACATTTTATATGTAATAGCATAAAAACAAACATCACCCACCGTCCCATGGGTGCCCTCGTATTTAGGACCCTTAAAGTAAAAGTGGCCCCAACCCTAGGCATTTCCGGTTTGTACCTGTCAAGGTCATTCGGCGGGAAAAGCTGGAAGGGTGCAGGTGTAATTTTCTTGTTAAAATCAAAAAATATTTATAAATGGCTTGCATGTGTCCGCAAAGTGATGTTTTCTGGTAGATAAGTTATATTTTGATTACTTGTGATGTGAATCTAATGCGTGTGCATGGTTTTATACGCAGGTAAGCTGAGTAAAACTTTAGCCGGAATACGATCTCTTCATGGGCCCATGTAAGTTGTTTTATAGCCCCTCAGGCTATACGCCCTATGCGTACTCGGCGGCTGCCTGCCAGATACCGGGAGTAGGTATAGGGCCTCTTTTGTAAAGTTAGTTTTCTTTTAATATTTTGTACTTTTATGACACTGATTGTTGTCAGATTTTGAGTAGAAGAAAAATGTTTTTTTTTGTGTTGTAAGTTGTAAAATGTGCTTTTATATATTTGTTTTGAATATTATAATGGGGAATAAATAATAACAAGAATATATGTGTGAGTGATCCTTTTAACTACACCGAACCCTCTATAGTTTCTGCAATAATTTTTCATTTTGACTAACTTTACACTTGTTCCTGAGGATTTTCCCGACGTTTCCATTCATCATCATCAATATCATCCCTCATTAATTCAGAAATCATTTACTAAAGAAAATGGCTTTATGGGCTTAGTTCCCCTTGCCTTTCCTTCGGGATAAACTAAACAAACAAAAAATTGTACCTGTCAAAATTTGCTGTCACTGTCACATGCAGCATGTTGAACACATGTTTATTGTTATTGTTTTAAGTGTAACCGCTCAAGTTCTATTAATTCATTGAAATTATGGTTAGTTTAGGCCAATGAAGCAATATATCACTATTAAGATATACGTTACTAAAGGAAAATGATCGTCGAACCGTGTAACATTTGTGGTAATACAGAGGTGAACTTAGTGGACGGATTTTATTATTGTGTAGAATGTGGGACACAGGATGTGAACGTTCAGGAGACTGTCGTAGACAAGGTGGTTTTAGCCAGCGGAGTCTTTGCGCAATCCACATCAAGAAAGTTCAACACTGTTTTAGCGGAGGGAATGGAAAGTATGTGCTTATAGGTTATGTTTTCGTGAACCCTAACCTCATGTATCTGTAAAAAAATTTGCCTTAAAAAAGAACCAGAAGTTTTAATCTAACAAAATTATTTATATTAATAACTGATGTAAAGTTGAACAGTCCAGTTCTTTGAAAAACTCCTTAGAACCTCTTCTGGGACCCTATTTGGGGTCTAGTCTAGCTATTCTGCTATATCCTGGGGTCTAGGTATTCGTTTATGTATAACGTACTAAAGATAATACATTTTTCTTTTCTAGTGAGTGGGGAATGGTACAAATGGCATGCCTATAACTTTATATTGGTTGGACTAGCCAATGAATTGATCTCACTGGGAGCTCCACCGAGTTTTAAAATAAAGGCTTTGTGGATATGGACTAGATATATTAACAAAATCCAAGTCAAAGATAATGTAAGGTATGTATGATATCGAGGGGTGAAAGGCTATTTGGGATAAGCTCCATTTATATATATGGTGCTTATCCATAATAGCCTTTCACCCTTCGATATATTTTCATGTGTCTCAGCTTTTTTCCCCACAAAAATCTTGATAAACTGAATTAGCTTAACTGTTTGCCTGACCTAGCTATCTTAACTTTTGGTTTAACTAATAAACCAAAATTTATGAAGTGTTTATATTTCCACAGTTCTCTGGGATTTGATGATGAACAAAACAATGGAAATGATAAAGAAGAGAAAGAAAAATTACAAATAAAAAATAAAAAAATAGGAAAGAAAATTGTTAATGTAACTAGATGTTTACTCCTCACTATCCTGTATCTAGCTCTAAATTTTGATGGCAGTGAGATGCAACTATCCCACCTTTTGAGGTATATGAGGGAGGGTCGACTGAGCTTGGTTGATTGTATTAAATTTGTTCCCAAAGAAATTAAAACAAAGTCCATACCAAATTGGATGGGTTTTGTTTTAGGCACTGAATCTCCTAAAGAAGTGACCATACGAAGAATGTCGATGGAAGTCATAAAAGTACTAAATCTAGGTTTACCTAAGGTACCAGATATAAGGAAGTTAGTTGACAATTATGTGTTAGAATTATGTATGCCTGATGATTTTAAAAATTTAGTTTATTCGCTTCTTCATTTTATGCCTTATGATGATTGGTTGGAAATGAATGAAGATATTAAGAAATCAGCTGCAACTTTACCCCACTATGAAGCAGTGGCCATGGCTTATGTTGTTCTAGCTCTGAAAATGTGTTTTGGCTTAGATGATGTTTACGAATTGAGATTATCAGATGCAACCGATCAAATTAATGATAATGAAATGCATATGAAATCTTACAAATTAGGATCCCATTCACAGCCTTCAGACAGATTATTCTCATTTCGTGAATGGTGTAAATATTTACAATTCCGTAAAATCACTTTAGCTAAGAACTATTTACCATTAGCAATGGACTTTAGTAGAGAGGTAGATGACTATGCACTCATGGAACAGAGTAGAGAATACAGGCCTATTAGACCCATCTTACTATCTGATGATGTTGCAATGAATATTTTGAATAACATTCCGGAAGATAAGTTTAGTAATATAGTCTCATTAGAGGAATTTCCTCCATCAGTTACTCCTATCAGTACTTATACCAAAGCAGTTTTGAACAACACAGATGATCCAGATATAAGATTATTATTAAGTGAAGATTTTTCACAGTACTCTATAAAGTATGTATGTGAAAATCTTAAAATACCTCATGATTTTAATGATGTAGAAAACATAGTAGTTGGTGTTGATGAAATCAATAAGATAGTAAATAATACTATAACTGGTACTATGACAGGCACTCATGGAGATGTATGTTCTCTTGTTTATGTTAAGAATTGTGATAATAAAAATTGGTTAATATCGAAACCGCCCACTTCTGACCAAGTCGCAGATATCAATGAAACTGAAAACAATGATGGAAATGACAGTGATAACGGCTACAGTTCTAATATTGACAATACTCCTGAAAAACGCAATAGTGATACCGGAAATAGTATACTAGAAAATATGAAAGAATATGAAACAAATATTGATACTATCATAGAAGAACCTGAAGAGAAAAGTATTTTTGATGATGATTTCACTGGCAACGATATTGAAGATAGCAAAATTGTTGAAGATGAAAACAGTCAAGGGCTGTTTGAATCACAAAACAATCAAAGTATTAACTATGTAATTCCCAGTGACAGAGACACTAATAGCAGTATAGGTTGTAGATTCGATCCAGACACTTTTAACAGAGAGTTGACTATACGAGAACTAGTCCTTGCAGCTTGTAAAGAATACAAAATTCCTGTTCCTAAAGAATACAAGCCTCCTAAGGAACCCAAAGAGCCTAGGAAAAGACGATCTGAGTTAATCAAATTTGAATCTGAACAGGATCAAGAAGAAAGGCCAAAGAGAAGAAAAAAAGAGTACACGGCCAAACAAGAAATAGAAAAAATCCTTTCGGCATATTACTCCAATTTGCAAAATGATGTAATATATCAAGTATCAGAACAGGTTAAATCTTTTATGAATTATGATGATGTCTTGAATAACACCACAATAAGTAATGAAGATAACACATCGATAAAGGCTGAACCTCCTGATCAACCAAATATGGAGATTCCCTTACTCGCTGATAGTATCCAACCAGTCGAAGATAGTATTGTGCAAGACGAGAATATAAATGACATAACAGATAACGATGTTTCCGATTTATTCCAAAAATTGATCCTAGATTTGATGAAAAACTCACGATATAAAGCAGCTTTACATAAACATAAAACAGATAGATGACTTTATTGAAGATTTCTCTAACGACCCAGACATTGACAAAATTATCACCAACAAATTAAGAGAATTTGAAAAAACTGGCAAATTCGCTAAACAGCCTGTCGAACCTGATGAACAAATTGAAGACAAAGATAGCACAGTCGCTACAAAATACCATAGCGATTCAGAAGACGAATTGCCACTGAAATTGCTGCATGAGGATAACTTACTAAGACTAAAAAGAAAACGATTGCGAACAGAGCAATTTCATACATTAGTGAAGGATTCTGTTTTAGAAAAATTTAGATTCTGGATTCGACACTACAGTCGTGATTCACATGTGGCCAAGCATGATGGGATGACAAACAAATTCGACCGCGAGCTGGACGAGAATTTCCCGAAAAGTTTCAAGTTTCTGATCGACGAATGCGCGAGTATCATAAGTTGTACCGCGTTCACAATTTACAAAAATCTCGTAACTTTGGAACAAATGCTTGTGTCGAAATCCAGATTAGGCCAAACGGTAAATCTATAATGTAGGACGGCCTATCTATTTAAGAGTCTAGCGTTAATTTTTTTTGTAAACTATGTAGCATTGTTATGTCGATTCTGACCGTCACGCTTAAACGTAAATAAATAAATGGCTGAGGCAGAAAGAGACAGGTAGGACTAATATTTAAGTTTAGGTTTATATGTACTCGTAGCTGTCAGAATCAGCCATAACACCTGTTTACTAATTGTGCACTCATATGAAATACTCTAGTCATTGGTTCCCCTCGTTCCCTGTTCTTTAAGACGAAGTGTTTACTTTACTGTATCCAAATTGTTAATTTGCATAGAAATTACAACAATGTAAGGCTGCCTTCCCACCAGAGATGCTATGTTACGCAGCGCGTATGATATTTCACAAATTCGTTGACTTCATGGACCCTTGAATGTGATTGGTGAATGTCTAATGAAACTAGTTATACCAATATAGTTAGCATGGATCTCTGGTGGAAATTGCAAATAAATATTTATCTTATCTTAAAAGAAAAGCTGCCTAAGGGTCGCAACACATCTGCGGGACGTACGGCGCCGAAAGTTCAGCGGCTGAAGTGTCAGTCGAAATATTCAGTTGTTATGACAAACCAAACGGTCAAAACGCGGCGTCTTGTTCAGCGCGCTACGCGACGGAAAGTTACGCGGCGTCGTCGTCAGTCTGTGTCGACACTTTATGGTGTGCGGTTGTTGTGACGTACCTGAACTGCCCAGAAAAATGGATTTAATTAGAATATTAGCTATTATAGAAGAAGAAGAAGTAAATAAGAAACACTTTTGGGTGCATTGGCTAAATACAATGAGAATCCAAGAATGTCAATTTCAAAAATATTCAAGGTACAGATCCTATCCTGATAAGTTTTTTAAATATTTTCGGATGTCAATTCAATCTTTTGATGATTTGCTATTTCTCACTAGTAACGATATTTTGAAAAAATGTACTAGGTTCAGGGATTCTATTTCACATATTATATAGACATGGTCGTAATTGAACTTCCAATATTAATTTTTCTGAATCAAACATATTTCTTGTCGAAAAACAACGTGTCTACAGCAAAGCCAACGAGCGAGTGTTGAGCGTGTGCGTGGCGTGCTATAGTATAGAAAGCGACGTTGCCGCTCTTTGCTACCGCCACGCGCGCGATGCACAACACACGCCGAACGTTCAGGTACGTCTGCCGCCCGCCGAACTTTCGGTCGCGCAACGCGTCGCGTGATGTGTCGCTTGCTATGCAAAATACATTAAATGCGTTTTAGCTGAAAAAATCGCCCGACGGAAGGTTAGGCACTACGCCGAACACGGCGTAATTTCGGCTGATGTGTCATAGAGAACTTGAAATACACTGCGAGCGTATTTAGCCGAACGTTCGGCGCCGTACGTTCCGCAGATGTGTCGCGACACTAAAGTGTCTTAATACCTAAAACGTGATCAAAGTACGATAACAGTAGTTAGGGGTAGGTAGTTATGTATACCTACCTAAGTAGAATCAACTAATACGCAGTTATTATGAAATGCACCCACGGCTTAAACGATAATCGTGCTATTTATTTAAGAATAAAAATATTTTTTAAATGAATCTTTATTTTTATTAGCTAACTAGTGGCCCGCCCTCGCTTCGCTTCAGTACATATACTTAACGTATTCACCGTTTAACGCATTCCCTGCCGGCGAGTACCTATGTGCGTTTTCTTGGCTTTCTAGAGGTGCCAGTGACGCGTATTGGCGTCCATACAAATTTGACTTCGCTTTTAAACCTTGGACTTCCACGAACATTTCAAGACTAAAATTAGCCAAATCGGTTCAGTCGTTCTCGAGTTTTAGCGAGACTAACGAACAGCAATTCATTTTTATATACAGGATGATTTTTGGTCGTCAACGTTTCCGAAAACTACGGAATCTCCTCATCATCACGATCATTTTTCTCCATGGAAGCATACCTGGGAAGTGTCTGGTTTCCAAAATATTTGGGTCCAAAGTTGAGTAAATAGACTGCGTTTTTCTGCATAAATGCACATAGACGCGCGTAGCAGGATTTTTTCACGAAAAATAATTAATATCTGTCTATAAAAAAACTAACATAAACACTAGACACTATAAATTTCGCACGATCAAGGAATTTAAAATTTTTTTTCAAAAAAAAAATTTTTTTCCCAGCATTTTTTTTGGCATAAACTTACTTTATTTCATGTATAGAATACGTACCCTTCGTTAAAGGTGGCCACAAAAAAACATCCTGTATAAGAAGATTTGGTGTTGTTCTTACACAGCTACTCCTAAAATCGGTATAAATTCTACATGAACGTATAAAGAACAACGGACGTAGGTAATGCTATGAATGCACAGATTGAAGCCCCGTAATGGCGGCGCTTTGCGTATGTGTGCGTATTTTCTAGTAGGCGCCGAGCTTACTATGGTTTATATGTGTGGGAGGATAACGCGTCAATATACATCCCTACTCCAGTGAATATTGTTACCGAGCTTACTATGAATGCTTCACTCTGTGCATTGACAACACTCTGTCCGTTATTCTTTATACATTCATGAAATTCTATTACATTATCTAGTTTAATCAGTCTGACGTTAGGAGCACATGTCACCGTGAAATATGTGTTACGAGTAGTCAAATCTAAGTCAAGTTAAAACGTGCATTTCGCTAATGTTCGGCAACGGACAAGACTAATGGCCAATGTCTACTGAGTCGAGAGTAGTATATTCTTTGACTGAGTCGATATAAAAATCCGTATGTACCCAAGTACATGAAATAAATTAACCATAGAGGAGAATAGGATCGAACCTACTACGCCGCGACGCGCCGCGCCGCCGTCCAACTGGAAGACGCACGCACATCTTAACCATTGGGCTATCACCGCTTGATCACCTGTAGTTCCGCTGTTACAGTTTGTTTGGCCGGGTATTCTACATAAAGAAAAAGAAAAAAATTAAAAGAGGTTGGCGTTAAAATTTAAAAGAGGTTAGTTTCTCTGTGTTGATGATAGTGTTGACCATGTGTTGACTTGACCCTATAATCACGTCACTGGTGTTGACCATGTATATGCGTTCAGGGATTAGGTATCTCTATGTATGCGTTAGCATCACAGACTACTTAGTGTACTGTTAGCATCTCTAATTATGTGTTGACCGTGTTGACCTCAGATGAATGAATGGTCTGTTCTTCATCTGAGGGTCTGTTATTCATCTAAGGTTGACGGCCAACCGAAGTTGACGCTGGACGTCAACTTAACATCAAATTCAAATCTTATGTTTGTCAAAGTGAAAAAAAAACAACCTTGTTAATAATTTGTTAAAAACGTGAAAATTACGTAAAAATGCTGCATAAAAGCATATTGCCCCTATTCTACAAGCCATTCTCCACGCCACCAAAACGTAATATGGCTCAAGTAGGCATGCTAATATGTACACCTCCAAGGGGCAAACTTGGTTTTGTGGTAAGTTAGAATATAGGTTAGAATAGAATTTTATTTGCCAACTATCATTTATACCTACGTACAGCAGACATTTAAAAACTAGTTTATTTAGTATGAACTTTATCCCTGAAGTTCTGGAAGAAACCAAGGGGGGACTTAATTCTCCATACCTATTCCCGCTGTTCGCCAATGTTTAGTTTTGTTTAGTTAGTATTCTTGCCTCGAAAATATCTCAATCCTTTAAACCATAGATTTAAGAAAATGTCTTTTCTAAATCTCTTTTGAAAACAAACTATTTAATCTGTGCGTGCTGCGATCTACCTATAAGTTGAAATAGGTGTAGTAGGCACTAGGTAGGACACCAGTGTTCTATACCTATGGATTGAACTCATGCTGTCTTTCTTAATACCTACCCTCGTTAACCCTAACTCCCCTAACCCTACTATGGCATGCGGAATTTTAGACATACCTTTGAGCAACGACATTATGGACGTAGGTATTATCAGTGTGCACAAACTAAGTAGAGATGCTAACGCATGTGGATGTATTGTCGTTGGTAAGGTCAATGTTCAAAATATAATAAGTATTTCAATTTTCAAATCAATATTTCCAGGAGACTATCGTTCACGGCGCTATTATGTGCTCATTCTGGGGGTCAGGAATAGGATTCTTTATGTCGCAAATTAAAGTATGGCGCCGTAAATACGTAGAAGGATGAATTGCTACCTACTCAGCTTGCTATTTAGATTTAGTTAACCATAGTTTTTAATTTGTTTATTGAATAAAACTAGTCAATATAATTGGCAGTTTAATTTGTATTACGTAGAACTTCGTAGAACCTTATCTCCTTTTTCAATTTATTATGCACCTGTGCAAAAAATGTACTTACTCTCTAACGAGAGCATCTGGGACTTAGTTATCATTCTACAATTATTGTTTCTTACTCATGAATAATTTCGTAATATTTATTTGAAAAAACAAAAATTCGTTAATGACGGTTGATGCACTACTCCATCAAATATGGCTGTATGACTAGTTGCTTGTGCCTAACTAAACAGATTGGAAATTGAAATGAAAAAAGGATTCGGAGAATTTTTGGCTCCACGATCTTTGCGGGGAATCAGGGAAAGCTGGAAGGAGGCGGATTTTATTTTCTAGTGAAAATCAAAATTTATTTGTAAATGGCTTGCATGTGTCCGTAAAGTGATGTTTTCTGGTAGATAAGTTATATTTTATTAACTTGTGATGTGAATCTAGTGCGTGTGCATGATTTTATCTACACTAATATAATATTATAAAGAGGAAAACTTTGTTTGTTTGGTTGTAATGAATAGGCTCAAAAACTACTGGACCGATTTCAAAAATTCTTTCACCGTTAGAATCCTTATTGGACCTGGATGAACATAGGCTATAAGAATTTCCCGATATTCCCACGGGAAGGCGACCAACGGGAATTCTATATTTTTTACGAAAACCGCTATACATTGAAACGCTGTCCCCTTCTTCCCCTATTACGGGCAAGAAGTGGACAGGTCCAGTTAATGAATTTAAGATAAAAGAAAAATACGGTAATACTAAGTGATAAAAATAAAAAACAATTTTTGAACACGAGACTAATTTATTAAAGTGAACGCGATAACAGGTCGTGGGTGACTAATCCTGGTTTCTCCGATAAATATTAAAATTGTTTACAAAATAACACGTAGCTTTGGAGAGGCGTATCCACGGTAGCAGCCGAGGCAGCGATGTGTAAAGTCCGACGGAATGCTCGGCAGGTGTGAGGGAGCTCGGTGGAATATTCGGCAATCCTTGGAATACTCCAAATCCAATTCCGTATGAAAACCAATTCCGAACGAAGTTCAAATCCGGTCTAAATCCTGATCCGGACGTAATCCAAACGTAATCGCCACCGAACCTAGTTCGAAGTGGCGACACTTATCACAGATTAAATTATTGAGTTGCACTATGGCGACTATTTGAATTGCAAAACAGCAGAAAGTAATATTTATAATAGGTAAGGAACGAGGAATTAACTTAGGCTTCAAAATAGTTCCTAATCCTCTGAGACAAACTTTGGTAATGAGCGACCGCGCGATCGAGGCAACAGGCCTTCTGTCTGTACTTCGGCCGCACGGTTATTGACCTCAGCCTAGAATGGCCTTGCCATTGGTTAAAATTTTGATGTCCCCGTCCGGAGTGAATTTTAGAGATTTTATTACCATAAAAGGTAATCTTGGTGCCAAAAAGACGAAATTCCGGCTAGACTGGCAACGCCCAAAACGTTTTTGAAATATAACGACGGCACCATGTCGCGGGAATTTTGAACAACGCGACAACATATGAAGCTGAAATCGGGCATATATGTTCATTGGGGACAGCGAGGGAGGACTAAAAACGGATTTCCCGAAATTCCCACGGGAAGGGGACAAACGGGAATTCATAGTTTTTACGAAAACCGCTATACATATGAAGCTGAAATCGGGCATATATGTTCATTGGGGACAGCGAGGGAGGACTAAAAACGGATTTCCCGAAATTCCCACGGGAAGGGGACAAACGGGAATTCATAGTTTTTACGAAAACCGCTATACATATGAAGCTGAAATCGGGCATATATGTTCATTGGGGACAGCGAGGGAGGACTACAAACGGATTTCCCGAAATTCCCACGGGAAGGGGACAAACGGGAATTCATAGTTTTTACGAAAACCGCTATACATATGAAGCTGAAATTGGGCATATATGTTCATTAGGGACTGCGAGGAAACACTAGAACGGATTTCCCGAAATTCCCACGGGAAGGAGACCAACGGGAATTATTTATTTTTTACGAAAACGGTTAAACATGTGAATCTGAAGTTGAGCATATATGTTTATTTGGGACCCCGAGGAAGCACTGGGAACGGATTTCCCGAAATTCCCACGGGAAGGGGACAAACGTGAATTAATTTTTTACGACAACCGCGATAACATATAGGCTACTTTTTACACTTAACATATAGGCTACTTTTTATTTTTTCTGTAGTCCACGCGGACGGAGTCGCGGGCGTCCACTATCTTTTATATGCAGGTAAGCTAAGTAAAACTTTAGTCGGAATACGATCTCTTCATGGGCTCATGTAAGTTTTTTGATCTTTACTAATTTCACACCCATTCTTGAAGAATTTTCCGGACGTTTCCATTCATCACCATCAATATTATCCATCATAAATTCAGAAATCATTTACTAAAGATAATGGTTGTATGGGCTTAGTTCCCCTTGCCTTTCCTTCGGGATAAACTGAAAAAAAATCGCGGTATTGTGTGTTGTTGATTGTAATTTAGCATTAATTTTAAATTAAATAATAATAAAATGAAAGGGCCTAAAGATGCCCAGCAACCTATAGAAGACCTACAAGAATTACGAAATTATTTCGCTACTCACAATGTAGTTCGTGAGTACGTTGCGCACAGTTCAAAAGTGCATTCAGTTGGATGGTCCTGCGATGGCAGAAAACTTGCTTCGGGGTCATTCGATAAGAGCGTCGTCACATTTTCTTTGGAAAAAAATAGATTGGTAAGTCCCTAACCACAAATCCACCCTTTGCAAATTACGCTGTTTGCGCCTTTTAGGTTATGTTTATTTGTTTACAATCAAATGGCATCAAGTAATTAAAGTCTGAAAAAATCACTCGCCTCTTGCAAGGCGGGAGCAGGACTAAACAGGCGTTAATTTTGCACATAATATGTAAAGATATCCACTACTAAGATATTTGTTTATAGGTGCAAGACTTTGTATTCCGTGGACACACAGGATCTGTGGACCAGTTGTGTTGGCACGCATCACATCCAGACCTCCTCAGCACTGCGAGTGGGGATAAATCTGTCAGGATATGGGACACCAGGTAATTAGAACCCTGAGTCATTGATATTACACCATCCAGGATTTGTTAATCCAAACCGGGATGTTCAGATCAAGAAATATTTTATAGCTGTTGCAGATATTAATTGAGTAGTTTATTTATTTATTAGAAAGCTTTTCTAATGCTTTGATTGTAATAAATGTGGCTGTCCTCTGTCAATCTCCTTCATGATCCTGAACTCCTGACTACACCATTTTGGAAATTCAGCTATTTTTAATTAGTATGTAGGTCTATTATTGTAATAAGCAACATGTTAATATAAGAAAAGTAGCTAGGCAAAGTAATAAAATGTAGTAAGTTTTATTAAAAAAAAAAAAAAACTAGTTACTGTGTCATATTTTTTATAGTGCATATCTATTCATATAGATCCCACAAATGTGCAGCAACAATATCCACCAAAGGAGAAAACATTAACATAGCATGGTCTCCCAACGGGTCCACAATTGCTGTGGGCAACAAGGAGGATTTGGTCTCCTTTATTGACACCAGAACATACAAAGTGGTAAGTAAACATACATAGGCTGTAAATTAGGTAAATACAGTTACTTCCATTATTTCCAAGAGGGGGTGAGCTTACTCTTCGGGCACATGTTATTATTACTAGTGGACACCTGTGACTATGTCCGTGTTAGAGTTGGGTCGAGTTTACTATGTATAAATATATATTATTTAGTCTAGATTGAATATCCTTGGTGGCCTATAAAACAAACATATCAGTAACATATATCTCATTATATACAGGATGATTTTTGGTCGTCAACGTTCCCGAAAACTACAGAATCTCCTCATCATCACGATCATTTTTCTCCATGGAAGCATACCTGGGAAGTGTCTGGTTTCCAAAAAATTAGGGTCCAAAGTTGAGTAAATAGACTGCGTTTTTCTGCATAAATGCACATAGACGCGCGTAGCAAGATTTTTTCACGAGAAATAATTAATATCTGTCTATAAAAAAACGAACATAAACACTAGACACTATAAATTTGGCACGATCAAGGAATTTAAATTTTTTTTCAAAAAAAAATTTTTTTTTTCCCAGCATTTTTTTTGGCATAAACTTACTTTATTTCATGTATAGAATATGTACCCTTCGTTAAAGGTGGCCACAAAAAAACACCCTGTATACTATATTATTTATATATATTACTGAAAATACACACAGTTCGATTACACCTTGATGGGAAGAACTGAGAAGAAACCCATCAGGGAAAGTTCCATTAAACATTGGAAATTATTCAAGTACAACATTAAACATTTAAAGTTTAATAACTGAGCCTTATGCTATTAGACAGTATTCTCATTCTCAATATACATAAACCTTTCTAGTTAAATACACATTATCATAAAGTAAAGATATATAGGATCGGATAGTTATAGCGGAATTACAATATAAAAATGTTTAGCTTTGATCCACACTGTACCACTGACACAATAACACTGAAGTCCAACCCTCGACCAGTTTTCGTTATTTATACCCTGCTTCGTACAACTATCATGGCCACCAACCTCATCCTGTTAGTGCCAAAAAGAATTAATTATAAATACAGAAATATATTTTAAATTCTTGTGATCCAAACTTATACAATATAAATAGGAAATTTATTTAAAAAGATTTTAAAACTATGTGGTTATTCTAGAATTTTTAAAGATTATAAATATCTTAATAATAAAAGTACGAAAATGTAAATGAGTCCTAATTTCGTCAGTTTGTTTATGTTTGTAAAGAGTGATGATATATTTGTATATATATAGAAGATAGATTGTACAGCGTGTGACAAAAGGAGTTTAGCCCAGATGTACACAAAGGAAAATAGCCCATTATTTATTTTATTATAAAGAAGCTATCCCCAAGAGACATTTATTTATTCCATAACATAAACCAATGTGTTATGCAATCAAAATTGCATATAACTGCCAACAGTATGAAAATTTCTATGTTGTTTAAATTATGTAATTTTAACTCTGTAAAGTGGAAACAATTGGAGGTATGATGATGATGAGAAAATCAGCCTATTAATGTAAAATAGCATTAAAGTTTGACTAACAAAGGTGTGTTTTACAAAATTTTTCAGGTAGTGGAGGAGCAGTTCAACTTTGAGGTGAATGAGATCTCGTGGAACAACAGTTCTGACCTGTTTTACCTTACCAACGGATTGGGATGTGTACACATTTTGACGTAAGTATTATCATAGTCAAGTCAGTCGCAGGCATGTACTGGTTATTTATTTTAATTTCTAATGTTGTAAAATTCTCATTTAGTCTTGGAATCATAGATTTATCTTATGAGGAGATCTATGTTCGGAAGGTATGTTCTCAGCCATTTATCCCGTGCCTGTTCTCTCTCCGGTCGTGTCGCATTTGACTTTCGTCCCATTGAACTACGATAATGAGGGAATAGAGAGTGTTGCCTACCTTGTGCACTATAACTATGTTGAATTATAGCCTAATTTTGACTTCACATGCTATCAGTCTTCACAGTCAGTCAATCACAGCTAGTCAGTATACCAGTCTAGCTAGATACTCCATAGTTCGCTAATTAATTTCTGTCGTGATCGGCTACCATGACCACAAAAAAATACAGGTGGCACAGGCCTATTAAATACTGAGTCTAACTTATGTCGCCCTTAGACGGGAAAGACCACGTCTAATCAATGGGAGTCCACCGTTTTTGAGTTCACTAGTTGGGTCTGTACTAAGGTTTTTTAAACATAGTTGTCAGTTTGTTAAAAATATATAACTGTAGGTACTGTTAAAATGACAACAAGAATGCTTCAGTGTAGGTTTTATCACCACTGCAATACATAATTATACTTTAATAAGAATAATATTATACCTATAAAACAAAGTCGCTTCCCACTGTCTGTCTGTCACGGGTTTTTTAAATAGAGTTATGCAAGAGGAAGGTTTATCTGTATAAATAGGGACCAATGCAATTCCCCCTCAAGAGGAAGAACTCGTGGGCGGCCGCTAGTCCATCATAAATTAAAAAGTCGTTCTACTTAAGACAATTGCTGTTCTACTTAAGATAGTTTCTTTAGCCTTTCCTTCAGGATAAACCAAATTTAAAAATTAAACTCACAGCAGCGCCTCTGGCGGATAATTCACTTGCGGCGGCCTCAATTGAGCTAACGCACTCGCATTTTTATTAAGTACTTATGTTTTATACTTCAGCTACCCTGGCCTAGAGTTACAAACAGTAGTAAAGGCGCACCCGGGCACATGTATCTGCATAGAACATGACCCCACAGGACGTTACTTCGCCACGGGTTCTGCGGACGCACTCGTCTCGTTATGGGATGCTAATGAGTTGGCCTGCTTGAGGGTGTTTTCTAGGTTAGTAATATGATTTTTTTATTATTCCCACATGACTTGTGTTCAAATTGGTGAGATTCTAGAGAAAGGTCAAGAGTACCCTAAACCGGCGAGCTTGCATGAAGAATATCATGAAAGTAGATGAAGCGAAAGAGGTGTGTCAGGATCGTAGCAAATGGAGATCAGTTATCTCTACCTCTACGGGCAAGAGACGTGATTTTGATGTATGTATATTTATGTATGACTCATGTTCTTTTGTCCCCTAGCAGAGGGGGCAGAGGGCCTCCACAGATTTCCGTCATCTCGTTCGGTTTTGAGCTTCGCGTTTTAATTCGCTCCAGGTCTTCCCTACTTTGTCATACTCTTCCTGGCTGGGATATATTCCCACACTAACTAACATCCCTAAGGTCTTGTGTCGTGGGTACTAAATATGTGTACAACGGTACATAAATATATAGAATACATAAACATCGATACTAATTTATATAAATGTTTGCACCCCTTACCACTTGGGACTTAATAAGCCACTGGTGAAAAGTAGGTGTGTAATTTGCACACTTCTGCCCACACATTTTAGGGGACAATGGGCGTGACTATACAGGGTGTTTTTTTGTGGCCACCTTTAACGAAGGGTACGTACTCTATACATCAAATAAAGTAAGTTTATGCCAAAAAAAATGTTGGGATTTTTTTTTTTTCAAAAATTTTTTTTTATTTCTTGATCTGGCGAAATTTATAGTGTCTAGTGATTATGTTAGTTTTTTTTATAGACAGATATTAATTATTTCTCGTGAAAAAATCTTGCTACGCGCGTCTATGTGCATTTATGCAGAAAAACGCAGTCTATTTACTCAACTTTGGACCCTAATATTTTGGAAACCAGACACTTCACAGGTATGCTTCCTTGGAGAAAAATGATCGTGATGATGAGGAGATTCCGTAGTTTTCGGGAACGTTGACGACCAAAAATCACCCTGTATGTATAATTGTTAATTATTGTTATTTAGATTGGAATGGCCGGTGCGTACGTTATCGTTCAGTTTCGACGGCCGACTGCTGGCGTCGGCGAGTGAAGACCACGTCATAGATATAGGAGATACACAGACTGGTGAGTACCATTCTATGTTGTTCGTTTATGCATGATACTATTTAATTTCAGTGCCCTGAATAGCTTTTTCTACGCCCTGTGCGAGCTTCCATAACTGCGCCCTATTTAGTCCTGCCCGGTGTGGTCAAGTGGTTCCCGAGAGTCTACACCGGTGGCACCGCACTGTTTACGACACTGACTTTTATTACTTTGTCTGCTTAATTAGAACAACGGCGACTATCCAAGTGTTAAGATTTTTTTTTCTAACATACTATTCAAAATGCCTAGTCATTTTGTGATACGGCGTGTTCTACAATATGACTTCGATAAATATCGTTATATTTCTTTATTAAATTTTCGTAATTAAAACTACTCGTAGATACAACTTCCACATGAATCTGCTTGCGCTGTTTGTCTGCGGGATCCATGAGTAAATAGTTACTTTGATCGAATTATCACTAGGTACATACAGGGTGTTTGTGACAGCCAGGAAAATATTGATACCATGATTCTGAGGCGGAAAACACTGAAAATTTTCGCAGGAATGTGTCACACAAGAACCATTTAGCCTGTTTAATTAGTCACGGGATCACCCGATACAATTGGTGCCAAGAGCAAAGATTACTGATAATCATATCAAAAATGCGAGTAATAACTCAACACAATGGTACTTGTTCAGCATTTCAGTATTTGCCTGGCTGTCACTTACACCCTGTATTATAAAACAACTAGCGACACGCCTCGGCTTCGCACGGGGTCTGTCCCTAGTTATCGGTTTTTTAAAATAGAGAGAGTGATTCAAGTGGAAGATTTATAGGCTATATTAGTGGACGCCCGCAACTCCGTCCGCGTGGACTCTAGAAAAAACAAAATGTCGAAATTATCCGGAATAAAAACATTTTCCCGGGATAAAAAGTAGCCTTATTATGTTAAGTGGGACCTGTCACAATTTATTCCTGGAAACTGTATCGAAATCGGTTTAGCCGTTTCTGAGATAAGCGTGCAGAAACGCACAGACAAAAATGCCAAAAATCATTCTTTTGAGTACCATTGCGTTGATAAAAGTCTCCTATATTTTTTATCATATATCTTCAATGGAGGTACAGACAGCGATCTGTTACATTTTTATTATATGTATAGAATATACTGGGATACAATAGGGTATACAATAGGGAATATACAATAGGGTTTTGGAGCGAGACATTTGGCTTCTAGCAATTGGTCTGCTTAATTAATTAGGTTAGGTTATGTTAGACCTGTTAAAATAACAACGCACGAGTCGAGTGAGCGTAGCGAGCATGTCCCTGGAGCGACCGGCGAAGTGCTAAAAGGAATTTTTCTCTCATACTATTCAAAATGCCTGGCGAGCGTTTATAAACGGACGACGCCGTTTGTATAAAGACGAATCATACAAATTGCCTGCGACATATACAAAGCTAATTTAATTTCACAGGTGAGAAAGTAGCGGAGATCCCAGTATCGGCGGCTACGTTTACAGTTGCTTGGCATCCTTCCCGATATCTGGCAGCTTTCGCGTGCGAGGACAAGGAGCCGCCCGAGAGGAAACGCGACGCTGGGAACCTTAAGCTGTGGGGATTGCCTAATTAGGTCGCACTGCTGGGAGTTTAAAGCTGTGTGGACTCCCCGTGTATGGTTTCGAAATTCTTTCTAGCGACATCAATTGTTGATTCGCACACATTATTAGGTATACTAGTTACTACCTGCCTCATTTAAATTCGAGGCTTAAATCTAGATGTAAAGTAAGTAAAATATATTTTTGTTTTTAAGTAAAGAACTTTGCGTTATTATTCCTGGTGCCATGTATTTGATTATTCTTAAAAAAAAACTAAGTACTGTGTTTAATGTAAAAATATAGGTTAGATAATTTATAATTGAATGAACCAATGTGTTTTGTAAGTTAAGTAAATAACGAAAATATTAAATATGTGCATACTTACATAAATTTATACGGCTGCATGGTGCTGGCAGAGTAGTTTGTACCACCCCTGTCTGCCCGTGGGTATCGTACGAGGCGATTAAGGGTTTCCGGGAGGTGGGCAGCAGCGCCTCCCGTGCTGACAACATAGTCCGAAAATCACACTGCGGTCACCAACCCCCCTGTGGCAGTAGCCTTGTGACGTGCCCTGGGGGAGGCCTACGTCCAGCAGTGGACTGCAATAGGCTGAAGACGAGACGACACAAGTTCACGATCGCGAATACAGACGCGAGTGGATCGCACGACGGTTACTACTCGAATGACATCGGACGCTGTAATCACAGCCAAATTACGAAAATGAGGGTAGTTTTGAAATACCGCCAGATATGTAGCTGACATGAACTCTGTAGTAAAAGTTGTGGGTAGGTTAATAAAAACAAACATTTTACTTACGTACTAGATAATATAAATTATATTTCTATAAATATAGATAACAGGTAGGTAAATAACACAATTTACAGTAGGGAAATGCAATCATCAAAATATCCGGGAAAGAGACCTGTGATTTTATGTATGGTGTAAAAAACTACTAAAATTTCTTTTTGAAAACATGATTTAGTACATAAATAACAATAATTCCAGGTGTTAGGTACATCAGAAATATAATATTTCCCAAGATGTTTCCCCGAAATTTTCATAATAATTACCAAGCCTCAATTTGCAATCGGCCCTCGCTTTCCAATTTTTTCACAATTTTCTTCGCCTCGTCTAAATTATATCCCCCTGTTTTATGGAAAACATCTTCAATAATGGCGTCTTTGACATTATCTGGCATGTTTTTAGCGTTACCCGATATGTAAATGTTAGCTTTTTTGTCGTTTATTAATTCCCATAACGTCTGTTTGTATTCTGTTACTTTGTGTTGCACGTATCTGAAAAATAATTTTTTGAACTAACTTCACTTGACCAGCTAGCACAAGCCCTGGAGAATATAACATGGTTACATACATAGGTGATAGACAGGTTGTGTTTTCCCGAAATGGGGTAGCCAGAACTGCAGGCACCTAAAGGAGATCCCACAGCCACGTTTAGCATAGCGGGGACAGATGTTAATGGTCAGTGACAAGTTGCTAGCTTATCGCCTAATCGAGTTCCTGAGTCGACTCTTACGACATGCACGGAAAGAGATGCAACTGATGCATTCAGTTGCATCTCTCTTTCCGTGCTTACTACATCTAGTGAAACCCAACACGGGAATACAACAAGTGGAGATATTCCCTAAAACTGCTCAATACGTTCTTCATTTGTTCTAATTACACACACATGGTTATTTCCACATTACGATATAACATACGGCTTAAGAGGTACGAGTTAAGATTCGTCTCAGTAGAGTGACACTGGGTTAACATTTTTGTACAGTCGGGATTTTTTCTAGAAGTAAATGCTCTGTTATTAGTAGATATTTTTAACTTACATTTTAACCCCCTGATCCCTTGAGAAAGCGCAGTACAGCGTCAATTTTCCACCACCCTCGAGAGCTTCCAGTTCCTCCTTACAATGGTAGTCTTTATGCTTATACCGACATCCGAAAAAGAGGTGTAATGTCTCCTTCGATGCGCGATTCTGTGCTACTCTCTCTTGTATGAGACTACGGAACGGAGCTAGCCCGGTCCCTGGGCCAATCATAATTAATGGAGTATTCTAGAAGTTTTTAAAATAATAATGAGTAATACAAAATATTGTAAATTTTAATTATTTCAAGCACAATTTAATTATGTGGTGAATAGGGTCGTTTACGGTTTTTTATTTTAATTTAATATCGAAAGATCATAAAATAAAAGAAACATTTGCGAAAGAAAAACTTCGCTAGCGTGAAAACTTTCCGGGATATAACGATTTCAAAATCACAATTTTAGACTTGCCAAAAAACGCTCCATACAAACGACTACCACAATTATGACGTTACTCTTTCGTAACTTGTATGCGCGTAAAAGATCTTTTGTTCTGCAGCTATTTTAAATATTGCGTTTATAAATATGGTCACAAATCAAAAGTTGCTGTAAATGATACAGGTGGACATGTGATGTTGTAATTTTCAATTAATTTCACATTTGAAAAATGGACTCGCCCACTTAACTTTGAAAGCTTATTACTACCTCATTTGGACACATAATCAAATTGTAATTTTACAGATAGGTATGATTTTGATGATTTATTCTAATAAGCATAAAATGTCATTAAAATTCAACCATAGTAAACATCCCTATTGTGGTGCATTTATTGAGAAAACAACTGTTGTCAATTTTAATATTTTGAACTTAAAAATAACGAATTTACTAATAAGATTTTAATTTTATGGAATCAAGTTATTAAGTAACCTACTCCTGTTATATATAATGTACCTATCGTCATCAATAAAATATAATAATACGGGTATACTGGGTGTAAAAAGACAACTTTGTTCTTTTAATACCTCATATTCTTTGTAACATCACGATCATTTTTTTCTATGGAAGCACCTCTGGGAAACCACGGGTTTCCAAGATATTGAGGTCCAAAGTTACATGAATATCAGCATTTTTTTTAAAGACACCATATTAATATTTAAAAATGTTAGTTTTGTAGGTACATTTGTCAATCGAATACATTGCTTGCTATATTTTTTCGTTTCCACAGATAAAAAATGATCGTTATGTTTCAAAGAATACGAGGTATTAAAATAACAACGTTGTCTTTTTACACCCTGTATAGACATACCATACCAAACACGGACCGTCGACGTTTTGCAGCCTCGTGGACATTTTGGGACCAGCAACGCGAATAGAATAAACCAGGAATAAATAATTTAGCTCCTTAAAGGTTCATTCATAATGTCCAAATTGCAAAATGTCCCAAAACCCAATCCAAAATGTTATGATAAAATCAAGTGTTTATGTGGGCCGATCCCGGCGACACTGCAATGCCGGGCCGACCCGTGACGGGAGTGGAGCGAGCCCCGAACATCCCGTCGCGGTACAAAAATCAGTTTAATATACTGGTCCCCCTGTGGGGGAACTTTCAGATATTAAGCTGAAAAGAACAGATACTACACTTTGATCTTAGCCAAAAGGCCGAGAAGCGATACCGGAAAACGAGTTACGAGGGAATAGTCATGTTTAAGAAAAAGATCTCGATATCGCGTTGTAGTATTTTGACTGGAAATTTGTAGCGCCATCTATCGACAACGGTAGGAATAAATAAGCAATTACCTACTACTACCTAGGTACCTAGCCTAGCCAGCCAGTAGTTTGGTAACTTTGGTTGTAGAGTTTGCAAGTAAGGGTAAATAAATGGTATGGTTTGGTTTGAGTATGATAAGAAAACGATTAGGTATCCTAAGGTTGTGACCTTTTCACATGTGATATTTTTACAATAATTGGCTATAATGGGAAATTTGGCATTTCAAGAATTATCCCATTAAATTGGCCCATTTGAGATAAGATAAGCACATGTTACAAGATCGTATTTACAAAATAAGAGCGGAATCGCAAAAGGGTTATTTACTTCCCAAAATGACTTCTTAAAATGTTTTTAGCCATTCAGAGACATGTAAAACACGAGTATGAGTTAAAATTATCATGTAAAGACAGCACACAAGACTGACAAGGAATTAATAAATTCGTTTACTACATTGTCTAAATAAAATGTTAAGTACCTACTAATTATTTGTAGTAAATACTTTACGACACAAGCAAGTGGAGCCATCTAGTAGTGATGCGCTTCCGGCCCCACCGGGCCACCATTTACAGTTTGGCCCATGTATACAGGGTGTAAAAAGACAACAATGTTTTTTAATACCTCGTATTTTTTGTAAGGTTACAATCATTTTCTTCTATGGAACCAACCTTGGGAAACGACAAATAAAAAAATTGAAAAATACTGTCATTTTATTGCAAGCAATGTATTCGTTTGATGCGCAAAGTACAAATGTACCTACTTCATCTGAGTACAAAACTAACATTACCTATAACATTTTGACATGGTATCTTTGAAAAAAAAATGTTTGTTAACCGATTTCAGATAGATTTATGTAAAAAAAAGATAATATTAATGTAACTTTGGACCTCAATATCTTGGAAACCCGTGGTTTCCCAGGGGTGTTAGTAGTACGGTATTGGGAAAGCTACCCCCCCAAAGCTTTTCGTATCGCTTCGCTCACTACAAGCGGGGTGCTTTCCCAATAACAGAGTGGAACAGGGCCCTAACCAAGGTTTTCGCTTCGCTCACTACAAGCGGAGTGCTTTCCCATTAACAGATATAAATTTTAATAAACCGAACCTATTTAAATGTGAATGCGACAATTGTACAACATCAAAATCAGTACATGAAATAAATTTAGTGGAACAGGGCCCTAACCAAGGTTTTCGCTTCGCTCACTACAAGCGGAGTGCTTTCCCATTAACAGATATAAATTTTAATAAGCCGAACCTATTTAAATGTGAATGCGACAATTGTACAACATCAAAATCAGTACATGAAATAAATTTAGTGGAACAGGGCCCTATCCGAGGTTTTCGCTTCGCTCACTACAAGCGGAGTGCTTTCCCATTAACAGATATAAATTTTAATAAACCGAACCTATTTAAATGTACAATCTGAATGCGACAATTGTACAACATCAAAATCAGTACATGAAATAAATTTAGTGGAACAGGGCCCTAACCGAGGTTTTCGCTTCGCTCACTACAAGCGGAGTGCTTTCCCATTAACAGATATAAATTTTAATAAACCGAACCTATTTAAATGTACAATCTGAATGCGACAATTGTACAACATCAAAATCAGTACATGAAATAAATTTAGTGGAACAGGGCCCTAACCAAGGTTTAGCTCAATGAGCTATCACAACTGAAAAGAATTTGGATAGGTATGTTACATACTTACACTATGAGTGCGGCTAGATGATCACGGCTTCTTGGCGAGGAGCAAGATCTTGACTTGTAACCGCGTTACAAGGAGTGCTGTTAGGCTTCGAAGTCTTGTCTTGGCTATGAGCGGGTCCCGGTTAGAAGTGTAGCTAGATGTTCACAGCTTGGTGAGGCGCAGGATCTCGACTAGGAGTGCAGCTATACTTGAGTCTATTGAATGAAGTCCTTTGGATGAGTCCGGGTTGTTTGTGACGGTTTACCATTTTAAACCGGCCTTTTAATGTCGAATTTTACAAAGATAAAGATGTTGATTAAAAAATGCAATAAACTTGTAATTATTAGGAAAACACCTGCATTAATAAATTTGTCACGAATTTTACCTTAGTTTGGCGAAAATAATATTGACAAAATCAAATATACTGCTAAAAAGTGCAAGCTAGAGGCATTTTCTACACATAAATTGAATAGCCAAACGCAAATGCTAATTTGTGAAACAAAAACAGTAATGAGGTCGTGCAAAAAGTGCAAGCTAAATATAATTATTCAATGAAATCGAGGTAATCAAATGCTTATTTAAATTTGTTCAAATTTTATTCTAGTTTGCCTAAAATATTTACCTAATTAATATTACCGCTAAAAAAGTGCAAGCTAGATACATTCAGTGTACCCATATTGAATTACCAAATGCAATGATAAATTGGTAATATAAAAGTGATTCAATATAATACTCATTCAAAAAATGCAAGCTAAATGTGATTATTACTTTGAAGGTAAAAAAATATCCGCATTAACAAATTTGTAATTATGTAGTTTTAAAGCAAATGGTAGTAAGTACAAACGATTTTAATGAAACATAATTCGTTTGAATAATTAATTATTCGATTTTAGGAATGGTATAAAACACGAACATTTCGAAACATGCTTCACTCGTTCCAGTCCTTGTTTAAAAGTACAAGTAGAAGCGCTCTGAGCCTGAAGCAACTCATCACCGCCGTAGAAGCCGAAGTTGGGATTTTGTTCACCGTCTCTGGACTTGAGCTGTCACCACCACACCACGACTCTGGAATAGAAGCTGAAGCTGGGATTTTGCTGACCGTCTCAGTGCTTTGTCACTCTGTTCTTCGTTAAATCATTTTCGGTATGTATCAGTTAAATCAATTTTACTGTTCTTGTTCTGTGTTTGTGCATACACTTGCGCACTATAATTATATCCTGCGCAGTCGGCTAATCTTAGTTGAGATGGCCACCATGATCGAAAAGATCCCTACAGTCACGTTTAGCGTAGCAGGGTTAGATATATAAGGTCGGTGACAAGTTGTTAGCTTCATCGCTTGAGAGAACACCCTATAGTTCCTTATAGGGATGGTGCGTATTTGCGCGCCTTGGTTTTAAAACCAGATTTTTACTTAGAAGTACGTAAACCACTTTATACTTATGGGTTGACACTTTTTTCTGTAGTCCACGCGGGCGGAGTTGAGGTGTCCGCTAGTATTATATAACATAGATATCATAAGCTAATGAAGAAACCTAGCAATTTACGTTGTTGAGATCTATAGTTATACGGATTTATAGTAACATTGCTAATACAATTGAGTAGGAACCTAAACTGAAATGTTAACTTTTAAAGTAGTTATTATTAACTAAACAACTAGTCTAAAAGAGTTTTAGACTACTTTTTCTCGTAACCACTGTTGGATGTAGAATTATTTCTGTGATGTAGGTGGTGTTCCAACAGTATGAACACACATAAAATAGTATAACGAATCTAACCATTTTATATTTTATTACAGAAAAGACCCGTATCCAGTTTCACAGAAGCATCAAAATAGAGCTGATCTGCGACGGTGTTCGACTAGGCTGATTATCAAATATATTATTATTATGTAAGTGTACATATTTTTCTACACATCATCACCCAATATACTCGTACTGTTACAAAGCAACCTTATATTGCGTGAACATCATTATTGTTAGGTTTTGACTGTATCAATTTCAGCTAATAACTTATGCTGTATTTGCCAACGCGACATCGTTCAAAGTGGTCTATGATAAGAACTATCTAAGGTTTCTTTATTTGCGTATTGTATTCCTTCCTTAAATTCCTATGGTAACCATGAACTCTAAAATAGGATTTTTAGTAGAAGCGAGATGTAATTATGTATGCCTACTAAGTATGCATTAAGACAGTTTTTTTTAATAAAATAGATTGATAGAAGATAAAATGATAAAATCTCAATAACCTACTAATATTATAAATGTAAGGTTGATAGAATGTAAAGATGATTAGATGTTTGTTACTTTTTCAACGAAAAATCCAGTGAACGTATTTTGATGATAATTAGCAGTTTTATAGCTTAAAATTACATCTGAACACATAGACTATTGAGTTCACGTTGACGAAATCGCGTGCGGCTGCTAGTAATAAAACTATGAGTAGATATGTCGCGTAGATACCTATGAATCACCTTATTCATAGTATACCTATACGCATCTTACATAATCTTGTTGTAACATGATCAGAAATGAAATATAGGTCAGTGTTACGCGTTGTTCATGTGGATATAATTTGATGACCAAAGCAATATTACTAGATTACATTCACGTTTGGAATAAGTAAGTCTCTAGGTGGCGGTAGGCTCACCCCTTACCACGGGGGACTTAAAATCTTTATTGATAGTCGTGATTTAGTTAAAGACGCCAACAAAATAGAGCGTTATTAACGCGGTACGGTGTAAGCGTTTTATTCATACCGTTCATCCGTTCATAACGCTGTGTTAGAGCATCGCGTATCGTTCTGTTTGACAGGATAGGTATAGCCTAGTTCAATACAACACAACGCGGTTGGAATGCTTTAACGCTCTAACGCACGTTAATTACGTCTTCTGTTTGCTGCGGGCTTAAATCAAACACATAGATAACTCAATTATATATAATATTTATTTTTCATTACTTAATTGAATTCGAGGATATTTTTATTTTCGATGTACCATTTTTTAATACAAAGTACATTTTTTAAAGCACAGTGCTTTGTGTGAAAAATACAATTAAAATCATAATCTTTACAATATTGGTTACATAATTGTAATAAATTACTACACCCCTTTTCTCCAACATCTTGTGGATTACAATTTGGTGTCAATTCCGTCAACCACTTTATTTTTTCCCTACCTTTCATTAAAACTGTTTTATGCTGTAAGTATGGTGAGATAATACGTTTAAATTCTCTATAATCGATGTGTCCCTCACTCCAATAAATGCCACGATTTCTTTCTAACCATTTCACTTGCTTTTTTTCTTGTGCAGATAAGTAGTTAAACGAATATGGCGGTTTAATTAAAAATGTCTGTGTATAACACGGAGTAGCTATCGCCATCTCTTTTATGATAAATTTATTGCTTAAATCTTTAAATCCTTGGATATCAACTATTATTATATCAGGAGTCATGATATTTTCTTGACTAGACTGCTCAATGGTTTATACTCGACTATGCAATCATTAAGGATAAGACAGTAAGCTGAAGTATTATCGGGTAAATCAGTATCACTCTCTATTTCTACTCTTACGTCCACTACAGCTCCCGTCTTCAAGTTATCTATTTGTCTAGAACAATCGATAACAAACAACGGAGCAATATCCTTAAATTGTTTGAGGTTAAGTAAAGGTTCCATGCGACGTCCGAAGTAGGACTGTTGAAATTTAACATATTGCTCGTATAATAAACCAACATTATCTTTAGAAAAACTTACATTAAGGTTTTCATATGGAAAATAAGTCGAATTAAGATAAACCTTGACCTCTCGTAAATTACAATGATCAAAACGAGACATATCTGCACTCGCATTATTTTTCCTGTTAGTTTGCAAACCTATTATGACGTATCTAGGTTTTTCGATTTGAGTTGAAGTTTTAAGAGACCACGTATGTTTTGTGGTTTTTGGTAATAAAGGATATTCGTATAGATCCCAATTTCTGAACACTAATTGTATGGATCTGTCTTTGTCTAAAACTTTTAACAAATTAAGTTTTTCCCTATCAGATACCTTAACATGTGGAACACGCCAGATAATTTTGGTGATTTCGATATCGTCTAATACTTCACCTGTGCTCAGTTTCACAGCGTTCAGGTTAGTATTACTTCTCAACAAGATTAATTCATGTTTGCAGTTTATTATAACTTTTTTGTAATCTTCAGCGAATCCGAGAATATAAGAGAGGGGTATAGAAGCAGAAAAATAACCAGAATTTACGTTTTTCGTACCATCAATATCCCACCCCCAAGCTTTAGACATTCTTGACTCGTTTTCATTCATAGAAAGTAATGATTTCATAGTAGTAGTGATACCTGCGTTCTTTATTTTATCAATTTCTATACCATTTAGCTCATACCGAATTTCTTGAAAGAAGTAAAGCAAAGGATTATTTGTAAAATGAACACTCGTAGCTACGTCTTTGCTATCTTTTTTGTTTACGATAACTTTGCCTTCCAAATATAATGTACTCGCTGATGGTAATATGTATAAATCTTGTTGATTAATAGGTATGCGAATCTCATCGTTCCTGTTGAAACTAGTTATATATGGTTTATAAGAATGAAATTCGATGCTGTCCACTGTATTATCATAGGTTGGGGTCGACAATATATCCAACATGTTCATTTTATCAATCCGATTTGTTTGAGAAAGTTTATGTTTTCCTGAGTAAGTTGAATTTTAGGTTTAGGTGTTCCTTTTGAGATAGCTTGATGTGAACTGAACTTTTTACTTTTTGAACTTACATATTTATTATAGACTATCATTTTTTCTTGAGATGTAAATAAAGTTGTACTTCCTCACCCCTTAAATTAACTAAATTATTGTTTATATCCAACAACCTAATATTAACACTATTAATGTTGTTTTGATTGATTGGAAAATAAATAATATTTTTTGGAACTTCTATGATTCTATATCCAGGTGGCACGTTTGGAGCGAACTCATAAATAATATGACTAGGTTCTCCGTTAATGAATGATCCGCTTACTATATCACATTCAACCCTTACCACTGTCGTTGATAAAATGTTTACAGGAAGATGTGACACATGTATTATATTAGCTTTGAGAGACTGTTTGTCAAAACCCAACAATGATCCAAGTGAATTATTTTTCTCAAAATGAACATCCTTAGTGCAAAATATAGATGTTTTCAATGTATTATTGTTACAATTTAAATGAAAAGATACATCTTTAATATTACTTTTTATGTAATCATTAATATCTTGAAGTTCGTACACTCCTTCTGGAATTTCAATTAATTTATTTTTGTCATAATAAAATTTATTATTTCTACTGTCAATATTTGGAATAGAATTAAACGTAGACAAGTACACTAGAGCACATTCATATTCACCATCAAGTTGAAGAGTGGGTGAATAAAACGTGGATAAGACAGATGAGTTTCCAGTTATGGATAGAGTAAAGGTCATTGTGAAAATGATAAATAAAATAACGAAGATTAACTTATATAGACGTTTGCTGTTTATTCCAAAATCTTTCTAGAAATTTTATACATAAATGTCCACAGTTAACTTCATTAAAGTTTTGATATCTATTATAATTATATAAAATATTGTTATTCTCGAGATACTGAACTAGTTCTGTTGGTGGTTTCAGATTACCAAAACTATCGAAATATTCACAATAATTATTAACTTTGACGTAAGCTACCCAATGAGTACCATTATTAACTTGATTATCTAAATTGACAATTCCGCATTCGTTGCGTTTTACTTTTGGTGGTAACTGATCTTTCATGAACACTCCGCGAAAATATGGAATATTTTTTGTATACTTCAGAATATCTATATTACTCAAAGCACGCTTGGGTAGCCTCGTGATTAGTTTTTTGAACAATTTACAAATAATCCGCTTCCTTTTTTGTATGGTTTGATGTATAAACCTTTGCCTATTGATATTGTTTCCTTTCGTTGCGATTCAGGTCCCTGACGATTTTGTCGAATATCGTTGATGGTACGAGCTAACGTTGCTGCTCCTCCTGCCAAACTTCCTAAAGCTGATAATCCCGCAAATATCGGTATTAGAGGAAGAATTCCTCCTGTTTTGGGTAAAGGAATGATTCGTGGTACTCGGATTTTATGTTTATTAGAGAAAAGTTTCTTAGCAGCTAAATATGCATACTTTATAGCTGTGTTTGTATTTTTAGGTTTCTTTTTTCGAATTTGAGATCGTATATTTGATACTAATTCTTTAAATGACTTAACACCCGCTCCCCTCTTTAATTTCGTTTTCATTACTTTACTCACTAACCATGATGCAAGTTTTTCCCCTTTACCTGCATCTTTCGATTTTAAGCGTTGTTTAGCCATATTAAGCAGTACTAAGTCTGCTTTATGTCTCACGGGTAAATCTGGATTATTATATGCAATATCGTGTTGCTTACAAGCCTCATCTAACGCGTTAATTCCTTTATCTCCGCGCAATAAGCGTTCTTGTAATCTGGTTCCTGGTCCACAATAGTTGTATCCAGGTAAATGTGCTTCAAATGGTAGATTATTTATGATTGTGTTAACAAGTCCTCCACCACGCATTGTCTAATAACTAATGTTAGAACATTTAATTATACGCTAAATATATACCGGATTTATTAATTTACTATAGCATTTTTATCAATCCAGCTATTACTATCATTGTTTAGACCAAGCCACTTCACAAATAATTTATTACCTTTCTTTTTAATAACTCTCTCTATTAAATAAATATTATAATATTTAGTTTTTTGAAGTTCTTGTTCATAAAAAGCACCTAATATAGGTTGCTTTTGTTGGTCTTCTATTAAATAAGTTATAGGGCAGGTATTATTAACTTTTTTGATTGTAAATATTTCCGTTGACCAGTTTGGTGTGTACCCCTTTTCAAAACATTTTTTATATTTACTAATACGAACATAATCACCAACATCAAACTTATTTTTGAAATTATTCTTCTTGTTTTTATTTTGAGATTTTATAATATTTTTCATTACTAGTACCGTGTTGGAAATATCGACATCTGATGGTTTGAAGTTGGTGGTGCTATGTTTTGCGTTATTATATGTATACATTACATCATTCAGCTGCTTACCTACCCATTTATAATTTCCATTTAGACTAAATTTTTTAAATAAGTTATTTTTTAATGTTTTAATAAATCGTTCAACTATAGACGCCTTTTTAGTCGAATAAGTTGAATAATGTTTAATATTTACAGACAATAGCAACCTTCTAAAAACATCATTATAAAACTCTGTTCCCTTATCAGTTTGTAGATAATTAGGATGACGATGATATTTTTGTAATATGCTTGCGAAGGCATTTGAGATTTCGGTTTTAGTTTTTGATTTTACCGGTACTGCCCAAGCAAATTTCGAGAAACAATCGATCACAACTAAAATATAATTAAATCCTGAGTTAAACTTTTTTAAATCTTGGAAATCAATCAAATCAGCTTGCCATAAGTCATCAATTCCTTTCAACATAACAGACCTTCGAATGAAATTCTTTCGCACAGCTTTATGAATTTCATTTACAACTTGTTGTTTTATCATTATGATGGTCTAACTCGATCCTTGTTCGTGTTACTGTAAATATTCTGAAGATACTGATCGATAAGATGTGGTATTGATGCTTTTAAAGCTTTTATCATTGTTTCAATGTTATGTAAAATATTTGTAGATGAATTGTTAAGCAAAGAGTCAACTTCCTCCTTCGTGTAAAATTTTGACACAATTTTGTCAACATATTCTTTGTTTACAATGTCATCTGATTCAGTAGGCATTTTTACACCCCTCAATCTTGTTGATTTTAAATTAAATTCTCCATTTTCCGATTTCAGTATATTATTATTATTTTCATTTACAATCATGTCCATAAATCGCATTCTTTTATGAACGTGGTGTCCGAATTTATCGATATTCATGTTGAGATTAAATAAGCTGAAAGGTTGAAAGTAAAGTGAACTAAACTAAGTTTTACATCAACATTTATTGATTGACAATACCACTCTCACGTAATTCTTCTACAATAGATATTATTTCGTTATCTAGTCCAGTGTTACCAGCATCTTTGGATGCAATCAACAACTTTAACCTATCAACAAGTTCGTTCGGATCATCCCAATATACAAAATCTACATTTTTCTTCCATTGCTTCTGAATAGGTAAACCTTCTCCTTTCCTTTGTGTGATAGTACTAGGTGACTCTTTACTCATACGGAATAGTGGTTTAATAATTTGCAAGTACTTCTGACCCTTATTACTTTTTATAGGTTTTTCTGGATCATAGTCTCGTCGATGTGCATTAGTATCTATTAACATCGTCTTATATTTTTTAAAATCGTTACTTGTTATAATACTTAGATCAGGGGTTTTCTTGAGCAAAAGTTGTTTTAAGCCCGATGTAGTTTCATACGTCTTTCCTGCTACAGCAATACTGTTATCATTAAATTCGATTGGACTCGAACCAAGCATTAATTTTCCCTTCGTAATTCTTACTCCAAAAGGTACGTTATCTAGTACCTCAGAAGATAAAGACCACGATGATGTATTTTTTCCAACATAAGAATCCATAGACTTAAAAGATTCATTTCCGTCAGAAGTTTCATCATCAGTTTCATCGTTATTAATTTCTTCTTCCTCTGTTGCATAATCGTCATAAGTGATGCTTGATTTTCTTTTTAATGTTTTATTCATAACCGACTTGTTCTCATCCTCCATTTTTGATGACATTAAGGGTTCACTTAATTTCTTATAAACCTTTGTGTTGTATTTGTGTTGAACAATTTCGTTAAGAGGATCTGTTACAGGTTTGAAGACCGATTCCAATGTTTTGTTACGATCCATTTCGAGGTCACGCATTTTGCGAACTTTTCTCTTTACAGCTTCAGCAGCGTTCACAATTTTATGTTTTAATGATTGTTCCATTTTGAAATTTGTTATGCTATCTACCGTGTGTCAATTGGTAATAATATGGTAAGAATAAAACATTCATATATATATATATTTATGTACATAATAAATATGTAAATATCAATCAAAGACTACAAAAGTATCGAATTTATTACGATAGCATCCTTTGTTCTTGCTACAATCTTTGTTGATTACTAAGTAATTATATGGTTTCTCCCAAATTTTTGCGCACATTTTCCGAAACTCAAACCACGTCATATCTGTGTAAGCATGTTCATCGTATATATGTTTCATGTTGATTTCGTCTTGCTTAAAAATAATAATTAAATTAGTATTATCCCTAATTAGTTGTTTAGGAATTTTACTGTAAGTTTGATTTAAATAGAAGGAATCTATATTTTTATGTCTACCCATTGCAAAATAATCTCGAACATTGCTTTGATTTTCACAAGCAATATCATCAAATATTATTACAGAATGAGGTTTGGCATCATGTGTACTTAGTACTTGATCATTTTCACTAAACTTAAGAAATGATACACCAGACACTCTTTTCAAAACTGATTCAAGAAAAATATACTTTGGTTGATAAAGAGTTTTGGAATAAACATAAATATTATTGAACTTCAACCCATTTTCATGTAAAATTAAACCAATCATTAAATTAGTCTTCCCACAATTCGAAGGCCCACAAATAATACAACGAATTGTATTCGGCAATAGTTTGTTATGACGATGACTTACATTTTGCGGTTCAACACAAATGTTTTTAACGCTTAATGTTTGAGGTTGCTTTACAAATTTCATAATGATTGTCTTCTTACCAATATGGTTGATAATAGGGGAATGATGCATATTATTTTTTGTTATATTATTATATATCTTCATCAGCCTATTGCAGTCCGCTGCTGGACGTAGGGCTCCCTTATTACCTATATATATATATATATTTAAGTATTTCATTCTCATATATCTTCTCACTATCGTAATATAAACACAGGTGGTTGGACGCAAAGTACGAATAAATATTATTAATGCAAGTACAAACATGACACTATGTAAAGAAGTTATTCAGTCATTAGATAAATCGATTATTCTAAAATATCTCACTAACGACATCAGAAAATGGTATATAAATGGTTTATTACCCCAAAGCATGATCGAAGACAAGGATATTCTTCCATACTTTACGCCGTGTAACGGACACCCAACGAATCACAAATTAGAAGATTATGATGAACCAGACGGAGTACTACCGATGATCGCTTTTTGTTATTTATGCGAATGTGAAAACCAAAAACAAGTGGAGCGAGCTGATAATTAGAATAGACTTTTCACTTATATATAACTGAAAACTTCAGTTATGTCTGACTGAATGATAGTGGTTTTAATATTGTCAGGTTTTCAATAGTAGTTGAAAAAGATATAAACCTAATAAAATTAAATAAAAATTAAATAAAATCAACCGCATAACAATTATGACTACACGCAAGCATATGCTTGCTTACACGTTAAACACGGATCACCCAGTTCGAAGCATAGGGTTAGGTTAGGGTCCTGTTCCACTAAATTTAATTCATGTACTGATTTTGATGTTGTACAATTGTCGCATTCAGATTGTACGTTTAAATAGGTTCGGTTTATTAAAATTTATATCTGTTAATGGGAAAGCACTCCGCTTGTAGTGAGCGAAGCGAAAACCTTGGTTAGGGCCCTGTTCCACTAAATTTATTTCATGTACTGATTTTGATGTTGTACAATTGTCACATTCAGATTGTACATTTAAATAGGTTCGGTTTATTAAAATTTATATCTGTTAATGGGAAAGCACTCCGCTTGTAGTGAGCGAAGCGAAAACCTCGGATAGGGCCCTGTTCCACTAAATTTATTTCATGTACTGATTTTGATGTTGTACAATTGTCGCATTCACATTTAAATAGGTTCGGTTTATTAAAATTTATATCTGTTAATGGGAAAGCACTCCGCTTGTAGTGAGCGAAGCGAAAACCTTGGTTAGGGCCCTGTTCCACTCTGTTATTGGGAAAGCACCCCGCTTGTAGTGAGCGAAGCGATACGAAAAGCTTTGGGGGGTAGCTTTCCCAATACCGTACTACTGGTGTTTCCATAGGAAAAAATGATCGTGATGTTACAAAGAATACGAGGTAAAAGAATAAAGTTGTCTTTTTACACCCAGTATATTCCAATCATCGTGAGAAACTTCGATATCGCGTTCTAGGATTTTGCATTCGATTGTGGTTCTCTTATGCATCTGATAGATGGCTCCGCTACACGCTAATCTCAGATACGGCTGAACCGATTTCGATGCAGTTTTCAGGAACAAATTGTGACAGGAAAATGTTTTTATCCCGGATAATTTCGACATTTTGTTTTTCCTGCAGTCTACGCGAACTGAGTCGCGGGCGTCCTCTAGTAAAGAATATGAATAAGTAAAAAGAAGCTGTGAAATTCTCACCATATCTTCAGGAAACACCATTGTCCCACTTTTCATCCAAGCGTACACATGATCACCGACTTGCAACCTTTTTAACCAATTGGAACACAGGCCCAACCTCTCCCTTTTCAAATTAGTCCTATAATCGACTACTGCGACTAATAAGTCTAGGCTAGTGTTAGATTTTTGATTGCTGCTAGCTATGGAGAACGATCTAGGCTTTATGGTGGAGAAAAGCTCGAAGAGTATCGGCAAAGTCAGTTTGGATGCAGACTTGTGAAAGTCGTTTAGCACCTGCAAAGATGTTTCAAAGTGATGTGTTTGATTTTTGAGTAACTAGCAGTGCCGTAAATAGGACCGTTCCATCGGTGCGAAGGCACTAGACGTAGAAGGTGTAGACTCTGGGGCAAGAATGCCCACTTGGCCAGACCAGGCAGGACCAATTAGGGCACTGTTATAGAGGATCGCACAGGCGCGGAAAAGGATATTTATGGCACCGGTAACTACTCTAAACTAGTTACCAGAGAGATTCCATCACAGCACAAACCGATATCTTACAAAACGTAGGTAAGTGTTACTCAGCTGAGTTTCCAAAATTGTGTAGCCAGAACTGCAGGATCACGAAGGATATTCCGCAGCCACGTTTGGCATTTCGTGGTCAGATGTAAAAGATTACTGACAAGTTGCTAGCTGAGAGAACGCCTTTGAGTTCCCTAGTCGACTCTTACGACATGCACGGAAGGAGATGCAGCTGATGTATTCTAGTGAAGCCGGAGTAAGATTATGAATCAAAATGAAATGGCACGAAAGCATTTCCTATTGGATTCGTTACCGGTCGCTAGATTGTTGTATTTGTGCCCGAAAAGCGGCGACAGGCTCACCACTTACTACGTGGGACTTTAAAGGCTAACTGGTGAAAGGTGGGTGTGTGATTTGCACACTTCTGCCCAAACTCTTTGGGGGGTAATGGGTGTGACTATACATACATATACAGAATGATTTTTGGTCGTCAACGTTCCCGAAAACTACGGAATCTCCTCATCATCACGATCATTTTTCTCCATGGAAGCATACCTGGGAAGTGTCTGGTTTCCAAAATATTAGGGTCCAAAGTTGAGTAAATAGACTGCGTTTTTCTGCATAAATGCACATAGACGCGCGTAGCAAGATTTTTTCCACGAGAAATAATTAATATCTGTCTATGAAAAAACTAGCATAAACACTGGACACTATAAATTTTGCCCGATCAGGTAATAAAAAAAAAATTCATAAATATTTACATCGTTTCACAGCATTTTTTTTGGCATAAAATTACTTTATATGATGTAAAGAGTACGTACCCTTCGTTAAGAGTGGCAACGAAAAAACACCTGTATGTAGGTATGTAATAAATTTAAAGGTGCCTTTATAAGGCTGTTACCTCTAAAATAGTCCTCTTAGGTCTTCGACAATAATTTAACCAATCCTCCTGTCCCTCTGGGGAGCTGAGTTCTATACACTTGTCTCTTTCTAATGTATCCTCCGACACTAATGCTAGAAGAGAGAAGACATATTGCGTGGCATACGCCCGAAGGTCCCAATACTGTTCTGCGATTTCATACATCGTTAACGGGTTTTTTAAATGCTGTGGCACCGGCATGTCTGAAATTCATACAAGTATTTTTAATGTTAACTTTAAATATCTTAATGTACCTACGCTTAAATTTAAATAGATCTTGTAAGGGATCAAATTATTTTTATTTAAGTATTTGTTATTAACCCGTAAACTGACTTTTATTTTAGACCAAAAATTTAGGAAATAAACTTTCTCAGTAGTAGTATCAAAAGTATATTAAAACATTAATTGTATTTATGTATTTCTAGGGCATACTAGCAAAACGAATAAATGCACTTTAAAAAAAGGTATATACCTACAGGCATACTTAAAACTTCTTGCCTGTTTTATAAAGTAAAACCATAGACAGTTGCCACAGATTTTTTGGCCTTTTCTTCATCCTAATATCTCTCGCGCACTTAGATTATCTATGAAGAGATTGGCCTCCGTGATCGAAATACGGTCATCATTTTAAAGATATGAAGTAAACACAAAATTGTATAAAAAAAAACATAATTTATTCAACTATCATCCTCCACCCATCCATCGTCGTCACTGAGGAAGCGTCGCTTAGCCGCCGTGTTCATGTACGGTCGGAGAGCCCACTCCGTATCGGCCGCATCCAATGCGTCTAATGTACCCAGCTTTATCTCGTATAACTTCATTTGGAAACGAGGACCGATTTCTGACAGCTCTATTTCTTTGCCTGACTAAAAAAAAAGAAAAGAATATTTACGTTAGTACACAGTTTCATTGTCGAAGTCCCCAGTACGTACCTACACCATTTCTAATGATAGAGATGAAGCCATGAGTCAATGTGCGAATTACTTCGTAATACACTTCCATAGTTTAGTTCTTTAGTGCTAACCACAGAACAACCCTTACGCTTAATAGGCGCACCAGTGTCGTAAATAGGGCGGTGCCACCGGTGCCCAGGCACAGGGCGTAGACTCTGGGGGGCGCAAGAATGGTCACTTGGCCAGACCAGGCAGGACTAAATAGAGCGCAGTTATAGACGCTCGCACAGGGCGTAGAAAAGGCAATTTACTACTCTGAGGCGCACAGTCATCGAGTTGCGGAAACAAGCCCGTTCTACCATACCATAACCACAGAACAATAACTAAAGCATCGAATGTGGTTTGCGACATTAAAAGCGTACCCTCCCCCTGATTACGTAAAAGCAATAGCAAAGCCGAAGCAAAGCGATACCGAAAATTGTACAATATTCGCCTTGAAATGTCAAAGTTCCTTTGAAATTCATTTTACGTAATACGAATTTGACAAGCAATCAGCGATTTTTGTACAATTTCCGCTATCGCTTTGCTTTTGCTAGTTAGGTAATAAGGGGGCCTGTCAGAGACATTACATACTTATACGAAAAAATACAGTATAAATATAATAAATATTACATTACTATTATACAGGGTGTAACAAAAAGGGTATGTTAAGCGAAAAGCTATGTAAATAGCCCACTATAGAGAACCTATCTACAAAATTTGAGACTCGAAATCACATTTTTATTTTTCAAGATAGTATGAAAATTTCTGAGATATTTAAAAATTATCCATACTATCAGGAAAAATAAACATGTGATTTCGGGTCTCAAATTTTGTGGATAGGTTCTCTATAGTGGGCTATTTACATAGCTTTTCGCTTAACATAGCCTTTTTGTTACACCCTGTATATGTATTTGTATAAAATTTATCTTACCTTCTTAAATGTATGATGCCTAAAGCAGATATAGTCATCATTGTTAGCAAATGTGATCAATCTCTTTGAGTCTTCCTTGGGTACCGGGAACAAATACTTCAGTATGCTCATTGCTCTTAAGCCTGAAAAAAAAAAGATGTCTTACTATTGCTTACTATCCAGTTTATAAGTAGTAGAATAAGTAAATATTTTTATATACTTAGGATAAAGTACCTAATAAATAAATTTCAAAGTATGAATAAATAGTTAAGTATTAAAATCTGAAAAAAGTGCAGTTTATAAAGCTTTGGAAACTCCCCTTGGAAAATTCTGGTAAATAGTTCATCTGAAATTTAATCAGCCCAAAACTTTCCCTCCAAGTTGATTAAGACATCTTAGTAAACATACAAGAAAACAAGGTAAATAATGGGCATGGACTTACATAATATTTGCTTGCTAATTTGCTTTCTTAGAAATGACAATGGTATTTGTTTGTGATATAGTTGAAATGTAGCAGTGTTTTAGAGGCAATATTGTTTTTGAGACACTATAGTCTATTCTGACTGTCACACTTAAAAGGAAACTTAACCTTAGTCAGGTCCCTCTCCGTTCTAAACATAAATAGCTGAGAGAGAAAGGGATAGGTAGGACTAATTTTACGTTTAGATTTAAGTGTGATACCTTACTGGTTTTATAACTTTTTCAGAGTTAGTACTGCAAACAAAACACATACCCAGGGCAGATTTAAAGTTGTGGAACACCAAATGTGGGTACTGTTCACTCATTGGCCCAATGTCCGGTATGTCATGCCTCATCACTACTCCAGAGAGGGTGAATGATGCAGTTGGCCCGTATGGGAGGTGACAAATAACCTGCAAATTAAAGTATCATCTATATAATTATCTGTATAATTACCAGTTAGGTAAGTTTTTGCATATTTTTATTTAAGGCCATCTTGCATCATTATTTTAGCCTAAATTTTAGATAATTTGTTGCCTGACAACTGAAGGATATCGCATTTATGTTCAAAACTTCTCTAACAAATAAGCTCATTTTTATACATTATATTATTTTTATACATTACATAATATATATCTATACATGTAATAAAATTGTAATGGATTTATGTTTGTGCACACTAATCTCAGAAATGGCTGAACTGATTTTGATGCAGTTTTCAGGAATACATTGTGACAGTTCTCACTTAACATAATATAGGCTACTTTTTATTCAGGGAAAATGTTTTATCTTAATTATAGGGAAAATTACAAAATTTAAATTTCAACATTTTGTTTTTTCTGCAGTCCACGTGGACGGAGTCGCGGGTTACCACTAGTATTATAATGTAATGTTGTATTCAATAACAATAAAGAATAAAGAAGATTTCCATCCATTATGTAACTTTTTCCACATATAACAAAATTCAATTGAAAATAATACTAACCAAGCTATCTGGGACACCTCTATGCTCATGTACAACTATAAAGTCTGTAACTTCATTAGCCCGGCATGCATGGATTAGCTGGGACATTTCGTAGCCACCACGGTTCATTCGTTGACTGTTTGGGAAGACTAGCCTGTAAAAATATAGTTAGAATTAAGTTTTTTCCCTTAGAATAGAATTTTTCTGCATATAACATTAATCTTTAATGAAGCATGTAAACTAATATACTAATCTCAAGTAGGTATTGAAAAATTAATCATATGTCAAAGAAAACAAAGTACTACCATGTCTCAACCCTGAAGGAAAAGTGACCATTAAGAATGACTGCACATACCTTCACACTTTGCAAGAGTTACAGGCAAAAAGTCCACTTTATGAGACATTGCAATGATTACTGGAGACAATTTAACAACCTTTCAGTTTGTTCCTAACAGGAAATATTATTTAAGAATTTTTTTTTCTCTATCTTACCTAAGTTCTTTAACAAACATTTTCAGGCGAGCACTTGGTTCTCTTGAGGTTGTGATCATAATCTTGGGATCCTCAACACCGGCGTATCGGTACTCATCGTCCTGAGAGTTCACTGTGTTGGCTCCACCACTAAACCCGCCGATTACTGCCGCTCTTTCAGGACCTAGTAACAGTTGTAGGCTTAGAGTAACAAGTGTTGTAAAATAATTGTTGAGCATATTATTACTACGATAGGTTAACCCCATGATTTTGTAGTTTTTTTTTAAATGTGTAAATAATACAAAAATGTGATATTTATTTGAAGAAAGTACATATGAATTACAAATAACTTGACTTTGTAAGTTCATGCCTTTTAGAAGGAGCATAAAAAACCAATAATACAGTTTTAATTATTGAGTAATAAATAACTTACCTTTATCATCGAACTCTATCTTTTTTTGTAGAGAGAGTGCTTCTTTCCTTAAATCTCCATGAATGGGAATGTTTTCTTCCAAGCTTCGTTTCAGTTGATCTTTCTTGGCTTGTATGCTTTTTTGTTTATCTTCCACTGATTTTCTGTACAAGTACTCACGGCGCAAACGCGCCTGTCTCCGCAACATATTAATTTATATGGTATTCACACATTAAATGTGTAAAATAATAAAGATTTCACTAAAAAACAGCATGTACCGTCGCACGTGTTTGTAAATTATTAAATGTCCATGTCAAAGTGACATTGACAGATATTTTTTTATTTCACCGCAAAAAGAAAAGGCAAAGGATTTTAACATATCATTCTGCCAACGTCAATGTGAAAAATACAACTCGTTTGTCACCTCTTCACGCTTTATTTACTCAATCCAGTCCCCTGTGAGTTTATAGCAGTGGATCAGAGTGGACTTAAAAGTGGAATTTAATCCATTAATAAATATTCACACATTACACAACACATTAACCTAGTCCCACAGTAAGATCCCTAAGGTCTTGTGTCGTGGGTACTTAGCAACGGTATATAAATACATAAATAAGTATCGATATTCATCATATCAATGTTTGCACCTACCGGGATTACCTACTAGACCAGTCGGCCGTCAAAATTAATGGATTTGCCCAGTGGATTAGAGTGGAATAGGCCACCCAGGCACGACAAATCTCATTGTGCACATATTTGGGATATTACGGACAAGGAAATAAGCTACATATGCCCACAAGGACAAAGTCGCGGCCAACTGCTAGTATTAGATAAAATTACAGCATAAGAATCCTGAATGTAGTTGTATTTTGTCCATAGTTCGAAATGCATTTTTTTCAGATATTGTACAGTAGTTTGGATATGTTATCATATTGTACTTGCTGTCACAATTTTTTTAGATAACATTACAACATTAAAACAGATATACCTAAGTGAATACTTACTTAAGTAAGTACATAAACTTACCTTCATGACACTCCTCAATAATCAGTCTGTCATTTGGCTGAATATCAATATTATGTACTTTAAATATATCAAACAAATCATCAATGTCCTCTTGGAGGTTCCTAGGTCTAATGTTAAGAATATCTCCAGGCTTAAATCTTAAAACTGTATCATTTACTGTTTTGAAAGTTATGAGCCTAACATCCTGAAAAAGTAAACTTTATTATTTTCAATTATTTCCAAGTTGAACAACCATACTAAACAAATGAATATTCATTCTATGTAACTTATAATGTTACCATGGTTGATGACAACATGCCCAAATTGCTTTGGAACAGGCAATGATTTTATGGGAATAGGGTATATATATATCTTAACACATACCTGAAAATGATCCTCGCCAGTTGTTCTGTAATTTTTCTCAACTTCAAACAGATTTGCCTCAGTATTAGCATTTTCATTACTAAAATAAATATCTTTTGTAGCACAGCCATTCATTTCATTTACATCTGCTCTATGAAGTTTCACATTCCATCGAGGTACAAAATGTGATTTTAAATTGTCTATTTTTATATTTGGCAAATATATTTTGAGTTTGGAATAAAATTCGTTGGTCCATGGTATTATTACCCCATCATGTCCAAGGTCATGCTGGTAATCACAGAGACCTGGAAAAAATAATAAGGTGTATTAGTAACTCTAATTCAAAGAGTATAAGTACTTGCAAGGATCAGATATGTGATGATAGCCAGCCATAATAGCACAGTTGGATCTTGGATGTAACACTGATACCTTAGACATGACGGCTGTGACAGCCGCGTGTAACTTCAGTTAGGCCAAGATATCAAACAGCGTTTTCTAGAAAAAGACCATTGGACCAGAAAATAGGTATATGGATCTTTATTAGTTTATTTTGGGTAAATACCTGCTTCAGCTACTTAACTTACCAATATCCAGGAGAGGAGTAGCTCCCAATTGCATTAGACGCTTATGAAGCATTTTACCAACAAAGTTGAACTTTGAATACGATGAATCGCCTAAGCCAATAACACCAAACTTCAACTTCGCTAATGAGTTAGAAGGCAAGCTCCGTCTAAGCAGAAATCGCCAAAATTTCTTCATATTGTCCGGCTGATCGCCTTGGCCAGTCGTGGCACATACAAATAGAACAAATTCTTCGTGAATAAGTTGTGAAATAGGGTATTCATCCATAGGTTGGACAGGACCCCGAAACCCGGCCACTTTTAATGTCCGCCATATTCTTTCAGCCACTTCTTGAGCCGTGAAGGTCTGGCTTCCATATAAAATAAGAAGTCTGTTATTGGAGCCCATTATTTAATTTTTTTTTTGTTTTGTTTAGTTTATCCCGAAGGAAAGGCAAGGGGAACTAAGCCCATACAGCCATTGTCTTTAGTAAATGATTTCTGAATTTATGATGGATGATAATGATGATGATGAATGGAAACGTCGGGAAAATCCTCAAGAACAAGTGTAAAGTTAGTCAAAATGAAAAATTATTGCAGAAACAACTTACATGCGCCCATGAAGAGCTCGTAATCCGGTTAAAGTTTTACTCGGCTTACCTGCGTATAAAACCATGCACACGCACTAGATTCACATAACAAGTAATCAAAATATAACTTATCTACCAGAAAACATCACTTTACCGACACATGCAAGCCATTTACAAATAATTTTTGATTTTCACAAGAAAATTACACCCGCTCCTTTCCAGCTTTTCCCGCCGAATCCCCATTATTTAATGTTGTTAATTTTTTTTTTTGTTTACTTTATCCCGAAGGAAAGGCAAGGGGAACTAAGCCCATACAGCCATTGTCTTTAGTAAATGATTTCTGAATTTATGATGGATGATAATGATGATGATGAATGGAAACGTCGGGAAAATCCTCAAAAACAAGTGTAAAGTTAGTCAAAATGAAAAATTACTGCAGAAACAACTTACATGCGCCCATGAAGAGATCGTAATCCGGCTAAAGTTTTACTCGGCTTACCTGCGTATAAAACCATGCACACGCACTAGATTCACATCACAAGTAATCAAAATATAACTTATCTACAAAAAAACATTACTTTACGGACACATGCAAGCCATTTACAAATAATTTTTGATTTTCACAAGAAAATTACACCTGCACACTTCCAGCTTTTCCCGCCGAATCTTAAATTATTGAATACATTTTTTTTTTTTTTAGTTTATCCCGAAGGAAAGGCAAGGGGAACTAAGCCCATACAGCCTAATCATTGTTTAGTAAAATGTATTCTGAATTTATGATGAATGACAATGATGATGAATGGAAACGTCGGGAAAATCCTCAAGAACAAGTGTAAAGTTAGTCAAAATGAAAAATTATTGCAGAAACAACTTACATGCGCCCATGAAGAGATCGTAATCCGGCTAAAGTTTTACTCGGCTTACCTGCGTATAAAACCATGCACACGCACTAGATTCACATCACAAGTAATCTATAACTTATCTACCAGAAAACATCACTTTACGGACACATGCAAGCCATTTACAAATAAATTTTGATTTTCACAAGAAAATTACACCTGCACCCTTCCAGCTTTTCCCGCCGAATCCTTATTGAATACAATAAAAAAAGGATTCGGCGGGAAAAGCTGGAAGGGTGCAGGTGTAATTTTCTTGTGAAAATCAAAATTTATTTGTAAATGGCTTGCATGTGTCCGTAAAGTGATGTTTTCTGGTAGATAAGTTATATTTTGATTACTTGTGATGTGAATCTAGTGCGTGTGCATGGTTTTATACGCAGGTAAGCCGAGTAAAACTTTAGCCGGATTACGATCTCTTCATGGGCGCATGTAAGTTGTTTCTGCAATAATTTTTCATTTTGACTAACTTTACACTTGTTCTTGAGGATTTTCCCGGCGTTTCCATTCATCATCATCATTATCATCCATCTTAAATTCAGAAATCATTTACTAAAGACAATGGCTGTATGGGCTTAGTTCCCTTTGCCTTTCCTTCGGGATAAACTAAAAAAAAAAAAAAAAAAAAAAAAAAAAAAAAAAAAAAAAATAACCACAAAAATTTCAAACAGCTGACCGTGACTTTTATTTTTCTTTTTACAATTTAGGCAAAGAATCATAAAAAGCTTGATTTCATACCACCAATACTAGTCTCTTTCTTTTATAAATAAGGGTACAAGCATAAGACCGAGATAAACTCGATTTGTGGGGAAATGATCAAGAGCAACCAGAATAGGCCCCTTCAAACTTAAAAAAGATGACGGCAATTACCATATTGATTATAATGAGAACAATACTTTTTCTACGATTATAATATTATAACCACAAACTAAGTAGAGATGCTAACGCATTATATGATTATAATTGACGACGAAAAATGACAGCGAAACGTGAAAGTGACGGTACTGCTATCCTAGGCCACCAAAGCTTATTTTTCTTAGTTTAGATTTAAATAAGGGTTTATTCTATATCTAATCTGGTCACAATAAACTATTGTAACTCTGGCGATCAAAAACTTACTTAGGTAGTTCTTTCTCCGTATATACTATAACTCCAAGTAGAAGGAATAAAACTACTTCTACATGAGTAAATCCTACACAGACTTCTAACACTGTATAATTACTGTACATATGCTAGAGGGGTATATGGTTTGGATGAGATTGTGGTAGGTAAGGCTTTCAGAGATGTGCTACCTATGCTAGTTACGTAGTTGCTGCGGAGGCATGTGATATGTTTTAGTACGAATGCGTGTGATAGATATCCACCAATCAGATTAATTGGTTCACGATGTAAATGAATTTGATAGGTGTTAAACGCATCCGTAGCAACCTTACCTTAGGTACTGTTACCTCAGATGAAATTGTAGGTAGTATCTAACGAGAAACGTTAGCTAGCTTACATCTCTGGTGGAAAGCCAGCTCACTCGTCCAAGGTCGAAGACGCTATGAGAAATATTATAAAATAGTTAATACACGTATTCCCAATAATACTGTACAAGTCAGTAGAGGGACAAGAGGGTCTTGGTGTTTTGTAGGCGATGGGCTGACCACTTGTCAGTACTAACCGAACTTGTAGGTACATCTCAATTATACCCTCAAAATTGGTCAGAAGTGGCACCATGACAATGTGGTCCTATCGGCTCTTGGTGCTCTACCTACCCCGTAAGGGATAAAGGCGTGATTATATGTATGTATGTATGTATTCCTAATAAAAAGCTAAGTACGTAAGCCAGCGTAAGGTGGTAGTAAGGTATACCTTATACTTGAGTCCTTATACGTATGAGTTGGGTAGAGATAGATATTCCTTAATCTAACATAATATGTAGATTATTCTTATACAGGGTGTAACAAAAAGGGTTTGTTAAGCGAAAAGCTATGTAAATAGCCCACTATAGAGTACCTATCTACAAAATTTGAGACTCGAGATCACATCTTTTATTTTTCAAGATTGTATGAAAATTCCTGAGGTATTTAAAAATTCTCCATACTATCGGGAAAAATAAAAATGTGATTTCGGGTCTCAAATTTTGTGGACAGGTTCTCTACAGTGGGTTATTTACATAGCTTTTCGCTTAACATACCCTTTTTGTTACACCCTGTATTAGGTATATATTATTCTTCCTGTTGCCTAGGCTAAGTTACCTACTAGGGGATTATACAGGGTGTAACAAAAGTGTTATACTTGTTTAAGTACGACCACTAGAAGTATAACCACTATTATGTGTAGATCATATCGAGTATAGGTACTCGAAATGTCATGTTTATTTTTCAAGATTGAATAAACATTCCTGAGTTGTTTAGGAACCGAAGCAGTTGAGTCGGTGTAGCTTCCTTCCTTTTCTTTTCCTTCCTCTTCTTTTGCGAACTGGCCGGCGGCAGTGGCAGCTCAAGTGGCCGGGTGCACCCTGGTAATACCAGGGGTCGACGAGCCCGGCCCGCGTCTCCCCTTTCCCTTCCCAAATGGGTCAGACTTTCTGACCCATGTGGCCCCCTTTAAGGGCCACTTAAGTTACCGGCGCGTTGTCGCGCGCCGTGAATTTTGCCCGGGCACGGGGGTTGCCCCAAGGCCCGCAACCCGAAGCGTATTTTTGCGCCAAGGACGACCACGTCCTGTAGAATAACTTCTATGCTTGATTTCGGAACTAGAGTCCGTTTCATAAATTAACTCCTATACCTTTCTATACCTACCTGATTTCGGAACTAACATTTTTTGTATGCAATTCCACAGATGACGTAGCCATACACAAATTAACGCCATCGTTTAAGGGACCTTTTCGGCGAAACGTACTCTAACTATTTTTAGGCGTATATTATGTGAATGGATTTATGATAAATAGCATTCAGCCTCTATAGGAATGACTTACGATGAATGTCACAGGGAGCCCCAATTAGGAGGCAGAGCCCTATTTAATTTATTCGACATTTGCCAAAATAATTCTCTTATTTCTCAAGAAAAAAACAGGTTTGTAAAAAGCACGTGTGTTACGGACCCTATTGAGTTTAGAACCCCAAAATTTAACCCCCAGTCCGATCGCTCGATACGAACAGCCGTCTTCTTCTATACTATGCCCAAATGTAATGGCATCTCGTTTTGATTTGGCGCACGGCAGTCTCGATGCCTGAGTTGGCGGGCTTGGTCGCTAGGCTGGCGGAAAACGCGGGAAGATTAGTGAAGTGATAAAAAAATTGGAATAAAAATAAATTGAGTGAAAAATCTTCGTCGGAAAACACGATGTAAGTTTGATTATCCTTTTTTGTTTTATTTTTTTGGGAAAATGCAAAAGTTTGGTGACCTTTGACATTAATAAAGGGAATCACCTACTATTCTATATATACAGGATGTAACAAAAGGGGTATTAAGCGAAAAACTATGTGAATAGCCCACTTTAGAGAACCTATTTCCAAACTTTCAGACTCAAATTCACATTTTTATTTTTCCAGACTGTATGAAGAATTCCGAAACAACTCGGGAATGTCCATACAATCTTGAAAAATAAAAATGTGATTTCGAGTATCAAATTTTGGAAATAGGATCTCTATAGTGGGCTATTTACATAGCCTTTCGCTTAATATACACTTTCTGTTACACCCTGTATACCTATTACCAAATTCTAATAAGTAATAAAAATAATATTAATATGAATAGAGGTTTACCTTCAAATATCTACAAATTAAATCACTTGTTTCTACGTGAACAAACAAGGAAGGAATAATCAGGCCTTAAAATAGTAGGTGTGTAAGTATAACAAAAATTAATTAATTAATCTGCGTTACATACCTAAAGATATTTACCACATTCGCACGTGTAGGTAAGTACTTGCACTACCTACTTATACGTAGCTGTGCGAAGGGTAGGAACCTGCCCACTACCTACCTTATGTACCTTCAAAATTCAGTACTTATTATAAACCGAATTAAAATTTCTAGACAAGAAGCTCGAAATACTACCTACTACCTGCTATAAAGTAAAAAGAAAAAAAAACGCAACTATACTACGTATGTTATATTTGCTTAGCACAAGAAATACTAAGTAAGAGCATGATAAAATGAATCAACCTCTTTACTAGTATAAAGGAGTCAAGAAAAAAATAATGCAACTGAAAAAAATTGTGAAATCAATTTTACAAAATAGTTTCCGTAGCGAGCAGACTTACTCAACCATCCCCTTATAATACCCAACTAACAATCTCTTCCATGCTTGAGAACCAATGTCTAAATGGCTACAAATAGCTAAAGCTTTTACAGAGATCAGATATTATTCGCGAAATAATAGATCAAACTTATAATTACAGGGCTATGTGAAACGAAACTACATATAGAGAACCTATCCAAATTTGAGCTTCGTAATCATATATTTAATTTTCAAGATCAAGTAGAAATCCTAAACGTTTCAGAAATCACAATCTTGAGAAATAAACTAACATTCCCCTTTTGTTACATCCTGTATGACTGCCAAGATCCATACGGGACTCGGACATTCTATCAGGCGATACGCTAGCAACTTGTCACACATCTGTCCCTGCTATACTAAACGTGGTTATGTACCGATATAGGGTGTAACAGAAAGGGTACCTTTGTTGTAGCAAAAGCTATGTAAGGCCCATGTTCATCAACGTTCGATTAAGCAAATGTCCGATTAACGTTTTTAAAAGGGTGTTTATTGACGCTTTTTCATATGATTAATGTTGTTAATAAATATATTATACAGGGTGATTTTTGGTCGTCAACGTTCTTGAAAACTACGGAATCTCCTCATCATCGCAATCATTTTTCTCCATGGTAGCATACCTAGGAAGTGTCTGGTTTCCAAAGTATTAGGGTCCAAAGTTGAGTAAATTGACAGCGTTTTTCCGTATAAATGCACATAAATGTGTGTAGTAAGATTTTTTCACGAGAAATAATTAATATCTGTCTATGAAATAACTAGCATAAACACTGGACACAATAAATTTCGCCCGATCAAGTAATAAAAAAAAAATCAAAAAAATTTACATCGTTGCCCAGCATTTTTTTGGCATAAACTTACTTTATTTGATGTATAGAGAACGTACCCTTCGTTAAGGGTGGCAACGAAAAAACACCCTGTATTATTTGTTAATAATCTTATGCATTAGTTGTCATAAACCCCTTTAAAATCTGCTAACTGAGCGATTAGATTAATGGAACGTTGATGAACACAGGACTAAATAGCCCACTATTTCCAAAATTTGAGACTCGAAATTATTATGTTTATTTTTCAAGATTGTATGAACATTCCTGAGTTGTTTAGGAATTCTTTAAAATAAACATGGCATTTCGGATTATAAATTTTGTGGGTAGATTCATTTTAGTGGGCTATTTACATAGCTTTTCGCTTAACATATCCCCTTTGTTACACCCTGTATATGTATATATAAAATAATATGAGTGAGAATCTGTATAAATAATTTTTTTTAAACGTAAGACCGACTTCCTCCCAAAACTCGAACTTACTAAAGTAAAATTTTAAATTATAAAATATATAATTATATAATAATAATATATAATAATTATAAAATTTTAAAAAAAGGGCAAATATATATTGCGTTAAGCCGTGTACGAAGTTTAGGAGGCATAATATTGTCAGATTTATATGCCAGCAAATTATTAAATAGGCCACATGACAAAAGAGAAAAAGGACTAGGCTTCGAAACTTTACGTCTGACAATATGATGATGATGATGATAATGATGACCTCCGACCGATTTCGGTCATGGCGACCACTTCTACTCCTAGATATTACTAAGTTGGCGTTCATGCTGGATCGGAGGCACTTGAGGTGGAATCGATGCACCACGCCTCGGAGGAATATAAGAGATTTGGCAGCACAACAGCCATGTACGAGTACACTCTTATTTAAGCAACATAAAATTACACTCCTTCTTCCTGCCCTGTTCCCAATAATTTGAGGTCGGTGCAATATGTAGGTACTCTTCTTTCATTCATCCCTATTATCCGTCATCTCGTTATTCTCATGTCTACCTCTTCCTCTATAACCATCTTACTTCGGACACGGCTTAACGCAACATACAATTTCACGACTTAACACAATTATCTTCATCTTCATAAGCCTATTGCAGTCCACTACTGGACGTAGGCCTCCCCCTATCTGTTTTTCGGCAGCTCCATCATCAGACCCTCGTTTCCTTTATATTATGTGTAGCTGACCAAAATTCTCTATAAAAATCTAAAAACGGACTACTCGTGCCCTTTATATTTGAGGATATCCCTAGATTTCTTAGAGATTCCATCATCAGATCCTGATGTGGTGAATATGGGACCAACCAGGAAGTATACCATGACCAACTATTAAAAAAAATTAAATCGGTTCATAAACGACGGAGTTCTGAGGTAACACACATAAAAAATAAAAATAATAAAAAACATACAGACGAATTGATAACCTCTCTTTCTGAAGTCGGTTAATAAAGATAAATCGGTTACACAATAATTGACCCAATGTTGCCTAACGATAACCTTTCACGTAACGAATAATATTGACTTCCTATAATTAGACAATTTAATACGTTTCAATCAGAACTTTCAAATGTAAGGCTAGTTTTATTAAATTTCCATTTACGAGTGGGACTGATTTTTTCGTCAACTAGACTATATGAAGAATTTGATGCTGTCATTCTTTACATCTTGTTCAAGGTAGAGACGCGTACAGCATCAAACTTTATTCAGATAGGCTAAATATTTGACAATTTGAAACATCGGCCCTAAGTTAAAAAATTACTCCCGGTATTAAGTGCTCTATGTTCAAGCTCCTGCCCAACATCTTTGCATGTATGTACTTAGGTATCTAAGTTCTCTATGGCAGCTTTTAGCACGCAAAAATCCTATTTTGGTTACCTACTCCATCACAAGAGTAGATAATTCAATATAGGACAGGATGTAACAATAGGGATACTCTGATTTTAAGTTTCGTAGAATGATTCTTCTATAGTGGGCTATTTTCATAGAATTTCCCCTAACATACCACTTTTGTTACACCCTGTAGGTATAGTGTAAGGGACCTTTTCAAGATTAATTAATAGTACTGTTATAATATAGAAATATACAGGGTGTGGGTGACAGCCAGTCAATTACTGAAATGCTGAACAAGTACCACTGTGTTGAGTTATACGACAGTGTTATTACTCGCAGGAAATGTATTTTTCATTTGATCAGTAATTTTTGCTCTCCGCGCTAATTGTATCGGACGATCCTGTGACTAATTAAATGGGTTTATTAGTTATTATCTGTCACACTGCTGTTTTTTGAATCACTTGTGACTCTCCATTAGGGTTGATCAGTTATTTCAACTTTATTGAGCGCAACTTTTTTTAAAAATATCATCTCTTATATCATCTTTTATTTTTATGTCATTATCTAAGGCCTAATTAAACGAACTAAACTATATTTTTTCGGAAAATATGAAAAAAAAACGACGGAAAATTTTGGAATTTTTCTGTCAAAATTTTCAGTGTATTCCGCCTCAGAATCATGGTCTGTAGTCATGGTATCAATATTTGCCTGGCTGTCACAAACACCCTGTATTATAGTAACGGACGGCTACGATTTCATCTGCGCGAACTTTAGAAAACCCGTTATTTCCCGTTCCCGTATTATGAATAATAAACCTTGTGTAAAGTTACGCACCCGTACAAATGCCTGTCAAATTGGCAATGTTTAGCTAAGCCTAAATCTACGGCCTAAATAATCAAACTAATATTATAAAGGCGAAAGTTTGTGTGTGAGTGTGTATGTTTGTAACTTCTTAGCGTCTAAACGGCTGAAGCGATTTTAATAAAATTTGGTATGGGGCTAGCTGATACCCTGGATTAACATATAGGCTACTTTTTATCGCGGGAAAATATTTTTATCCCGGATAATTTCGAAATTTTGTATTTTCTGCAGTCCACGCGGACGGAGTCGTGGGCGGCCGCTAGTGATAATAAATAATTCTTACGTAAGAACCGCTTTACCCGCTTATAAATAAATAAGTAAGATTTTATACTTACTTTAAGTAAATACCTAACGTGCAAATATTCTGATCCTATTGTCGGCAATTTTCCCGACATGGGGTGACCCGAAATGCTTTCGTTGCGTCAGACGGCCACGTGGTTCGATCGATGGCGGAGGGTGAACCGGGGATGTGTTCCGAGAGGAAAATGGGGAATATTTGTGTGGAGTTAACGAAAGGTATTAACTACGGTTCGAGTTTTTGACGGCTAGTTTTGTTATGGGAAAAACCAGTTTTAAAAATAATTTGGTGGTTTGACCATAATAGGTAGGTAAGTATTCCAAGAGATCGTCGCGATATTGTTTTACTTTCATTGTAAGTAAGTACCTTAGGGTAGGTATAAGTATAGACCAGGGGTTCCCAAACTTTTTTTCTCGTAGACCCCTTTCAAAAGCTAACTGGTTCTGGTGGACCCCCTGCAGGACTACACCACATATGAATCCATTGAAAACCAACATTTTTTCACGCCAACGCAGACCCCCATCGAGTCTCCTGTGGACCCCTGGGGGTCCACCTGGACCACTTTGGAAACCACTGGTATAGACCCATGATAGTTTTCATGCATTATACTAAGGTACTTACATTATATTTATGTACATTATAAAGCATACTTAAGATAAATACACGATTGTGTTCCTGAAATGAGGTAGCCAGAACGGCAGAGTCGTAAAGGAGATGCCACAGCCACGTTTAGCGGGCTCAGATGCAAATGATCAGTGATGAGTTGCTATAGCTTATCACCTATGGATGCCCGAGTTCCTTAGTCAACTCTTACGACATGCACGAAAGGAGATGCAGCTGATGTATTCTAGTGAAATCCCAATCTATACATATTAAAATACATATATTCCCATAATTGGATAGATAACCATAACTATAGAGGAATAAGCTAATGCCGTAACTGAAGTACGTACCATGAAGATCAGGATCACGAAGATCTTAAAAAAACTTACCTAAGTACCTAAATTTTTATGACCCATTAACTACATGAGTGAAAGGTAAGTACCTGCCAAATAGAGTGAAAGTAAACACAACACAACCCTGACGGCCAATTCTCGAAAAGTCTTGAGTTGGAACGAAGCCGAAGCGGAACCGTTGTAGACACTCAGAACAAAGCAATAATTACTTCACGGTGACGTTAATTACACATATTTGTATGCATTCCTTTTGTAAATTTCTTTGTATTTATTGTTATGTTTTGTGCACAATAAAGAATAAGAATAATTTTAATTTTTAAAGAAGAGACAGATATTTGATTTTATTCTGTCATACTCGCGACCGATGTGTGCGAAAATATACCTTACTACTCACGCGGTAAGCATACAGGATGATTTTTGGTCGTCAACGTATCCGAAAACTACGGAATCTCCTCATCATCACGATCATTTTTCTCCATGGAAGCATACCTGGGAAGTGTCTGGTTCCCAAGATACTTTTATTAGGGTCCAAAGATGAGTAAACAGACTGCGTTTTTCTTCATAGAGGCACATAGACGCGCGTAGCATGATTTTTTCACGAGAAATAATTAATATCTGTCTATGAAAAAACTAGCATAAACACTGGACACTATAAATTTCGCTCGATCAAGTAATTAGAAGATTTTTTTTAATTTACATCGTGTTCCAGCATTTTTTTTGGCATAAACTTACATTATTTGAAGTATAGAGTACGTACCCTTCGTTAAGGGTGGCAACAAAAAATCGCTATATTGCTTCGCACCGCGTTTCGTTAAAGGTTCGTTAGTGATTGCGTTCGCCTTAATTTTTTTAAAGAATTGTCCTGTGTGGCGTACGTAAACGTAACACAGAGTATGCAAATGTAAACAGGGGGTAGGTTGCCACATTCGCTGCCGGTGGATTTTCTAAGCATGCCGCAGGCTGATAACGTGTCTTGCAAAAGCAAAGCGAAAGCAATGCGATAGCGAAAATTGGAAAATATTCGCGTTGAAATGTCAAAATTCCTTTGAAATCCATTTTACGTACTTAATACGAATTTGACAAGCAATCAGGCGATTTTTTTTACAATTTTCGGAATCGCTTTGCTTTTGATAGTTAGGTAATAAGGGGGCTCCGTTGAGTGTGAGGGCGCAAATACGCATCGGCAGCACTTCTAGAAAGTCAACAAGACGCAAATACGTAGTCGCCGACAGTGAAGGCGTTAATTCATGACTTACCTATTGAGCCAAATACATAAGTTATCTACATACTTTTTTTTTTTTTTTTTTTTCAAGCATAACACTTTTATTTATTTTAAAATAACAATAATAGAACCTAAAATTAAAATTAAATAATAACTACCTATTAACTCCAAATATTTACAAATAAAAGACGGCCTGCAAATCCTCCACCGATGGCAGCGTGCCCAAAAGGCTGGCCGCGTTGCCCCGCTGTATAGCAAGGCTTACGCGTTGGCCAAAATAGGCACCAGCCCTCCGGTCATGGGATGCTTCGACCAATCTTTTAGAAATGCCCCTGAAGAGGGCATGCGCACCCGGACCCCATGGCCCCATGGTTTCAACCCCAAACGGCTCAAATATGTAATCCCCGCTTAGGTTTGCATACTTGCGCCGCTTGAGGTTTTCTGCTGAGGCCGCCGCTGAACCGGTTCTGATGCTTGTGCCTGGGAGGTGAGACACCGCAAGGGTATCGACGCAGGTTGCGTCCCATACCAAGCATCGTCCCATCCTCCAAGGCACAAGGGTCATGCCGTCCGGTCTCTTTCCATCGTCGCGCACCAAACCAAGGGGTTCTAAGACAGATGGTGCCCCGGCGGTGGAGAGAGCCCGGCGGATGATGTCATTTAGGGTCGAATGGCGAGGTATGCGGCCCGCGCTTTTGGTACATGACAGCCCATGGTGTCCGAGTGGGTCGACAGCATCGCCACACCGACATCGGTGGGGGACGTTGCAGGGTGCGCCTAAACGGAGGCAGGCTGCAATGCGGAATGTTGTTCTATCCAGAAGGGTGCCGACATTGGCCGACGGCAGTGCCTGCAGCCATAAACCCGATTCCCACTCGCCTAAGGCTAAAAGACGAGCGCGCTCTGCGGAACTGGTTGGCGTGTCTAGTAGATTTTTCCGCACCAGTTTGCAAAGCGGCTCGTCCCACAGCCTCTGCGAGGATGGGAACGATGGTTCAACGGCGTTCGGGCAGGCCAACTTCCAAGCATTTTTAGCTTCAGCCATATAGTAGGTTGTAGTTGAATTGTCGTTTAGGATTTTCATAACTAAGGAGTGTGTACCGTGGGCTGAAGATAAAAACGCTGGGAGTGCGACACTAGAAATTTTGCGGACGCCCATACCCCCAAACGTGATCGGCAAGGAGGCTTGGGTCCAGGAACGGTCGTCAAAATTAATATTAATCGTTATCTACATTATATACACACCTATTACAAATAAAGAAACTTTGAATTTTGATTGAGATTTGATATCAAATGTGCTGATGCGGGGCTTCACTAGAATACATTAGATGCATCTACTTCCGTGTTGGAATGTCGTCTCGTAAGAGTCGTTTAAACTTAGCGTACTCTAGAATCTAATGATAGGTACCTCTCAATCTCAAATGCGACAACTCGTTTAGGCTCTAGACCTGCCCCGTCCAACATACGGCCCTCGGGCTACAATGCGGACCGCATAAGCCATTCACCAGGCCCGCGACGACATCCATTGATATTCGTTCAGTAAAAATATTCCAACATTCATTAATTAATTTTATCATTTTATCATCTAATTAAATACTTGATTGCTCGAGCAGTGCGTGTATGGCGGGCCTGAGACTGTTTGTTTAATAAATCACATAGGTTACCATTGCAGCTTCTTTTTATTATATTTTAATAGTGCTACTTTAAATCGTTGCTATTGGGAATTTCTTTTGGCCCGCAACGGTTAGGTACAAAAGTACTAAACTTGGCTCTTCACAAAATTATGTTGGACACCCCTGCTCTAGACCTAGAGTCTAGCTAGAGCATGCCATAGAAATATACATACATACAAACATACACTCAAAATACCTTCTGACGCAGTCGGGTAAAAAGTAGTAGCATCTCTCCACCGAGATCCCCCACGAATAAGCATTAACCACTTACACTTACCACGGTAAGTTTTTACCGAAAATCGTTTATTGTTTGTCTTCCGCATAAGCAAAGCAATTATATTGACAATCGCGGTTTAGCCTCGATATAATAGGAAAGTAAATTGAACACAGCCTCATGCTAATTTGATAGCATATAATTAGTTTTTGCGACGGTTTACTGTTGATCTTACGTAAAGTATTTAGTTCAAGGCACGACTTGTGCATCAAGAGTAGATAGATAGTTTAATGTTCGGTATAATTTATGCCCTTTATTACCCGCTGTATTGGTATGTTCGATTTATACAGGATGTTTTTTTGTGGCCACCTTTAACGAAGGGTACGTATTCTATACATGAAATAAAGTAAGTTTATGCCAAAAAAAATGCTGAGAATTTTTTTTTTTTGAAAAAAAAAATTAATTTCCTTGATCGTGCGAAATTTATAGTGTCTAGTGTTTATGTTAGTTTTTTTATAGACAGATATTAATTATTTTTCGTGAAAAAATCTTGCTACGCGCGTCTATGTGCATTTATGCAGAAAAACGCAGTCTATTTACTCAACTTTGGACCCTAATATTTTGGAAACCAGACACTTCCCAGGTATGCTTCCATGGAGAAAAATGATCGTGATGATGAGGAGATTCCGTAGTTTTCGGGAACGTTGACGACCAAAAATCACCTGTATAGGTATGCTAAGATATCGAAAGTGCAGTATATAGGTATGCTAAGATATCGAAAGTGCAGTATATCCGATGAATTCAATAAACTCGTATCATAACATAAAACAAGCTACTCAGTAACATTATGTCAAATTAAATTTAAATATTTCACTGTCCCTGATGGTTTTATAGAAGGAATCTCTTTTAGAAATACCTACACTATTCTTCTTATAATTAGTATAATTATATTTACCTACTTTGTGTTGTGTTATACCTATACTCTGATTTTTAATTATGTAGAGTAATATGACAGCTACAATACAATCCACCTTAGTTTTTTTAATGTTGCAAGCGTAAGTGTAATATTTTATTGTGATAAGAACTTTCGATAGATGATGGATGACTTTACTAATTAGTCTGTATAAATATATATAAACAAACTTAATATGTAACTATAACAGCTTTTTTATTTAATAATACATAATATAAGCCCGCAGGGCAGCTTGTGGCGACTTGTTGGGAGGTAGCGTTCCCACGGCGCCGCCTGAGTGAGGTCTGACGAGTTCCTCTATCTCTGCCTTGCCTTCGCCGGCCGGGCAGAGTGGAGTCGGGAGAACTATGACAGCTCGAGGGTGGACGTGCTCGTCCGTAAGTGGCGAGTTGGCCTCGGTTTAAAGTCTATTGGTACTATTGCGTTGATAAAGGTCTCCTATAATATTTTTTCTCATATATATTTCATGTGCAGACAGCGATCTGTTACATTTTTATTATATGTATAAATATAGATATAATAATATAGACTAAGTGAGACATGTTACAATATATTCCTGATAACTGCATCGAAATCGGTCCAGCCGTTTCTGAGATTAGCGTGATCCGTTACATTTTTATTATATGTATAGATATTATATGTAGGTATAGATAATTACATATTAAAATTTATAACAACAATTTAACATCATTAATATTAAATTATTTTACAAAACCCGTTAGACGTTTCATCCAATGGTTCAAGATAAAACAATCATATTTATTAACAATGGTCTTCAGGATGCCGTTGCGATGCGCACTCTGCCTAACAGAGAAGCTGATTTTTTTTCGCATAATATGTAGCATGAAAACCATCCGTGCACTTAATGAAATTAACAATAAAACACACAAAATCGATAATATGTAGTTTGAAATACAGGTTTTTATCGAATAAATTTTTTACCTCTTCGATTCGGTACGTTTAGTTCGAAATTCAGACGGTATGTACATGAAATTAATCGAAAAGTTCAATCGATAGTTCGAGTGATTTTGGAGCAACACTATTATTTTATTACGCCAAAGTGGTTACTTATTACAATAATTTAAAAATTGTCTATATTATATTTCTTACACTTTACTGTCAAATGTAATTTTTAAATACCTTCTTACTTTAGTCATGGTTTTGTAATTGCACCGATGATGACCTGCATATAGTAAAGTTTAATACATATAACTTTGATTGATATACGTTTTGTTTTGCATAAACTTACTTTATTTGATGTATAAAGTATAGACCCTTCGTTAAGGGTGGCAACGAAAAAACACCTGTAGATATACAGGGTGATTTTTGGTCGTCAACGTTCCCGAAAACTACGGAATCTCCTCATCATCACGATCATTTTTCTCCATGGAAGCATACCTGGGAAGTGTCTGGTTTCCAAAATATTAGGGTCCAAAGTTGAGTAAATAGACTGCGTTTTTCTGCATAAATGCACATAGACGCGCGTAGCAGGATTTTTTCACGAAAAATAATTAATATCTGTCTATAAAAAAACTAACATAAACACTAGACACTATAAATTTCGCACGATCAAGGAATTTAAAAATTTAAAAAAAAAAAAAAAAATTCCCAGCATTTTTTTTGGCATAAACTTACTTTATTTCATGTATAGAATACGTACCCTTCGTTAAAGGTGGCCACAAAAAAACACCCTGTATAGATGATGACATTACTTATTAGTAACTAAATTTATTATATTATGCAAACAAAAATAAAATCAACACTAGGTTCTTTGAAATAAATTACTAGTAATAATAACTCCGTGGTTTTTATGTTCTCTGCGCTTGACCTTGCATTGACCCGCCTGCTCGAAAGCGCGCGAATTTTGAATTGTAACTTCGCAGATTTTACGCGTAAGAACTTTGTGTTGCGGGTGGCGGGGTATGTGGGCGGAGCAACCGTGGGATTTTTATTTGACTGCCGGGTCTTAAGAAACCGGCGGTAAACATTCTCGTGAGTATAGTGTAATAATATACCTACATGTAATTGTAAAAAGCAATCAGTTTATAAATGTCTGTTTATGCCACTGACCGTTGACTCTAGATTACGAGGTGACATTTACATACCTACTAGATAAACTGTACATTAAGTAAAGTGATATATTGTTATGTATTTGTAATCTTCCAACGTATTTGCTTAATATTGTTTTAACTACCCTTTTTGATTTCTAGCGTTAATATTCATAAATGTGTCGATACGGAATAACTTTATACTTTGTTGTGTAATAAAATATTTTTATTTTTGTTCGGACTATACCTTAATACGTATGACGATTTATATTCAATCATCTTCATTATTTCAGCCATGCGAAGTCCACTGTTGAACATCTCTTCCCATAAGGCCTAAAATCTCTATCACTACATATAAACCCGAGTCGATATCTTTCCACAATCTGTCTGTCCCCATGTAGGCTAAGATCCGGTTTTTCAATATTGATACGAAATTCTCCTTTACGTGGACAAAATCGTGAGCCGCTAGTAACCTGTTGAAAAAAAAATACATATCTTGTGACCTAGGTAGATGTCCTGTGTTAAAACGAAGTTAAATGATCTAAAAGCAATCTATAAAAGAATCAAGAAGGGTCCCAGTAGACGTCCTTGAGGCACCCCCAGTTTCTGCTATTGAGGTCATCTTTACAACTCGCAGAGCTTTGAAACGGTCTGGGAACTGTACTCCCGAGGTAATCACAAGCTCGAAATGAGTATTGTATACCTACATACATATACATATGTAACATACATAAAATTGCTATAGCTGTTGATTGTGAATGTGTCAAATGCTTGTTGCAAGTCTACAACTTCTTTTTTTCTACTTGACTGCGCCAGGGTTATGGTTTTGTGTATGTTCCTATGTAAGTTTGTATATTTCTTTGGCACTCTCTAGAGCCTAAACGGCTTGTCACATTTGTGATTGAGAGGTATCATTAAATTCGTCATTAGTCGCGAGAGTGACACTAAGTATAATAGGTAGGTATGTACCTGCATCAAAATTTTTACACAGTTGACTTTACTTAAATAAGGTTAATAGATTTAGGGCCGATTTTTACAAACGTCAGAGGAATAAAGTTGAAGCTGTCTCTATTATGACAAACCTTTAGAGAAAGACAGCATAAACTTTATTCTTCTAATAGGATATCTGACGTTTGGAAAAATCTGCCCTTAGTATTCATGAGATTGTGGTCTGATTTCCGGGTATCTTACAAAATAAATATTATTTTGTCCATTCGTTGTAGTCAATTATATTTTGGACAGCTAAAATAAACCCGATTATTAAAAAAACCTCTGATAATATGACAGCTGAATTTTGTTTCGGGTTCGGTACGAGATTTTTCTTTATGTTGCTTCCGAAACAACAGTTTGATTGGACAACGATTGGCCATTAAAATTAATAAGATAGGCCGTCTTTTTCTTTGTACATACTTCTAAATCACACAGTTTATATTTATCTTTGGATAATGCTATCACAATGTAAATTCTTAATCAGATATAATATTACCTACCTATTCATTGTTAACGACTTTATCAAAGAAAACCGGTCCGAACTACGACGCAGGGCTACGACTACGAATTTCGTAGTCCTTTCGTAGCATGTCTACGCATTATAAAGAATTTTAATTTCTTTCACCTTTCTTGCAAAGTTGCACTGGGGGCCAATTCTCGAAAAGTCTCGAGTTGGAACGAAGCCGAAACGGAACCGTTGTAGACGCTGAGAATAAAGCAATAATTACTTTATGGTGACGTAATTAGACACATTTCAGCACGAGACAGATATTTGTTTTTATTCTGTCAAGTAACAGATGCGCGTTAAAATATACCTAATTACTCAAGCAATATATACTCAAGTATATATTGCTTTGCACCGCGTTTCATTACGGTTCGTTAGTGGTTGCGTTTCGGCTTAAAAAATTTCAAGAATTGCCCCCCTGGACCTTGCATTGTCTAGTATTACCTATGCTGGTACTTATTTGAATTTTCATTCAAGTATAACTATTATGTAGAACCACCTAAGTTACTTACGTAAAAATTTCAAGACAACAACTTTCCAAGACTCCCACGAAAAAAACACAAGCTAATAGACTAAGTACCTACTTATTTACTACATATACTTTCCTCCTCATCAGGGCACCAAAAAGGGAAGACGAAGACTGCGAAGAGTCCCTCAGGATCGAAAATGAAGAGCCCTCAGAGACCAAAGAGGGGAGCGAGGGGGGAGCTTTGGAGGCCAAGATGTCACTTCTCAACGGCATCACCGTCATCGTCGGCTCCATCATCGGCAGCGGTATCTTCGTCTCTCCCACTGGAGTTCTGAAGTATACAGGATCTGTCAACGTCAGTTTGCTTGTGTGGGTCGCTTCCGGAGTTTTCAGTATGGTGAGAATTTACATATGTACAGGATGTTTGTGACAGCCAGGCAAATATTGATATGGTGACTTCAGACCATGATTCTAAGTTGAAAACCACAAAAAAAATTTGCAGAAAAAATCCAAAATTTTCCGAAGTTTTTTTCATTTTTTCATTAAATAAATTGTGTAGTTCGTCCAAGTAGAGAATGACTTAAAATCAAAATTATAACCTATGTATGATTTTTAAAAAAAGTTGGTCCCAAAAAGTTCAAAATCCTGATCAACCTCGATCACGGTACACACGAAAGGAGAGTCACAAGTGATCCAAAAAACAGCAATGTATCACATAATAACCCATAAGCCCATTTAACTTTCAGGATGGCCTGATGCAATTGGCGCGGAAAGCAAACATTGCGGATAATAAAATTAAAAATGCATTTCCTGCGAGAATAATACTGTCGTATAACTCAAAACAATGGTACTTGTTCAGTATTTCAGTATTTGCCTGGCTGTCACACATACCCTGTAATACATTCATATCTCACACCTATTATCCCCTAAAGAGGTCAGCTACGGGTCCCATCTGCACAATTCCTCTTGAATATCAAAAGAGTGTTAATGCCCAGTGGTATTCTACCTAGCACCCTGTGATATCTGTATTTTCCCCAAAATCAAAAATATGATGAGAGGTTTCACTTTTACCAACTCCGAAGAGGCAGTGATAGCGTTCTATCAGCACGTAGAAAAGGTGCCTTCAAATATGTGGTCCTCCTGTTTAAAAAAATGGTTCGATCGCATAAAAAAATGTTAAAAATGTAAAGGAGAGTATTTTGAAAAGCAATAAACAAACATAATATTTTGGTTATAACATGTTGTTTTTTTATGTTACGCAAAACTTTTAGTGCGACCTACGTATTCTAGTGAAATCTCGCATCTGCTCAGGCATATTATATAGGTAAATATACAAGGTGATTTTTTGTCGTCAACGTTCCCAAAAACTACGGAATCTCCTCATCATCACAATCATTTTCCTCCATGGAAGCATACCTGGGAAGTGTCTGGTTTCCAAAATATTAGCGTCCAAGGTTGAGTAAATAGACTGCGTTTTTCTGCATAAATGCACATAGACGCATGTAGCAAGATATTTTCACGAGAAATAATTAATATCTGTCTATGAAAAAACTAGCATAAACACTGGAAACTATAAATTTCGCCCGTTCAATTAATGAAAAATCAAAAATCAAAAAAAATTACATCGTTTCCAGCATTTTTTTTTGCCATAAACTTACTTTATTTGATGTATCCTGTATAGTAACAATTAACAACGTATGTCAAGACCTGTAGATACGAAGCTTGACTAGTACCTACATCAGCATCTCCGTGAATGTCGTAATTAAGAGTCGACTAATAATAAGAAACTTAGGTGCTCTCAGTTGTTATGGATCTTTGATATCTGGTTTAATTAACATCACTGTTCACGCTATGCTAAACGTGGCTGTGGGATCTCCCATTGTGATCCTGATTTTAGGAAACACAGCAGTGTGTATACATATGTACTTATGTAGTCCTTATAAGTGGGCGTTAGTTGCAGTTTCATCTGTACCTGCAATGTATTCATATCAATGCTTTCTACGTCAAATTGTATTTGTAACTAGCTACATAAGCACGATACCTACATAATAACACATGGCCAGCTCCCTATCATAAATGTTTATCAATCAACTATAGATAACAAATATCAAATATAAAATTATTAATAAATTATTATTAATATCAAATAAACAACTTATTTAGGTTCAAAGGCACATAGATCACATGGGAAAATACGAGATTAATGGCTATCATTCGAACTAATCAATAAACTAATATCAATAATAATCATTACAAATAGATTTGTTCATCAACGGTTCATTTAGATAGGGTCGAAACATGAAGTAGATGTATAGAAGAGCTGTGACATATAATAATGTAGACCAGGAATTCCCAAACTTTTTTCCTCATAGACCCCTTTCAAAAGTTTCTTGTGTACCCCCTACAAGCCTATACGACATATAAATTACAAATTAAATAATTAATTATTGTAAACCCCCATTTCTTGACGCCAACGTCTGGGGATCCACCTGGACCACTTTGGGAACCACGTAGATCGACAATGTAGCCTATGTAGTATGAACACCTTAACGAAGGGTACGTACTCTATAAACATCAAATAAAGTAAGTTTATGGCAAAAAAATGCTGGAAGCGATGTAATTTTTTAAATTTATTGTACGGGCAAAATTTACATCAAATAAAGTAAGTTTATGCCAAAAAAATGCTGGGAAACAATTTAATTTTTTTTGATTTTTTTTTACTTGATCGGGCGAAATTGTCCAGTGTTTATGCTAGTTTTTTCATAGACAGACATTAATTATTTCTTGTGAAAAAATCTTGTTACACAGAAAAACGCAGTCTATTTACTCAACTTTGAACCCTAATATTTTGGAAACCAGACACTTCCTAGGTATGCTTCCATGGAGAAAAATGATCGTGATGATGAGGAGATTCCGTAGTTTTCACGTTGACGACCAAAATCATCCTGTATAGATATATTATGATTACTAGTGGACGCCCGCGACTCCGTCCGCGTCGACTACAGAAAAAACAAAATGTCGAAATTATCCGGGATAAAAACATTTTCCCGGGATAAAAAGTAGCCTATATGTTAAGTGGGACCTATCACAATATATTACTGAAAACATCGAAATCGGTTCAGCCGTTTCTAAGATTAGCGTGCACAAACGCACAGACAAACAGACAAAAATTCCAAAAATTATTGTTTTGGGTACTATTGTGTTGATAAAGGTCTCCTATAATATTTTTTCTCATATATCTTCCATGGAGGTACAGACAGCGATCCGTTACATTTTTATTATATGTATAGAAGATTATGATGTATTACTCGTTTTGTTTGTATAAGATGTGATCTGTAATAACATGTATGTTTATCTGCACTTCAGAGACACATGGTTTAAACATATCCTCATTAAACTTAGTCCATGGGATGAACGATATAGGGACAAAGTGAGTCATTTGATATGTTTGGCCTACTTACGTAGAATGTATCATGCTATAAGTACTTTGCTTTGTCCGAAAATGATCTGTATCCAAAAATCGGTATTTATCGTCACGTCAATTTCACACATTTATATGTACCTATATATACCTATCTATAACTCTTAAATCGTGATCGTAATAAGTTTTACCAACGCTATGTTTTCCTAGGATAGACTACCTCTTACCCGTTATATAGCGGCTCCACTTACTCAGTACGCAAAACCACGCCCACCTTAAGGTTCCGTCATGTCACACGTGTGTTTGGATTTTACCACATAAGTCATTCACAACCCTTATTTATGGGGCGTACATCAGCTGCATCTCCTTCCGTGCATGTCTTAAGAGTTGACGGAACTGTAGTGGTAGTGGCCTTTCCTCAGGCAATGAGCTAGCTAAACGTGGCGGTAAGGATCTCCTTCGTACTCCCATCTGGCCACGCCATTTTGATTACACAGTCGTATTATTAAACTAGTGGACGCCCGCGACTCCGTCCGCGTGGACTACAGAAAAAAAAAACAAAATATCGAAATTATCCGGGATAAAAACATTTTCCCGGGATAAAAAGTAGCCTATATGTTAAGTGGGACCTGTCACAATATATTCCTGAAAACTGCATCGAAATCGGTTCATGCGTTTCTGAGATTAGCGTGCACAAACGCACAGACAAACCGACAAACAGACAAAAATTCCAAAAATCATTGTTTTGGGTACTATTGCGTTGATAAAGGTATTATATAATATTTTTCTTATATATGTAGGTATATCTTCCATGTACAGACAGCGATCCGTTACATTTTTATTATATGTATAGATGTAGTATTTAATATTTTAATATGTAATTTATTTTGCTACAGGTAGGCGCCTACTGCTACGCTGAGCTCGGCACTATGATCCGGCAAAGCGGAGCGGATTACGCCTACATCATGGAGACCTTTGGGCCCTTTGCTGCCTTCATACGACTGTGGATCGAGTGTATGATAGTCAGGCCTTGCTCGCAGGTTAGTATGATGACAGGGAAATTTCTCATAGGCATAATATGGATTGGGGTTGAGTGAGGCCTGTGTTCTACTTGGCCTCTTTATTTTGGTAGTCACATACATAGTTTACGATAAGGCGTATCAAAAGAACTAAGATGTCTGGTAGTCATCGATATAATCTAAGATACCGATCTTATATTACGCGCCTGGGAAGCGTAGTGTTGGACGCCTTCCGGCCAGATGGAACGATGGCTTGAAGAAGGCGCCTGATAGTGAGATCGAGCCTTGTGGCGTGCTCTGTATACTACATCTGCAGTAGTGGACTACAATAGGCTGATGATAATGAAGATATTATACTAGCCCACACTGCGCGAGGCAGTTCGCCGCAAAGATTGACTATATCATACATCTTCGTGCGCATGCATGTCAAGCTGACTAGGAGTTGAAGTGGTTACCATAGCCGAAAACGGTCCGAGAGATCATCATCTTTACCAGCTTTATGCATATTTATGATATCTTGATGAAAACGAAGGGTACCATGAGTATTAAACGCATAGAGGTAAAGGAACAAACCGAGAATAAAATAAAACCAATAACGTAACACAAATTGAGCGTAGGTGCTAATCCGAAGGGGTGTGGGAGGGTGCTAAAAATAAACCCTCTAACTGACATAATCCTCGGTGGAAGACAATGGACGACATTAGATCAGTATGCAAATTCATATAGCAACGTGATACCATATTCTGGTATATGGAGGTGGTCTAGGCATCTACTTTGAATTTAAACGTAACGATCAGGGTAGGTACTTCACTACATATTATAAAACAAAGTCGCTTGCCGCTGTCTTTCTGTCCCTATGTATGCTTAGATCTTTCAAACTAAGCAACGGATTTTGATGCGGTTTTTTTTATAGATAGAGTGATTCACGAGGAAGGTTTATAATGTATAGGATCAGCACTGCACCCGTGCGAAGCCGGGGCGGGTCGCTAGTAGATAATATAACATAGCTTGGCATCGACGTTCGCGTCGCAACACTTACTCCATCAAGTGACTTGACGATCGCGCGAAAATGATGGCACTATTGGAGCAAATGTGTCGGTGACGAACTACGATTCGATCGAGAATAAAGTTACTTTGTCTAAACTATCTGACCTATTTTTTCTTCGTGACTGTACTTTACCTGTGATTGCAATCATGAGCTGATGTCGGGTGGATGGTCAGTGTCACATATGCGTATTTCATAGGATGAGCGTGGATTAACGGGCTAGGAGATGATGATGGGAGCCTGAATGATGGGTTTCCTTAACAATAATTATAAGAATCCAACCGAGTACGTAGGCTACTTCTTAAACTTCCATTTTTCTAATGACAACTTGTCATTTGAATTTACTGAGTTACTCAGCGTTCATTGCTCGTTGGCTGTGTAAAAACTTGTAATGTTAACATTAAAACCAGCAATGAATAACACATTGAAAACAATCCGAGTGCAATATACTGGAATGTAAGGGATTTGACCTCTAATGAAATTGGCTCCCAGCGTGGAACCGATTTAGTAGCTTTGCGAGCGAGCTGACGATTTTCTTAGATTAAAATATTTATTTTCTGTTCTTTACTGTCCGCGACTTTACAAGTAAGAAAATATATAGCTATTCAGTGCCTGAAAGCCAGAGAAAGGGTCAAAGATTAGTTTTAGTTTTTAATGAACCATATTTTGGTATTTTATGAAATAACGGGTATGTATAAGTATCACATTTTATGTAGGTAGATAAGTACAATAAAATAATGAAATTACATATAGGTACTTACTTGTGATTACTTAAGTATGTACATGTAAAACAGTATGATACACAACAATGGTAAGTTATTTGTTATTGAATGACGTAGTTTGTTGTGTATTCAGTTGTTTTTTTGTGTCAGCTACTATTAGAATTGCAAAGCCTTCACATTATTATGTAGTTTTCTTGGCGCCCACCGTGGGGCCGAGCTATCGTTATTTTTATAAGTCGAACCTTCGCCACTACCTCCTCAAATAAGAGGGATAGGTACTAGAGGATAATACTATTATGAATATTATTAAATTAGCATTTGCGTAATATTAAATATGAGGTCTTTTGTCTATGGCACATTTTTTTAACCGATGTGTGTGCCGTGCAAAACGTGCAGCCTTGTACACAACACAGTAAAGTTAATCTCCCATAGTGATCCATACAACACTGACAATCGTACCATTCGTACCTAGTATACGGTAAATAAGATTTTCACGGCAGAAAAACGTGTGTGAACCTGAAAAAGGCCTGACTCTTTTATTTATTTATTTGGTATTAGGAAGATCAACAGCTATATTAAGGCAGTAATAATAACAATATAGTGACATACAGCTATATTATCAAGAATCTGTCTTAGCCATCTTTGTAAAAGATGTTTAAATATTTTCCCAGGCTATAGTGGCGCTAACGTTTAGTGTATATGTGCTGAAGCCGATATTCCCGGAGTGTGATCCTCCTGAAGATGCCACCAGGTTGCTAGCTGCTTGCTGTATTTGTAAGTATTTTATGAAAATTTGATTTAAACTAAGCGTTGAATTGATGTCGGCATGCTTAGAAAATCCGGCAGCAAACGTGTTAATTTTTTTGGATTTTCAAAAAGATTAATAATCATGCACATCGATAGGTATAAAATTAAGTATGTTTTATATGTGTCATCATCATCATTCATCATCACTAAAGTTTATAAAATATTTTCATGCCAGACTCTTGGCAACATTATGTTGAATAAATTGATCGATTTTTTGTAGTTGGTAGTGACCCTGTCTGCAACGCTATAGCTCTTGGGTTCGAATCCTGGTAGTTGCAAACATTGATATGTTGAATGTCGACGTATGTTTCCGAGTTATGGATATACTTATCTATGTATTTATATTAAATACCGTTGCTTAGTACCCAGAAGATCTTAGGGATCTTAGTGTGAGAATAGATTAATGTGTTGCATATACGAGTAAATATGTATTTATATTTCTAGTGCTGCTGACATTTGTGAACTGCTGGTCAGTCAGGGCAGCTACCCGCGTGCAGGACTGGTTCACATATGCGAAGCTGCTGGCGCTGTTCATCATCATCGCCGGGGGAATCTACCAGTTGTGTCGGGGTAAGCAGTGTTCAGTTACGTTTTTACCCCGGGTTCATAAAGGACATGTACTGTGTTCAATTATGTTTTTACATCCATACATACAACTGTGTTCTTAAGATGGGGCAGCCTTGCCTGCAGGATCATAAAAAGTGTAGCATAGAGAGGTCAGTTGTTAATTATCAGTGACAAGTTGCTAGCTAATCGCCTGAGAGAATGCCCGAGTTACTTAGTCGACTCTTACGACATGTACAGAGATGCAGCTGATGTATTCTAGCGGCCCGCATCAGCAAAGGACATGTTATTTTTTTACCCCAGGTTCATAAAAAAGACATCTACAAGTCCAGACGTAGCTGTTGTAACTATGTAGATAAATTTTATAATCTTATATTTAAATATGTAAATGATACACGTAGCGCCATCTATTGTTGTGTTGGTAAGATACCCTAAACAATCTGTATAGTCTGTGTTCTGCTTTTCTTCCTCTCTGGCATTAGCGTTGGTCATTGTAAGAATGTGTCCATTTTAAATAAAACTAAAAGTCTAATAAAAGCAACAAACTAACAAAAATAACCTATTTATTATTTCATCCAATTATTTCAACAGTAGCTTATTAATAAAGTTAAATCACAGATTACCCCCTAGGAGGTAATCTGTGATGCAGAGAACTGCAGGATCACGAAGGATATTCAACAGCCACGTTTAGTATAACGAGGTCAGATGTAAAGGATCAGTGACAAGTCTGATAGACGTCGATTAAAACTTATCTGTATACATAGGTATCTCTGTAGATTATAGTTCTTGAATATTGTGCAGGCCTTACGTCAGTATCCACAAATTATGGCTCACACACAATAAGGCCAGACAAATTACTTGTTTGTTCAGTTGTTCACCTACATACTCGTAACATGGCGTCCAAGGATTTTAATGGAGTGACAGTTGCGACAGTATGCAAAGAGTGAAAAGAAAGTGACGTTTCACAATGAAATTTTTTTATGACATAGCTGTAGTACTAACCGTCGCTGATTGATTCAGCATTTAGCAGAGGTGGACGCTCGCGACCCCGTCCGCGTGGACCGCAGGAAAAACAAAATGGCGAAATTATCCGGGATAAAAATATTTTCCCGAGATAAAAAGTAGTCTATACATATAGTATATCTTTTCTCAAGCTCTAGACTACCTGGGAACCCCTGATTTAGAACCACCATATTTTGCGCAAATCTCAAAACTGTGGAGGCCCTGTCCCATCTAGGGGACACAGGCACCTAAGTCAATCATGTATTTCGCACGTGCAAATCTCTTCTATTTCTGTACATCAGGTCGGTCACCCTCAAACGAGCTTATTAAATACATAATCCGACGTAACAGGACTCCGGATTCGCACAATCATCTAATAAGAAGTCTGTCCGTCCGTCGCCGACGCGGGCTCCAATAAGGAAGTAGTCTATTTCAATACGAATTATTTAAGCCATCACTATGTCGGCATGGAGAAATTGCGGATAAGATTCCCAGAGCTGGAGTGGTATAAGACGTATAGTACAAAACATGGGCACAAAATCACTAACTATATAGTAGGTAAACATAAAAACCCTGTCAAGTTTCTTTGCCGTTCTTCTTGTACAGGAGTAATAGAACTGGCGCATTTTTTGCCTTACTTACTTAAGTACCTACATACATATTTGTCTGAATACATCTGTCCTAGCTTTGCTAACCGTGGTTGTGGGATCTCATTTATGATCCTGCAGCGTTGGCTACCCATTTCGAAAACACAGCCGTGTACAGCTATTATACACTAGCGATTTCCCGTGACTCTGTCTTCGTGAACTGTGAAGAGGATGTGACCAATTAAACGGTTAAATGCAAAAAAAAAAAATAGATTTTGTATGATTGTCTAATAAATTTAAATATGTGCTTGCCACATTTTTGGCGAAACATGTCTCTGATATAATACTCGTAATAACTTTTAAGCAAATAAATAAATAATTTTCATATGAGAATGAGTCAAGCAGGAACCAGGCGAGCATGGTTGGCTGTCATGGGACAACCTCTATAAGAACATAAATTAACTACGAGCGACCCAGGAGGATTTTACGATAATTTGTATTCGCACTCTCGTTTCTAGAATGCGTTTCACCGTATAGTTTTGTTGGATGATGGCGCTAGTTACCTACTATGTGTATTGTGTATGACCACATTTTCCTGTTTCACTGCATACACACAAAAAATGTTACTTCCGAATTCAGGCATATGAATTACCTACTAGTGGACGCCCACGACTTCGTCCGCGTGGGCTGCAGAAAAACCAAATATCGAAATTATCCGGGATAAAAATATTTTCCCGGGGTAAAAAGTAGCCTATGTTTTAATCCTGGGTGTCAGTTAACTCCATACCATATTTTATTAAAATCGCTTCAGCCGTTTTTATGTGAAAGGGTAACAAACATCCATCCATCCATTCCATATACGTAGGTACTCACAAACTTTCGCGTTTATGATATTAGTAGGATAGGATTCTATAAAACGGACTCAGAACGGTATCAGCTTAGGTATCAGAGATCTTTTTGAACTTAAAATAACTTGAAGCTCGAAATAGGTGCGTTATGTAGTATGTACTAGCTCTACTATTATGATTATACTTGTACGAACATTGGAGTTATTGAATAGGAATGTTTGGGGGTGACCTTTGTCAATTCAATTACCAACAATACCTACAATACAACATAGCAACCTGCTTTTGTAGCCTACCTACATGATCTTTAGTTTTTTGAGAGTTTTTTATCACATTATTTTTTTCCTAGCTAGTTAAATATCGAAAAAAAACAAAACCGAATTGTTTTTTTTTTCAAAATAGGCAATAAGCAATAATAAAATCCCTTGAAAAAAGTATGTATCTATATGTATATTTTATAACTCACATACTCAGAGCTACGGATTGTATTAGGGCCGATACACACTCTATAACATCTTGTATAACTAACAAATTTTGTTACGTACCTTTATTTATACTAAAATAAAAGTTCAATAAATAGTGTAAAATAATGGTTTTTTACTATAGGTACTTACATAGAAATTGTTTTCGAAAATAATTCCTTGCAGTAGCAAGAAATAAGTAATTTTTTTGATGTACAAATAAAAGAAATAATAAAGGTTGAAAAGACTGAAAATCCTTTTAGCAAGATCATTTCTGTGAATATTCAAACTGCATATATTAATATAACTAAAGGTTTATTTATATTTTCCAGGAAAAGTAGAGCACTTCACGTTCGAGGGTACAACGGATGATGCAGTATCCATCGTGCAGTCTTTCTACTCGGGACTGTTTGCTTACAATGGATGGTAATTATAGTATTAATAGTTTTTTTTTTATGTAACCATTAGGTGTCCTGTGCTGATGCAGGGCTTTATCAAAATACTTAACTGCAACTTCTTTCGTGCATATCGCAAGGCATTAAGCTAGCCCTTGTATAGAATGTTTTTGTAGTAAAATAAAGAATTTTATCCATCTACTTTACCTAGTAACTGTATACCTCCAGGAACTACCTGAACTTCATAATCGAAGAGCTGAAGGACCCCGTGAAGAACCTGCCGCGAGCCATCGCCATCTCCTGCACCCTCGTCACCGTGGTGTACACCTTCACCAACGTGGCTTTTTACACCACGCTGTCACCCACTGAGGTATGACAAATTAGGTACCTACATACAAATCAAGCACCCATATGATGAATTTGGTAAGAGTGAGATGTCTTCCTTTAAAAAAAAAATAGACTTAAGCAATTAGAATAGACACTTGTTCTCGAGCCAGGACTGAATGAATTAGGGTTGATAGAAGTGGTTTGCAATCCCTCTTTACACACCAACCAGAAACACTTGCCTTGTCTAGTTATTAATTAGCTCTGTGGATTTAACGTTTAAAAGTGAGACATCTCGCTCTCACCAAATTCATCATACGGGTGCAGATAGAGTGATAATTTTTATGTACCTACCTAGTCTCACTTTCACGATTAATGACACCTCTCAGGCTCAAATGCATCCGGCTGTTTAGGTTCTAGAGCTTGCGAAAATATAGGTACTAGATACATAAATTCAAAAAACCTAACCCTTCTTCTGGCGTAAACGGGTATAAAGACCATTTAGTCTTAAAGTCTGTTAACCGCTGGTCCTTCCTTTAGTTAGTACATTAAATAAATTCAACTGGAACAGGCCCGTAACTGCGATGGGATCGAACCTACGCTTCCGACTGAAAGATGGACGTCTTGACTGTCACCACTTTTATTCTCCTGTAATTATTGTATGAGCTTATAAAGTATGTGAACCATGAAATGATATAATTCTATTGGCAGGTTCTAGGATCACAAGCTGTTGCAGTAACGTTCGCTGAACGTCTGTTCGGATGGTTCGCGATCTCCATTCCTCTGTTCGTCGCAGCGTCTACTTTTGGAGCCGTCAATGGTGTGCTTCTTACGTCTTCTAGGTAAGTACATTTAAAGGGAGATTATGCACCATATTTTGTAATTTGTATATCATTTTTGTAAAGTGTCTTGTGCTGAACTGGGGCTTCACTAGAATACATCAGTTGCATTCGAGTCGTCTTTTCTATTATATTCTACCTTGCAGGTTGTTCTACGCGGGCGCAGCGCAAGGCCAGATGCCGGAGATGCTAACGATGGTCACGTCACGCGCGACGCCCGCGCCAGCCGTGCTGGCGGTGGCGCTGCTGTCTCTCGGCTACCTCACCTCGTCCAACATCTTCGTGCTCATCAACTACGTAGGCTTTGCTACCTGGGTGAGTATCATTATCTACCTTGACTTATGTTCTTGTGTCCCCCAGCTGGGGCAGAGGGCCTCCAGAGATCTCTGCCATCCCGATCGATTCTGAGCATCGCGCTCCTACCCTTATGCAATATATGGGATCAGAACAATATGGTTTCATTCGAAACTCACACTGCCAAGGATTTGGCCTCATATCCCATTATGGTATCGGCGTAATATATACTTATGGTTTCTTTCGGTATATTGCCAAGGATTTGGTAATAGTTTTACGGCTAACGTTAACCCTTTTCAAGTAAGTAATACAATATGAAATAATTGTTTATTTATTTGATCAAAACATGGTAAAACAAACAGATATACACGGCTGTGTTCCTAGAACACTATGCCCATTGCCAGCTACTATGATAAGAGACAGTGGGAACAAAAATGCTTTTATCACGGCATTAGCCATCTGTGGTTTCCTAGGACAGCGTTGCCGTCATGTAGCGGCATTGAAGGGCTATTTCCTAAGCCGCGTTGCTCTAAGGCCTTTTCACATGTCAGCACCGTAAAGAGGGCGTGTACTCGTGCACCTGTGAAGATTCTCATGTTGATAAAAATTGTTTCAGCTAAGTATAGGAGCATCCGTGCTATGTCTGCCCGTGCTGCGTTACACACGACCTAATCTCGAGAGACCAATTAAAGTCAACTTATTCTTCCCAGGTAAATATATAATAGGTACTCAAATATCAAATTATCGTCGTTATATGAATATTGTAACCAATCCTGTCTTCCTGAACGAAATGTACTCTAGAACTAACGCCATCTTTCAAAGGAACTATCGAACGCACTCTACCTGGTGACGACCTGTATAACATGAAACTAACAGCATCAATTTCCATTTCCCAGTGATCTACATAATCTGCACGATAATAGTAGTGGGCGTGCCGGCCATTAACGCCCCGTTCGAGACGGGCGTGGGCGTGGCTATGATCCTGTCGGCGGTGCCGGTGTACCTGCTGCTGCTGGAGCCTCGCACGCGCGTCTCCGGGCTCAGCTCACTCACCAGTTAGTATCTGATCATATCCTACTAATATTATAAACGCGAAAGATTGTAAGTACGGTTGGATGGATGTTTGTTGGTTTGTTTCTCTTTCACGTAAAAACGGCTGGAGCGATTTTAATAAAATTTGGCAAGGAGTTAGCTGACACCCTAGATTAACACATAAGCTAGTTTTTATCCCGGATGATTTCGACATTTTTTGATTTTGACTTTGATTTGGACTATGTTGTCAACACAGGAGGCGCTGCTACCCACTTCCCGGAAACCCTTAATCGGCTCTTACGATTAAGGGTTGGACATAACGATGGACAGATATGAGATGGTGCTATTCTAGAACCGACGGCTAGGCATTTATAATAATATAAAAGAAAAAATCCTTCTAGCATTTCGCTGGTCACTACGCTCACTTCGCTCGTCTTGTGCGTTGTTATTTTAACAGTTCTAACATAACCTAACCCTATAATCTAAGATCTAACCTAATAAATTAAGCAGACTAGACGTGCTGATTGACATTTACAGGGCGTAACTAAGAGAATATATTGCGCGAAACGCTAAATAGTCCACTAAGTAGGTATAGGAATTGGCCCATACAATCTTACCCCGAAAAGATTCTAGTGCCTATAATACAGTGACACAACTCTAATTTCAGATGCTGCTACACATTTAATACAAAAACTGACGATGGCTGTACGACCCAAAATTAAAGTAAGTGTTTTAGGTTCGATAGATTTATATCGTGTTATATTATTATTTTGTTATTAAAATTAAAATATTGCCTAATATTATTTCTTACATATACCTACTTACTATGTTAGGCGTCAAATATCATACGGTTTCGTTATATGGTGGTATATATATTATAATTATAACCACTAATATTTGACTTACCAATTTTATACGAATTTTATGTTTTTATTTATTATAATTTATTTATATTTTCAGTGAACATTTATGCAGTTACAAGGAAACATTCACATATCGACCTCTCTGGATACCATTATTCATTCCATTTATTTAACGTATGTATAGATAGGTACGGGTAGGTAGTAATTTCGAAGCAAATTGATTATTGTTAAAACATATATCTACCTAGATATAAATATTATTTAGATACGTGTATTATACGTTCTGAAATGTTGCTGACTATTGCGTTTTATTTAAATTAAATTGTAGGTATAATATGAAAAAGTTAAAAAGTAATATACCCTGTTAAGATTCCCATTTATTCAATTTAGTTTATCTTCTAAAGGAATATAATCCTGGTGCAACATGTTACATCAAGTAACAAAATACATAGAAGTAAATAAATAGTGTAAGTTATTTGTTAATAATATAGAATAAGAATACAACAACTTTTGATCAACGAAAAAATAAAATTATACCTACCTACTTAACTGTGCAAAAATGACACTAGTATGTAACATGTTACCTACATAATTTAGACGCACTGCAACAGACTTTGTAAGAATTTGTAAGTGTAGCTAATAAGCAACATTTCAATTTTACCTATATGTATATTTTGTTACAATTTTTTGTAATCATTATTTTAATGTTATACTAAGTAGCTTAACCATCTGTTTTTCAATAAATACTCGGTATTATTAAATTATTTAGTTATAAGGGCTTTCTTTAAAGTCACTGTGACTATAAAATCGGTTACCAAAAACGTGTCATAATAATTTATAGCTGTAAACATTATATAAAAATGTTTAGATATTTTTGAATGTGTAGCCTCACTAGAATAGAACATAACATAGGATTTAAATATAATACGACTATGACCTTGGTTCAATTTTTTTTTTTTCATATGTATAAATTTAACATTTCAAAATATGTACTTACAAAGACATTTGAAAATACTGCCGCGCCTGCAGTGAGCCAGAGATCCAAGCTACCAATATAATTATTATTATATTATACTAATTCACAAAATGTTCAGATATTTTATGGAACTAATTTTACTAAAACAATATACTTATGTACGTGAATCTGAATTTCAGTGGCATGCAACTAACTAGGATTTGAACCAGGGTCAGTTGGTGTGATGTTATGCTATTATAATATCACTTTGGACGAATTTTATAATACCTACTCGTATTAAGCTTGAAGCGAAAAAGACATAAATATAAAAAAAAATGATACAATTTCAGATTACATATGTGTGTGATTAATAATGACTTTTATATAATCTGTTTGTACAGTTAGAAAGTTTTTGACCGTCTATATACGTTTGGTGTTATAAGTATAAGAATAATACATAAATAATCTGTTATACCTACCTACCTAATAGGTATTCGAGTTAAATGTAAAATTACAATCATCAATATAATATAATTCGAAGACAATGTCGATGTGAAAAATGATAGGTACCTAGGTAGGTACAATAAAACATAGTTTTTACGTACCTACCTATACATTGGGCTATATATAATTTGTATGCAGAATGTTCCAACAGGCATAGCATAGGTATACTAGGCTTTATATTGTTGCTTGTTGCGAATTTATAGGTGTTAATGTATAATATTTAATTTTTGGTAGGTATAAGCACCTAATATATGAATTAAAATTACAGCATCATTTCATTGACTATCGCAATAAATATTTAAAAAAATTATATTGCCTATTATACCTTAAAATCTAGGTAGCTAGGTACTACTATTTTTTTTTATAACTTTTTATACTCGTTTAGATAAACAAAATAGGTACATGGAACTACTTGTGAGAAGTTAATTGAATAATTAGAACTACCTTTGGGACGACACCCATCATAAATAACATAATTACCTACCTATGAATTTGCTTGAATAGGCAAGGTATGGTATCGGTTCTGTTCATGAAAGTTAGGTAGCCTAGTCAGCTACTCCATCCATACGTACATCAAAAATCTCAAATAATAAGATCTTTAGAAGTAAGCTAGTTCAACATTGCGACTTCATAAATATGCAAAAATTTCTTCTGAGAGACAATACACATATACATAATGTAAATATCTAGTTTAAATAGCTTTTATACGTTAGTACCTACTTACTTTTGAAAGTGTAACTACCTACCACAACTACCTACTATTAAGGCAGATCTACACTTCATAACATGTTGTATAATTTCTATAATCATTGTATAATATATGTGTACGGTAATTACAGTTAACATTAAGCAGGTAGGTACCAATAAATTAGTTAGTAGGTACATTTGATTTAGACAGATTATATTTTACGATTGAAAAAAAAAAACAATATAACTTCATTACAAACATAATATTAAGTTGAATGTGAAATGCAAAGTAAGTAAGTACCTACATATGTATAAAACGTAGGCAAGTAGGTATGTCTTACCTATCATACCTAGGAAGTTTTTCACAGTACGAGTATGCATTTACATTACCTACTTAAATTAAGATTATTTAGCGTGATTTCGGTAATCTCCATAAAAAGCGTTATGATCAATAATTTTGTCGTTATGGCTGTGTTTGCATAAATTAGTTATTTAGGAACCCACAATTAGGTAAGTATCATCTACACGTAAACTCGTAATATTTCGTTATTACAGTAAAACGCCGATTAACCGAATCGCCAATTATCCGAATCGGTCCTAAGCGTAATATAAAGTAATTTTTATTTTGTTTTGTTGTAACAAGTTGGAACTCACTGGAGTCCCAGATATATTTCAACTGTTATATGAAATTTCAAGTGAGCGTTATAATTACATAAATAGAATTTAGGATTTTTATAATATTTTTATTGTTAGGTAGTTATAGGTAAATTCAAGTCCACATACTCAAATCATTCCAATTTAGAAACTCTAGCGCACATAGTGTGCACAGAACGGGAAACAAGTTTTATTTTAAGTTTCGTTTTACTACGATGGCTTATGGCATTTGATAATTTAATTGCTTTATTAGTAGCTCTTCAACAGTGTTGATAACAAACTCGCAATGGTTTCCTTTCTCATGTTAAAACAGTGTAAACTGGAGCCGGAAAGCTAATGTCCCGTTATTTTTTTTACTAGGCTTTAGTATTTATTAAAAGTTGCATTTTCGTATTAATTAAGTTGTCATAATAATACTATGAACTCTTTATATTTTGGTATTACCTAAGTTTAATGGTACCTACCTTACGTAGGTAATATTGGTGTTCCACTAAATATTTTAGAATGTCTTTTGGACAGAATATGACAATAATAAAATATTATTATGGAATATTTCAAACACATGTGTTTTAATGATAATAGTACCTACCTACCTTAATAGCTACCTAAGTAGCTATTAACTATAAGTTCGCCTTTTTCAGGTGCCTAAGTAAGATGGGTTGCTTGTTTTAGAGGTCACCCCTATTGGCTCTTTAGAAAAAGTCTAATGCTTTCTACCCTCTGCTACCGTTATATTATAACCTTGCGTTAGTAGAGTCCGTTTCATAAAATAACTCCTATTCATTCAAAATTAATTGCATGTATCCGTAAAGTGATGATTTCTGGTAAATAAGTTGAAAAAATGAGGGCGCCACAACATTTCATATGCCCATTCTTTTTATAGTTACTCAGCAAAATATAGGGAGTAAATGTAAGAAATAGTTACAATATTGTGGCCACTGGCCAATTGTGGCTAGATTATGACACATGTGTCATAAGCTAGCACACAAGCGTAACAATTGTCCTATTCGACAGAGAAGTGATGTTTCCAACCATCTCTCACCACGTCAAACTCTTTTTTGCCAAGCTGTATGTACATGGTTTTATATTCAGGTATACTGAGTAAAACTTGAGTCTGAATATTAAGTATGTCTTTGTGGACGCATGTCAGTTGTTCCGATAATTAGTTTTGATTTTAGCTAATTTTACACCCGTTTTCGAGGATTTTCCTAACGTTTCTAATCATCATTATTGTGTCATTATTACAATCATCAGAAATCATCATTTGACTAAAGACAATGGCTTTGTGGACTTAGTTTCTCTTGTCTACACTCCGCGGGAAACAAAAAAAAAAAGAATTTGACATTGACAACAGCAACAGCTGATTTCGTTTTCGTTTGTTGTGTTGCGTTGTTTCTGCGAGCGAGGTTGTTTTATTAAAATTTACAAATTCTTGACACAAAATGGTCAAATTCGGTAAAAATAAATTTAAAGCTTTAAACAAACTATCGAAAAAACTAAAAGTTGCGGAAATTGCGGTTACGAACAAGGTAATAAAGAAGAAATTGAACGTCGATAAGAAAGTTAGCTTTCAGAAGGAAGTGCTGCCCGGCTAGCACGGGCCAGCACGGCCAACGATACACGATATGATAAGTCAAGTTATCGATACCTAGCTGTCAAAATTCGATAAATATAGCCGCCATGTTGAATATTATCGATACAGCGAACATAACCATGCCGGTAACGTTACACGGCACGATACGATATTATAGATAAAATGCGAGCATGTGCATCGGTTACTATCGATAGCGCCGAACATGACCGTATTTGGATGTTAAAAATATCGAATTTTGACATCAATTCAAGATATTGTTATCGATGAACATTGTAGTGCGCGATAAGCGTAGATAGGTTAGAGAAATCGAAAATACCTATTATATTCTTTGGTTCGATAGGTTTTCAGTGATATGCTCCAAACTTAATATTTTTAATTTAGTGTTTTAGTTTACTCGTTTTTAGTTTACATAGGTAGGTCAAAGGTAAAATAAATGATTAGTAATTGGTATCGATAACATTCCACATGGCGGCTAATATCTATCGTATTTTGACAGCTAGTCGATAAATAGGTTTATCGTATCGTGTTTCGCTGGTCATGTTAGAGCAGTTAACATGACATTTGATGTCAAAAAGGAAAAAAAGAAAAAAAGAATGAACGACAATTGAAAAAAAGAAAAAAATATTTTTTGACTCTAGAAACATTTGTTTAACTTATCTCGCGCCTTATCGTATCATAACACGGGATAAATCTTAACGTAACGTATTGTTCCATTGGTCATGTTCGCGAAATCGATAATTATGGTGGTATAGTTACGATACGAAATCCTTTATTGTATATCTACTTATCGTGGTCGTGCTAGCCCGACAGGTTATGCTCCAGCAACGCAAGATTATTGCGGAATATTCGAAGCTTAGTTTTCAGCCCTCGCACATTTTGGTAAAAAATATTTACCTTACTGGTACTAGTAGCCTTATTCTGTTCCACGAAAGGGCTGGTGGATTGAGGAAGGTCCATCTATTGTGTTATGCTTGGCATAGCCCCCTGAGTTTCTATAAGTTATCCAGGGTTTTATTCGGGCGCTTATTGGCCAAACATCAACAGAGTAACAGGATTCATTGTGGGCTTCCGGGACTCCAATCTTATAGGACTTGTAGCTCCCTTTAGGCGTCAGTCCCTCGACAGTACAGGTGTCTGTTGGGCATAATTTTTTCAGGTAGGCAAGAACATCTTCGGTGCCTGAAGCCATGTTCCATAAATGAAAATACCTTACTGGTTCAACCGCTTTCAACGTGGTTACCGCAGGACCAGCCGCACCACATAGTGAGGAAGGTCTACGGGTTTTCCGTTTCTTGACTTCCGTCTATGGCTGCTCGGCCCGAGTCTCAATAGGTTTGAACGAGTCACTAGGTTTAGGCGTGTCAGTATTGCATACCGATACATTGGCGTCGCTATTATTCGCTAGGATAGCAACGTCGGCAACGGCAATGGCGCGGGTAGTGACGGGTTCAACCCGTTTAGCGGCTGCTATTTGCTGACGGATTTTAGCAGGTTTAGTTGGTGGTTTGGACGACTGCACTAAGCTTTTTGATCCATGAATATTTGATTTAGGCGTGCCGGGAGAGAGCCGAGGTATCTGTGGTGCTCCATTCTCATATACTTTAAGTTTAGTATTTAGTGCACTTACCTGTAGGGCATAATCATCGAGTTTAGCTTCGTATCTAGTTAAAAGCGATATTGCATGAGTCAGCTGATCCTTAATAGTAGCCATTTATGATTTTAATCGTTAATTAAATAGAAAAAAAAAATAAGTACACACTTAGATTACAAAATGTCAACTCATGTTTCGAAATGTGGAATCAAGTGATTAGGAATTTTTTTTTTCAATATAAAGAAAATGACGTGTAATTTTAGAGATTACCTGATTTACGTTTTATTCGATAGTATCTATCAAAGACAATCTGTATAAATTATACTTGAAGAAAAGGAAACAATAGATATACCTAAGTATACGAGTAGAGTAGACAGCCAAAAATTATATAGAGTCGGAAACCCATAGTTTTATACGGTTTACCGTCCTAGAACACACTCGTATTAAGCTCCATACTTTAGGAGATTTTTAGGCTCTTAGAAAACCCTTTAAAAAAAAACTCGTTAACAATCTTCTAAATCTATGTGTGGTGGCGGTGAAATCAGACAATATGTCTTACAATGACATGTGTGTTTTAAAACCTTCAAAACTTTCGTTCAATAACGTGGGATAAAATATAATATTAATAAATAAATAAGACTGATAGCATTGAATACAGCCACATCTCTTACGTTGTCCTAATCAGTTTTAAACTAATAAGCAACTCTGGATGATTTCATTAATAGGTAAGTAGGTACTCTAAAGATTTTCTACTTAAAAATATAATTAATATAATTATCTTTCAATTATGGTATTATCAATTAATCCGTAAGTACCTACCGCCATTCTTTTCCATGACGTTACTCACACGAAAGTATTGCCTTTTTTTCTAGTCCACTTGGTATGCCAACACATCAATTTTAGTTACTGTATTAGTCTATGCATACGTACATCAGCCTATTGGAGTCCATTACGTAGACGTCTTCCAGAGCACGCCATAAAGCTCGTACTCCCGTTTAAAAACCATCTAGTCACTACCAGCCGCCCTCTTCGAGTCATTGGTCCATCTGGCACGGTGGATAGCCAACGCTGTTCTTTGCATCCGTTGCCACACCATGACCTGGGCCGCTGGTGTACCCTGGGATACTTCGGCGACCGGAAACTAGAGACCGTTTCTTTGGGTGTACTGCCATCATAGATAATCTATGACTGCCATAGAGGTTCACCGCGGTTGGTGACCGCATTGTGATTTTCGGGCTATGTTGTCAACACGGGAGGCGCCCACCTCCCGGAAACCCTTAATCGCCTCTTACAATACCCACGGACAGATAGGGGGTGGAATTTAACTCTGCCGACACCACACAGTGAAGTCTACCTATTTCTTAAAAATTATAATTAGCATTTTTACTTTTTGTTACATTTCTATGAAAGAAATTCAAGGCTGTTTTCAACAACTTATTTTATCTTGAGGTATAATTTAACGTTGTAAGTGCCTTGCTTTTTCTTCATAGCAATGTAACAAAAACTGCCTACTACAACTTTTCCAAACACCTAAAGCCAAACCGACGCGCTACGTGTAGAACGTAAAATGAAAGTTTCACCAAAAAGTTTTTTAATGTTGGCGCTAGTTACTATGTACATTATCTGTGTTGCATACAAACGATATTAGTTCCGACATCGGGCGTAAGAGTTATCCAATGAAACGGACTCTAGCATTATTGTCCTTCGTAGACAATATAACAACATAAAACTTTTTACCAATTTACCAATGAAACGCTGTCCACTTCTTCCCCTATTACAGGCAAGAAGTGGACAGGTTCAAGTGGAAAGTATTTTTTCCAATGATGTAGGTACTATGCCTTTTCAGTTACAGAGCGCCATCTCGCCTGAAAAATTGCTTTATACATAACTAAATAAATATGGTTATAAATAAACTAGCGTCCGCTCACGACTTTGTCCGCGTGAACTTTAGAGTTCCCGTTATTTACCGTTTTCGTGAAAATGTCGGGAAAGCCTTTCTTGGTGGACCTTATATATCACAAAAGGAATTTCACGTTTCTACCATTAGCGTTTAGGGTCGGTTCTTATCTGACGGAACATGCGTCGCGTACAATCGGTCGCGTAACGCCAGTACCTACAGACAAAATGTATAGAAAAACACTCGACCGTTCACACTTAACCGATGATACGTTAGTGCGTCGAGCGTACGTTTTCCTGTACCTGGAGATACGCTCGCTCGACGCATCTTCCGTCAGATATGAATCACAGACTACTTAGTGTACTGACATATGAACCAACCCTTACAGCTGTGCGTTTCTGTATACCTATGTCAGGCAGTGGTTACTTCTCCTTTTATATAGTATACTAAATGATTTACTTGACTTATGTTTCTGTGTCCCATAGCTGGGGCAGAGGGTCTCCACAGATCTCCGCCATCCCGTATACCTACTAAGATATGATGAGTAATTTATATAATTTTCTACCGACTGGATAGCACATATAAAAAAGAAGCTTAGGCCGTGCTTTCCTTCCATTATCACACTTGTGCTGATGCGGGGCTTCACTAGAATACATCAGCTGCATGTCCTTCCGCGCATGTCGTAAGAGTCGAGTAAGGACGTTCTCTCTGACGATGAACTGGCAAATTGTGAACTCTCTATGCTAAACGTAGATGTAGTCGTAGTTCTTTGGGAACTAAGTCATGTGACATACCTATGTATTCACTATGGGTGCGCCCACCACCGGGCCCTACACCCTACACTGACCCTCGGATCTGATAAGTCATAACTGCGAAAACAAGCACTTGCACTAACTACAATCGCCACGAGAAACCAGACCCGAGCACCTAGCATGCAAGATAATTCATCGCACTATTTCCGAAATCAAAAACTAGATTAATAATCTACATATTATAAAATTATTAATAAAGAAATGGAAAAAATTCCTCACTCGAGTGGGAATCGATAATCTACATATGTTTCGCCAACAACCGTGGCATCCTCAGGATTATAGAAATTAGTAAGTTAGTAAACCACTAATTATTATGAAAGTCTAAAACCCATGGGTTTTATAGTTTTCGCAGTTATGAGTTATCAGATCCGAGGGTCAGTGGAGGGTGTAGGGCCCAGTGGTGGGCGCACCCTGAACTTCCGAATTGTAACGCCTATACAATTTTATTTACCTATGTATTGTAAAACTCATTCTGAAATTATCGAAAAAACAACATCCTGTTGATAACGTAGCCACATCACGTAGGTTTACTAACTAAGTTTTTTACTTAGTACTAAATGAGAGATACCGATAATGGGCCAGTGACTTTGCATACCTGCACCGGTAGCATGAAATCTACGAGAGCGACATATCTTGTGTCTAAAAATTCTCAGAGCTATAAGTAACAAATATGTATGTAGGAGGGATAGTCGTCAGGTCCTCTTGGGTGGCCGTGCCTCCTAGCAGGTTGGGTGGTGAAATAAGAAGTCCCAACAAAATGTAGAAATGTATATAGGTATATTGTAAAGAAGGAGAGAATTACAGGAAGGTAAAAATACAAAATAGCTTAGGCAAAAATGCATGTGGACTCTACGGGTGACAAAATCTGACTGGCTCAGATTGAACCGTAGCGCGCTTGCGTGCGCCGCCTGTGGTCGTGTGAGGTACAGTGAGTGATGAAAAATGTTGAATGAAAATGTACAGTCGGACACACAACGGCGTAGCAATCACGCGGGTTTGCTTGTCTAAAATATGTATGATAAATGAAAAGTTAATGAAGATGAACGTAGCGCGATGATGTGAGTCCGCTACATGTACTTCTAATTGTAATTTTATTCAATCAAACATATAATTAATTATATCCATCCACATCATCCTATTGCAGTCCACTGCTGGACGTAGGCCTCTCCCAAGGCTATTACAATAGCGGGGTTCACCACCGAGGGACAGGCGGTTTGATACGACTAATGTCAGTGTGCTTTTCGTAGCCTCTTACGATACTCATGGGCAGACATGGGGTAGTGCTATTCTACTCTGTCGACACAACACGGCACATAGGTACCTACAAAATAATAATATAATAAAAATATCTAATTTCTACCTCAAATATATAAAACTATAGCGTAGGGTTAGGTTGGTCATCATAACATAATCCATTATCGAAAAGCGTGCCCAAAATGCTGGCTATGCACAGATCATAGAACCAAGTTGAATGGTCTATGTGGGTACAATAGAATTATAACCTATAGAAGTATAGTCCGAAGGCCGATTTTAGGAATTTTTATGGGTGCAAATTTGAACCAATCGCGGCTCTGTCATTCAGTGCTCAGCGGTCAGTGGCTACGTGTGTATGTCAACCTAAAGGACTTACCATGACGAAATGTGCACTGAGATCCTGCCAAAACTATGCTCAAAAACATAAGAAAATAAATAACATCACATTTCACCGGTAAATATTTGATGTTTTTACGTAATTTCATTGATAAAACAATAAATACACAATCAAATTTTCATATTTTTTTATCTGTCATTGAAATCAAAATGTTGCCATAAGTTTGAAATTTTACCCTATTTTTAAACATGCAGATTGTAGGTAAAAGTAGTTGGATCTACTTTGTCTTTGATTGATTGTGGAATTACCTGCAAGCTCTCTCACCGAATTATTTAAAACTATACATACAGGATGTTTTTTTGTGGCCACCTTTAACGAAGGGTACGTACTCTATACATGAAATAAAGTAAGTTTATGCCAAAAAAAAATGCTGGGATTTTTTTTTTTTGAAAAAAAAAATTTAAATTCCTTGATCGTGCGAAATTTATAGTGTCTAGTGTTTATGTTAGTTTTTTTATAGACAGATATTAATTATTTTTCGTGAAAAAATCCTGCTACGCGCGTCTATGTGCATTTATGCAGAAAAACGCAGTCTATTTACTCAACTTTGGACCCTAATATTTTGGAAACCAGACACTTCCCAGGTATGCTTCCATGGAGAAAAATTATCGTGATGATGAGGAGATTCCGTAGTTTTCGGGAACGTTGACGACCAAAAATCACCCTGTATTGTTACTATACAGGATGATTTTTGGTCGTCAACGTTTCGAGCATCAATGTTCCTTATATTCCTTAACTGAGTTACTTAATCATGTTCCTTAATCACATATGTCATTTAAAAATCTTATTTATTTAATTTTAATTATTTATTAAAAACTTTGTCTATGTCAAATACTTTGCTGAGAATCCCAAATATTACCTGTTTGGGCTACATTGCAAATTGTAAAAAATGCTCAAATAAATTTGAAGGTTTTTTTCATAGATACATATACACACGGCTGTGTTCCCAGAATGGGGTAGTCAGAACTGCAGTGTCACAAAGGAGATACCACAACAATTGGATAAAACAACAAAGTACAAAGTACTCCTTTTGTTCTCTATTGTATTCCGGTAGTTTGCACAGAAAAATAATGACAATGATAAATCTCAAAAGGGTGAACATTGAAAAAAATTTCAGCAGACCAATTTCATTTCTAAGCTCTTATTTTTATATTGTTTTTTTATTAAGAAATACCTAAATACATACACTTGAAAATGTTGAAAACCCAAATGGTTATAAGTATTCTAAGTTCAATTAGGGTAACCTGATATTCCACTGCGGATTCCTAATCTCCAAAAGGATAAAAATCTTAACTTTTGTCTGGCGAACGTCTGCGTCTAAAACCTTTTATTTATTTAACTGATTTCTAAAAATACACGAATTTATGATTTTCAGACGATATGCGACATTTCTCTGGGTTAGGGTTGCCATCTCAAAACATTGAAAACCAGGATTTGAGAAAGAAATACCAGGGCATTTCGATTAAAAGACAGGACTATACATGTGCGAGCCCAGTGACAAAACCCTACTCTGGGTAAGTAAATCAAAATCAAATAAAAATAAGATATAAAGTAATAAAATAAAAAAATTAATAAAACAAATAAAAAATGTACCTACATCAAGACGTAAAGTTACTTACAAAAAGGGCTCCATAACTAAACTTCAAAAGTCATTTGTTCGATTTAGACGGAAAGTCAATAGACGATAAGGTAAAATCGTCAGTATTATGTGCTATAATTAATCAATAAGTACATACCTACTTCTTGATAGATAATACTGAAGTAATTCGACTGAAGGTTAGTTAATTACTCCTACTTATGTACCTATTAGTTGCAATTTCATAATTAGGTAATATCTTAATTAGAATTTGCAGTGGAAAAGTTGGGCCCTGGAAGACCGGCGGCGCTCTAAACGTACAGGGCTCGTGGAGTCCACACGTGACCGAAAAAAAGGCAGATTGCAGCTATTTTGGCTTAGGAATCAGCCTTGCTATTCGACGCGGTAATGTACCCACAATAGAATTATAACCTATAGAAAGTGTGTTCCAACCAAACGCAAGGCGAAAAAATAGGCATAAAATATCGACTTGAAGTATGCATGACATAAAATTAATGTTGCCTTAAAAATGTTTTTTCCCTAGATGTGGGGAAATAGTCGATAAAATTATTATTGATGCTGAGAAGTATACTGATTTGCACACTCTTGTAGAATTATCGTGAAATTTAAATATATTAAAAGGAGATGATCGGACTTTTCCACATCATTGGTCCAAAAGTGTGACAAAAAAATACAATATTCTGTTAAAAATTGTCCCTCTGAATAATTTGTCATTATGTCAACAAAGCTGTGAGGCCATTCTCCGTGGTTTTATTTCATTCAATAAAGGAAAGGACGATGCCCATTTTAAAGACCTAATTTCAATTAAACATAATATTATAGTTTTTTTTTTTTTGTTTTTTTTAAATTTGCAGGCACATTGTAAAATAAAATAAATTACAAAAGACCCACATAAGACGATACAACATAAGTATCGGTCAGCAAATGTATATTGCACAAACACACACATACACACACACATACACACACACACGCACAATATAGACACCAAATAAAATAAAATGTCATTATTTACGGTTCGCGCTCCGATGTACAGAGAGCCAGTAAGAAAATGTAGGACTCGTAATATCCTCGTGAAGGACTTGGAGGATTGCGTTATTAGAGCTGCGCAGCCTGTTCCAGAAGGATGCAATACGCGATCTGATTACTGCAAAGAAATCGGGAACCATCGCCTCGGCGATGTATATACAGGGTGTTTTTTTGTGGCCGCCTTTAACGAAGGGTACGTATTCTATACATAAAATAAAGTAAGTTTATGCCAAAAAAAATGCTGGGAAAAAAAATTTTTTTTTTGAAAAAAAATTTTAAATTCCTTGGTCGTGCGAAATTTATAGTGTCTAGTGTTTATGTTAGTTTTTTTATAGACAGATATTAATTATTTTTCGTGAAAAAATCCTGCTACGCGCGTCTATGTGCATTTATGCAGAAAAACGCAGTCTATTTACTTAACTTTGGACCCTAATATTTTGGAAACCAGACACTTCCCAGGTATGCTTCCATGGAGAAAAATTATCGTGATGATGAGGAGATTCCGTAGTTTTCGGGAACGTTGACGACCAAAAATCACCCTGTATTGTTACTATACTATTAAAGGCGGCCACAAAAAAACACCCTGTATATACATCGCCGAGGCGATGGTTCCCGATTTCTTTGCAGTAATCAGATCGCGTATTGCATCCTTCTGGAACAGGCTGCGCAGCTCTAATAACGCAATCCTCCAAGTCCTTCACGAGGATATTACGAGTCCTACATTTTCTTACTGGCTCTCTGTACATCGGAGCGCGAACCGTAAATAATGACATTTTATTTTATTTGGTGTCTATATTGTGCGTGTGTGTGTGTATGTGTGTGTGTATGTGTGTGTTTGTGCAATATACATTTGCTGACCGATACTTATGTTGTATCGTCTTATGTGGGTCTTTTGTAATTTATTTTATTTTACAATGTGCCTGCAAATTTAAAAAAAACAAAAAAAAAAAAACTATAATATTATGTTTAATTGAAATTAGGTCTTTAAAATGGGCATCGTCCTTTCCTTTATTGAATGAAATAAAACCACGGAGAATGGCCTCACAGCTTTGTTGACATAATGACAAATTATTCAGAGGGACAATTTTTAACAGAATATTGTATTTTTTTGTCACACTTTTGGACCAATGATGTGGAAAAGTCCGATCATCTCCTTTTAATATATTTAAATTTCACGATAATTCTACAAGAGTGTGCAAATCAGTATACTTCTCAGCATCAATAATAATTTTATCGACTATTTCCCCACATCTAGGGAAAAAACATTTTTAAGGCAACATTAATTTTATGTCATGCATACTTCAAGTCGATATTTTATGCCTATTTTTTCGCCTTGCGTTTGGTTGGAACACACTTTCTATAGGTTATAATTCTATTGTGGGTACATTACCGCGTCGAATAGCAAGGCTGATTCCTAAGCCAAAATAGCTGCAATCTGCCTTTTTTTCGGTCACGTGTGGACTCCACGAGCCCTGTACGTTTAGAGCGCCGCCGGTCTTCCAGGGCCCAACTTTTCCACTGCAAATTCTAATTAAGATATTACCTAATTATGAAATTGCAACTAATAGGTACATAAGTAGGAGTAATTAACTAACCTTCAGTCGAATTACTTCAGTATTATCTATCAAGAAGTAGGTATGTACTTATTGATTAATTATAGCACATAATACTGACGATTTTACCTTATCGTCTATTGACTTTCCGTCTAAATCGAACAAATGACTTTTGAAGTTTTGTTATGGAGCCCTTTTTGTAAGTAACTTTACGTCTTGATGTAGGTACATTTTTTATTTGTTTTATTAATTTTTTTATTTTATTACTTTATATCTTATTTTTATTTGATTTTGATTTACTTACCCAGAGTAGGGTTTTGTCACTGGGCTCGCACATATATAGTCCTGTCTTTTAATCGAAATGCCCTGGTATTTCTTTCTCAAATCCTGGTTTTCAATGTTTTGAGATGGCAACCCTAACCCAGAGAAATGTCGCATATCGTCTGAAAATCATAAATTCGTGTATTTTTAGAAATCAGTTAAATAAATAAAAGGTTTTAGACGCAGACGTTCGCCAGACAAAAGTTAAGATTTTTATCCTTTTGGAGATTAGGAATCCGCAGTGGAATATCAGGTTACCCTAATTGAACTTAGAATACTTATAACCATTTGGGTTTTCAACATTTTCAAGTGTATGTATTTAGGTATTTCTTAATAAAAAAACAATATAAAAATAAGAGCTTAGAAATGAAATTGGTCTGCTGAAATTTTTTTCAATGTTCACCCTTTTGAGATTTATCATTGTCATTATTTTTCTGTGCAAACTACCGGAATACAATAGAGAACAAAAGGAGTACTTTGTACTTTGTTGTTTTATCCAATTGTTGTGGTATCTCCTTTGTGACACTGCAGTTCTGACTACCCCATTCTGGGAACACAGCCGTGTGTATATGTATCTATGAAAAAAACCTTCAAATTTATTTGAGCATTTTTTACAATTTGCAATGTAGCCCAAACAGGTAATATTTGGGATTCTCAGCAAAGTATTTGACATAGACAAAGTTTTTAATAAATAATTAAAATTAAATAAATAAGATTTTTAAATGACATATGTGATTAAGGAACATGATTAAGTAACTCAGTTAAGGAATATAAGGAACATTGATGCTCGAGATCGACTCGCTCTTGACCGGTATTATTTTATATTAAATATAAGGTCTGACAGATAAACCATGAGAAATATCATGAGTTCCGTTCATAGTAGGGAAAGATGTTAAAACGTCCAGTCGCAAAAGAATTTAATTAAATAGTAACTAATATTATTATCTCTAGGAAAACCCTTTTTAATATACTGTGGATTGTGCTATCAAGTAAGTATTTTTTTCAGAAAATTGATATTAACTGGATAATAATCTATGAATAATTGTATACCTAAGTATGTTTTTAGTAGTATGTTTTTAAAAAAAGTTCCGACATTAATGAGTAATTATTATTGCAATCTAAAAACCTATCCAGGTACAAATAATCATACAAATTAAGCTTTCAATTTAAATTATACATTTGCAAAATCATAATTATTTTTATATTTACTGTAACATTTTATTTCCGGATGGTTTACTGTCTGACCAAGGCATCTGTGCATAAAATAGGAAGTTACTAACTGGTATGAAAATAATCAATTTGTTACGTTGTATCACCCATCATCATCGTCATCATCTTCCTGTTATTTATGGGGTCGGTTATATAGTTTCTTTCGAAATATTTGAAAACTTCATACTTATATTTTGATGTACCTACCTAAGTACACATGACAGGTTTGATATCATAACTACGTCCAACAGTGGACTTCAATAGGCTGACATACGTATGTAGAAAATAGAAAGTTTGTTTTTGAGAGCATTTTAGTTTTTCCTTAATTTCACGCGTTTTGGACAACTCCACCTTGTAGCTGCTTCATTGACTTTTCGACACAAAGTCTAGATGCGTTTTGTGACCTTCCTTACTGAGTAATTAGGTTTTCCGCAAATAGCTATATTCTGTGTTTTTTTTAATAAAAAGAGCATTCAAAGTTTGGATCAGTTTGTTTGAGGAAGGTGATTTTTTTTTATTATACCTATACAATGTATTATGAATAATATAAGTACATATTTAATATACAAAACATGACCTACATATTAATTAATTAAAAACAGATAGTATGGAGAATTCCTTATTAGTCATTGCTGCTACATGTAGACATTTCATTTCGAGTCTCAAATATGGATACGTTCTTCATTGCAGGCTACGTTGAATCCTTTATTTTCGCGCGTTCGTCAAGTCACATGAATAATTCCGTCCGCTACGCTATTAGTGACAGAGTTCCGACAACGAACGTCGATGCCAGACGATTTTAAATTATCTAAGAATCCAGCAGTCATTCCAAAACTCTAAGAGGGGTATGGGAAAAAACAAACAAGTGAGCGGCTGATTTCAATTGTTTTTTTTTAATAAACTACAATTTTGTGTCCAATATTTCTTTTGTCTAATAAATTAATTAGGCAATAATCATACTGTATGTGTATAAAGTGCTTTTTCCTGACTCCTGAATGTCTGACGGATTAACGCATAGCTTCAACCGCTGAACATAAGATGTGAAACTTGAAGGATGTGTTCTTTGAATGTCATAGGTATCCGATAAGAAAGGATTTCCCGAAATCATCACGGGAATCATATCCTCTAGGAAAATCTAAAATTATACAAAATTACATAATTCACTCTCGATTTTTTAACAACAAAGTGTCATCATAACACCAATGCACTTTGTTACAGGTTTGGAATCAAAACAAGCGCACCGTGCCAAGTGCAAGCCTCGATCGATCGGGGGTCTTCCAGAGCGCGCGAAGCGCGCTCCGGGCTACGGGCCTGAGGGGTAACCCCTGTGCCCGGGCAATGCACGGCGCGCGACAGCGCGCCGGTCACAATTTTGCGGCTGGGCCGCGCGGCCTCGACTTAGTCGCCGAGGCCGCGAAGTACAAAATTTTACACTAATGTGTGCATGGGGGAATACCCATGCACTTACAAAACAACACGACATGATTGTCGGTAGGACGGCAGGTAGACATGGCCGGGTAGATCCGCCGATCGGTCGGTGTCGGGGAGATTTTGCCCCGACCTCGGCCGATCGACATCCCTGCCTGTTACCGCCGCCCTACCGAGTAGAGACAAAACAGATATAATATAACCTATGTAAGGGACAGACATTATTAGAAGAGTAGGGACATCACAATTATAAGTTCAAAAAATATGGCAAGCTATATACAAAGTTGTAGGCGCTCTTTTCGATTGGATCGACTAGTGCGCCCACATGTACGTCAGTCCGTGAATGTCAAGTCCAGGATGGGCCGGCATCGCTGTCGAGTGGAATACTCATGCAAGCGTCGAGTGCATCGCCACAACAGCGAACAGCGTGACGTAGACTTGTGACGTGCGTCGTGACGTATGGCTGATAGGGACTATACTTACGACCCGGTGGCCACTGGTACGCCAGTCACCAGCCAAACGCACAGAATGGAGGCAGGGCAACTTTGGCGGCAGTATATCATCGCCGGCGTCGGTATGTCCGAAAATTATATTCTAATTGGTGAACTTAATTGAGCTGAATAAAAATATAAATTGAAATACTTATAAAATTCGATTAAAAATTTTGAAACTTATGTAAATATTTACAAAGTTTAACAATAACTGCAATTTACTCTACGACACTACTAAATAGTTTTACGTTATTCTGATATGAGTTTCAAATTAATTTAAAACTTTAAATAAAATTTGCAAAGAATTTATAAAATGACAAGTACAGTCAGCAGGTAAGCTAGGGAGCTTGAGATTTTGCAATTGTTTACATATTTGGTCGAATAATCCAAATTAATCTTAATAAGTTTAAAAGTGTATTAACAGTCAGAAATCAATCTACGAAAGACAATAGCTATATGGACATAGTTTCTTTTGCCTTACCTTCTGGGTAACCCAAATATTAAAAAAATCGTTTTCCCGCCAAATCTGCATGGTTGTGTCATGGTCATAGTTGTGTCCAGGAACTTGGCACGTGATTGCCAATGACAATGCGGTTTTATTTGCCGATAATAGAAATATAACCTATAGAAGTATAGTCCGAAGGCCGATTTTAGGAATTTTTATGGGTGCAAATTTGAACCAATCGCGGCTCTGTCATTCAGTGCTCAGCGGTCACTGGCTACGTGTGTATGTCAACCTAAAGGACTTACCATGACGAAATGTGTACTGACATCCTGCCAAAACTATGCTCAAAAACATAAGAAAATAAATAACATCAAATTTCACCGCTAAATATTTGATGTTTTTACGTAATTTCATTAATAAAACAATAAATACACAATCAAATTTTCATATTTTTTTTATCTGTCATTCGTAACAAAATGTTGCCATGTGTGTGAAATTTTACCCTATTTTTAAACATGCAGACTGTAGGTAAAAGTGAAGGTAACTACCTATCGCAACTATGAATACTCCGGTTATACTTACCTACAGTCTTCTTGTTATAAGAAATATAATAAAATTATGACATTTTATGACAATTAATTAAAAAACGAGAATGAGCGTATTCCGTCCAAATGGAGTCGGCTAATGAAACTTTATTAATTATAGCACATGCATATTATGTTATTTTCAGGGTTCTGACTTCTGTTCCGGAACCCTGTACCGTGCCTATATTTATATATAAAATTTTTTAATATTTAAAGAAGAAAAAGAAGATAGGAATAAAAACAGATTCTTTCATTACTCTGGAATTTTAGATTTCCTGCTAACTCAATAACTACTGACAATTGGATAAAAATTTAAGACTCAATCGGAGAGAAGATACATGGAAACCAAAACCACAGTCACGTATATGTTCTGCTCATTTTGATGAAAGTTATAAGTACATGACTAAAGGTGGCTTATGTAAATTACGTCAAAACGCCGTCCCCACGAAGGTACTGTATTCGTATGTCGTTAGTGAAGTAATAGTCAAAACTAAATATAAATTCTACTATACGATAATAAATCATCCTACTATTTTATAAGTATTTCACATAAAGATGTGAATGTTGAGTCTTTGTGTCTCGTTCTTCCAGGACTTAAATATATGTTGTACAAATGTAATCTAGAGAATAATACTTATTATTATATAAGTAATAGGTATTGGTAAACTAGTATATTAGTAGATTACTAGTGTTAGTATTAGTTTGAAATAACTTAGTATGTATTTCATGTTGTTTTAATGAAAACAAAGTTAAGTTTTCCGTTTTGGTAAATATATTTCAAAATACTACTGACTATCGTTCAGACCAATTTTATTTACAATACTTTTATAATTGGCGAGGCATTTTAAGTAATTTTAAAATAAATAAGTCTACATACCCATCTTTATTTTATTATTAACCCTGGGGCGGCATTATAATCATAATGAAAATATATTTTTGCTTTAAGGCGAAATAAATCGATTTACTAGCACCGCCACACATTTTTAATTCAGGTTCATTTAGCTCCCATAAATAAATATTCCTCTTTATATTTAAATAAATATTTTAATATTAATTTTGTTAAGTTAATAATATTTATGTGATTATTATTCTCTGAACTTCAAACAGTGGCGGAACTAGTAGTTGGATCTATTTTGTCTTTGATTGATTGTGTGTGTGTCCTTTTAATATATTTTATATTTAAATTTCACGATAATTCTACAAGAGTTTGCAAATCAGTATACTTCTCAGCGTCAATAATAAATTTATCGAGTATTTCCCCATATCTAGGGAAAAAACATTTTTATGGCAACATTAATTTTATGTCATGCATACGTCAAGTCGATATTTTATGCCTGTTTTTTCGCCTTGCGTTTGGTTGGAACACTCTTTCTATAGGTTATAATTCTATTTTGCCGATGATCCGACAATCGACATTGTTTAAAATTGGTTTTAAAATACACAGCGTTAATGCTACATTTATATTAACTTGTGTTACCTATTGGCACGTTTCGAGTAGAAATTACACGGGTCACTAAATCGGAAATTGTCAACTACTAAATGTATCTTTCATCGGTAGGGACAGATTTTACAAAAGATTTTTGTAGTTAGAGGTAACAGTAGCAATTCAAGGGGGCCAATAGGTATTCATAAGGGGGCACATTACCACCTTTCCCTCTAGCTGTACATTTCTAACGGAATAGAGAGTGAATAGAGATATAACCTATAGAACGTTAGTCCCGAAGGCCAATTTGAGGAATATTTATGGGTGCCGTTTGGTGCTAATCGCGGCTCTGTTATTCAGTGCTCAGCGGTCAGTGGCCACGAGTGTATGTCAACGTAAAGGATTTACCATGACGAAATGTGTGCTGATATCCTGCCAAAACTATACTCAAAAACATAATAAAATAAACAACATCACATTTCACTGATAAATATTTGATGTTTTTACGTAATTTCATTAATAAAACAATAAATACACAATAAAATTTTCATTTTTTTTATCTGTCATTGAGAACAAAATGTTGCCATGTATGTGAAAATTTGCCCTATTTTTAAACATGCAAATTGTAGGTAAAAATGGAGGTAACTACCTATCGCAACTATAAATACTCCACCCCCTTATTACCTAACTAGCAAAAGCAAAGCGATAGCGAAAATTTTACAAAAATCGCTGATTGCTTGTCAAATTCGTATTACGTAAAATGAATTTCAAAGGAATTTTTACATCTCAAGGCGAATATTGTACAATTTTCGCTATCGCTTTAGATTTAAAGAATTTATTTACTTATAAGAACCAATCACAAGTTCACTTAAAATAAGCATACATAATAATAATTATTTCATAAATAGGTATCTATCTACCTTCATCGGCCCGCCCGTACGAGAAACCTGATTAATCTCTTATCACAGATACGAGTATCATTATATGTTACACTTTGAATGATTAAAAACAGGTAGTCAATGACTAAGTAAACTGTTTTCGATCTTACGGATGATATCCCATGCTATAAACGTGAGTCATGTCATGAGTTTAGACTTAAACGTGTTAAGCGTTCTTTGCTTCGGCTTTGCTATTGCTTTTACGTAATCAGGGGCTGGTTATACTTACCTACAGTCTTCTTGTTATCTATATCTGTACATATAATAAAAATGTAACGGGTCTCAGTCTGTACATGGAAGATATATCAGAAAAAATATTATAGGAGCCCTTTATCAACGCAATAGTACCCAAAACAATGATTTTTGAAATTTTTGTCTGTCGGTTTGTCTGTGCGTTTGTGCACGCTAATCTCAGGAACGGCTGAACCGATTTCGATGCAGTTTTCACGAATATATTGTGACAAGTCCCACTTAACATACAGGGTGTTTTCTTGTGGGCACCTTTAACGAAGGGTACGTATTTTATACATGAAATAAAGTAAGTTTATGCCAAAAAAAATTCTGGGAAAAAAAAAAAATTTGTTGAAAAAAATTTTTAAATTCCTTGATCGTGCGAAATTTATAGTGTCCAGTGTTTATGTTAGTTTTTTTATAGACAGTTATTAATTATTTTTCGTGAAAAAATCCTGCTACGCGCGTCTATGTGCATTTATACAGAAAAACGCAGTCTATTTACTCAACTTTGGACCCTAATATTTTGGAAACCAGACACTTCCCAGGTATGCTTCCATGGAGAAAAATGATCGTGATGATGAGGAGATTCCGTAGTTTTCGGGAACGTTGACGACCAAAAATCACCCTGTATAGGCTACTTTTTATCTCGGGAAAATGTTTTTATCCCGGATAATTTCGACATTTTGTTTTTTCCGGACGGAGTCACGGGCGTCCACTAGTAAGAAATATAATCAAATTATGATATTTTTGACAGCTAAATTAAAAAAGGAGAATGATAATAATAACCTTTTAATTCCGGTTCATTCAGCTCCCATAGATAAATATAAATAATTTAAATAAATATTTTAATATTAATTATGGTAAATTAATAATCTTTTTGTAATAATTACTCTCTGAATTATAAACAGTGGCGGAACTAGTAGTTGGACCTATTTTATCTTTGATTGATTGATTGTGGAATTACGTACATGCTCTCTCACTCTCACTGAATTAATTAAAACGATGTTTACCGTTACTACAATAAATATTATGTTCTATATAAATTAAATCTTAAAAATGGACATCGTCCTTTCCTGTATTGAATTAAATAAAACCACGGAGAATGGGGGCCAACAGCTTTCTTGACATAATGACAAATTATTCAGAGGGACAGAAGATTTTTAACAGAATATTGTACTCTTTTGTCCAGCACTTTTGGACCAATAATATATAAAAGGCCTATCATCCCTTTCAATATATTTTATATTTAAATTTCACGATAATTCTATAAGATTTTGCAAAGTATAATTCACAGCATCAATAATAAATTTATCGTCTATTTCGCCACATCTGGGGAAAAACATTTTTATGGCAACATTAATTTTCTGTCATGCATACGTCAAGTCGATATTTTAGGCATTTTTTTTCGTCTTGCGTTTAGTTGGAACTCGCCTTCTATAGGTTATATTTCTATTAGAGAGTGCATCTGTGTTTGCGCACACACTTGTGCACTATAATATCTCCTGCGTACCTGGCCAATCTCCGTAGTGATGGTCGCCTTGGCCGAAATACGGTCGGATACCATCATCATATTTCTAATGAAAATGTCTTTGAAAATGTAGATTCTCGTAGTTACGTCAATGTTCGTTTTATTCGATGAAAATAAATATAAACGTAGACTTATTTAGATTCAGCTTTTTTCCAGCAAACCATTAGACAAATGTCATATCAAACTTTTGGGGCTCAACTTTTCAGTTGTTTATAACAAGTTACCTATATAAGTATAGCCTACCTAGGTATTACCTAAATAAGAAACACGATAGTTTTCAAAAGATATGGCTATAGCTATAAATTTCTTGAATTTTCAAACCCTGAAAGTAAATTAATAAATGCAATATTAACTGTAGTTAATTTATTATGATATAAACTCCAATATGTATATAAATTTATTAAATCAACAGTATGTATTGTAATTTACAATTAAAGTGATTAAGTATGAATTATGATTTTAATAGGTAAATAGTAATAATTAATTTAAATGACAGCTAGGAGTTTCCGCGTCGAGAGCCGAACCAAAAGTGTCACGCTGCCACCATTTTGCCCTAGTTGTTTTCTTTTTTTAAAGTGGCGCCCTCTGCCCAACTGGAGGTTGAGTCGTCGAGAAATGGCGCGCGCTCGATGTTGCCAACACGGCCATGCAATGTGTGGTGGCAGCCTCTGACACCACACATTCCAATGATATGATTCTAAAACATATTATGGAATGTGAACAACTGAAATAATTGTATATGTATAGTAGTGAAAACTTAAAGTTATATGTATGTTTACAAATATTTGCGTATCAGGCATAAAACGTAATAGTGATTAACACGTTCACTGCCACCACATTTTTCTTTAAGTTCATAGCGATGCCGCCCTATAAAATCACGCGGACACGCCAGGCGTGTCGGCGGCACTGCATCTCGTTAAACTTGGACACGCTAGGCGTGTCCAGTGGCACTTCGATAGAGTTAAATTCTAAATCTGTCTTTTTTTCGGTTTAGCGATGAGTATTAGTTAGTTTGCCATTCGCTGAGCAAGAATAAAGGTGATTCAAATACGGTCGTGAGATTTAACCTGGAGTTATGGCTGAAAATAGTTTTTTAGGTAAGTAATTATCGTAATTTTGTAAGAGATCATAAACATTTTGTGCTTATTTTGAAATATTTCATAATATTAACTTAGATAACTCAATTATTGCAATTTTAAGGAACGATAGGTTAGGTACCTATTATATTTTAGTTGAAGATAGCGTATTTATTTAATTTATTGTTTTCTATAATTTTAATTTTGTAAGAAATCATAAACATTTCATATTAACGAGCGAATAACAGTGAAATACCTACTGTTTTAACAGTACGGTTGTCAATCCAACCAGTTGTTTATTTAGGAGATCTTACCTACTTACCGTAAATTATTTTGTACAAATTGGTCTGACCGAGGCAACGGGAGTTCACACAGTAGGTAGTTATCTTTCAGTCCTACTCGCCTTCTTATTTCTTGGGCTTCTACCTACTTGACATTCAATAAATTATCTTCATATTAATTGATTTTTGTAAATACGTACATTACTTTAGCTATATTATACGTCTTAGTACAAAGGTTGAAAATCTCTGATTAACTTGTTTAGGTGGACACGCCTGGCGGGTTCTCGGCGTCACATAATCACTTAAAAAAAAAAAAAACTAATTAAGAGATTTTTCCGGGGGCCACCTCAAAAATCCTTAGGATATAGCTAAAGGATTATGTACTGAGTATTTCAAAAGGCAATTTTGGCTAATTTTCGAAATATCACTGAAACATTTAGGACACGCCTGGCGTGTTCGAGGCGTAGTTATAGAAATTCGCAAGAACACGCTAGGCGTGTCGGCGGCATTGAACGTGTTAACCAAACCCTCGCACCCAAAGAGCAGACGCTTCACTTGAGAGACCGAGTTGATTCAATTGCATCATTATTACTATTTTTATACTTGAAATTAGTTTTGCTCAAAGAGCGTGAACCGCCTCACTTAAGCATTCCAGTATAATTTCAAATATTAAAATTTAAAACCAGCCTATACGCGTTACAAGATAACAAACATATAACAATATACACATAGTTTTATGTATGTAAATATGACTAAGGTTATGTTAAAAATTATTTTAAATTCACAAATCTTATGAAATCAATAAGTGCTGTACCTACATAAAATCATTATTTTGCCAACACGAAACTGACTGACTTTACTTTTAGTCGTCGACCCAATCACCTATTTTAATCCATGGCTTCATATTTTCAGCTGCTGCTGTGCCCACATAGTTCTTAGTAGTACGTTCAGACTCAAATCCGTCATATCGATCATTGCCTAATACGCTTTTTATTTGAAATGGACCTTTAAAAATTGGCATCAATTTTATACTTTGACCATCGTTATTCTTTCTTTGGATTAAATGAGAACGAGGTCACCCATTGAGTACTGTTTTGCCTTTACACGAGAATGATCAAACCTCTGTTTTTGAGTAATTGCATTGGCTTTAATATTTTGATCAACCTTCATACGCAAATCCGTTACGTCCGTTGACTCCCCTGTATCAATATCTGATCCCATGATATTATGTGCTATGATACTATGTGCCCTGCCCATTGCCACTTCAGCTTGCTGGACCGTTCAGCTATGTCGGTGATCTTTGTACGTTTTGATCGTTAATTGAACATAAATAACTACGAATCGAAAAGATTTCTGTGAAAATTATGAAATATTCAAAAGGATAGCTTACGTATAGTTTATACAATAGATAACAGAAACACAGGAGATGGGCCGCTAAGCGCACTTAGTTTGAGTTCTGATGTAAGCGGCTATAAGCCACACTTACATTGACATCTAAATAATAACACAAATTACACCCAACATTGATAAATCTCTGACACTCACACATTTAAGGCGGTACTCTCATTGGCGCGCAACATTGCTATCTACTGTGTAAGTACGCGCCTCAGTATAGCAAATACATTCAACAAATTTCACACGTACGCTAGTGACTGACTGTCGATAAATTTGTTATCGACACAGAGATCTATAGAGTGGCCGTGGGGGCGTGGGCGGTGTAATTGAACTATGAAAAAAATAGGCAAACATCGCGAAAACGCAATCAGTCGGGACTTGATTGCCTAACGCGTCACACGGGAGTGTTTTTTTATAATGCCTGCTTGTTCAGTGGTTGTGTGCAAGAATCGAAGTGACCATAAACTTGAAGGGGTCACTTTTCATTGGTAAGTACAATAACAATTTTGTTTTCTAGCATTTATACCCAAATTTCATTTTATTTCGTTAAAATAATTTTCACTGAGTGACATATGTAACCTAACGATTGAACCTAATACATTGCTCGCTAAGTGTAGCGTGCCTGGTGTTGAAATCAGTTTGATAAGAAACACAAAAATAAAGAAAGTTGACTTTGCACACATCTACATTAATTTAGGTACTTTGTTACACTAATAATAATAAGTAATTCACCATTGTTTTACATAAACATAATATTTTTTAAACTCTCAAAATTATCTACTTAACATTAGTTATTACTCGTAGGTACTATTCGCGGCAACGTGACGTATCGACAACAAGAAATGACAGGTACAACTCTATGTCAAAGCGCCGTGCGCGGGAGCGGCCGATTCAATATGCGCAATTATCATCACTCGGTCAAACTGATTTCAACACCAGGCACGCTACACTTAGCGAGCAATGTATTAGGTTCAATCGTTAGGTTACATATGTCACTCAGTGAAAATTATTTTAACGAAATAAAATGAAATTTGGGTATAAATGCTAGAAAACAAAATTGTTATTGTACTTACCTATGAAAAGTGACCCCTTAAAGTTTATGGTCACTTCGATTCTTGCACACAACCACTGAACAAGCAGGCATTATAAAAAAACACTCCCGTGTGACGCGTTAGGCAATCAAGTCCCGACTGATTGCGTTTTCGCGATGTTTGCCTATTTTGTTCATAGTTCAATTACACCGCCCACGCCCCCACGGCCACTCTATAGATCTCTGTGGTTTATACATATAATAAAAATGTAACGGATCGCTGTCTGTACATGGAAGATATATGAGAAAAAATATTATATTATAAATATTATAACCTTTATCAACGCAATAGAACCCAAAACGATGATTTTTGGAATTTTTGTCTGTTTGTCTGTGCGTTTGTGCACGCTAATCTCAGAAACAGCTGAACCGATTTCGATGCAGTTTTCAGGAATATATTGTGACAGGCCCCACTTAACATATAGGCTACTTTTTATCCCGGGATAATGTTTTTATCCCGGATAATTTCGATATTTTGTTTTTTTTTCTGTAGTCCACAAGTCGCCCGGAAAGTACCGGCGATGCGCGGGGTAAGGTGTAGGCATGTCGAGCTTCGATGTTTATGCACTGTATCGCAAAACTAGTGGATGGTTTTTGATATATGCTGATGCGCGGAATTATCAACCGCGCGGTAATATCCAACTCTCCCCTAATTCCTACCAAAACGATAAAAACGGCAATTCTAAAGTAAACATAGACGTGGAAGTCGTAAGCGTCTGCTAGTAAAGCAATAAAAAGACATATATTTCGTCTAAAAATAGTCTAACAAGAGTCAATAATACTCAACAGGACGTCCCTTTATTCGCAGAGCATTGTACTGTAATCTTTATATTTAATTTTACCATCGCTGTTTGTGTGAAATTTATTTAAAGATGTGGTCTTCACCGCTGACTGTCCCAATTCATCACCTTCCAACTCAATCCTAAGTCTAAGTCTACTGTTGAATAGCTCTCCGCTAATACGTAACCCCCACTGCAACGCTGTAACAGCGATTTGACTGGATCGTCCGTCCGTCTTGCGCTAAAAATCTAACTAGCTACGTGTATACACCCTCCTGCACTCACTACCGAGTAAAGGTCTCCTTACGCTACTGTCCTCAGTCCTGGGCTAACTAGATCCAGAGATGGCTAGGCGGGAAGAAAACTCCGTTTTCACGAAAATAAAAACTAGATTTTCTGTTTGAGGAGTTTGGAAGATTTATTTCGTACTAGTGGACGCCCGCGACTCCGTCCGCGTGGACTACAGAAAAAAAAACAAAATATCGAAATTATCCGGGATAAAAACATTTTCCCGGGATAAAAAGTAGCCTATATGTTAAGTGGGGCCTGTCACAATATATTCCTGAAAACTGCATCGAAATCGGTTAAGCTGTTTCTGAGATTAGCGTGCACAAACGCACAGACAAACAGACAAAAATTCCAAAAATCATCGTTTTGGGTTCTATTGCGTTGATAAAGGTTATAATATTTATAATATAATATTTTTTCTCATATATCTTCCATGTACAGACAGCGATCCGTTACATTTTTATTATATGTATAAACTACGAGTATACGTAAGCTATCCTTTTGAATATTTCATAATTTTCACAGAAATCTTTTCGATTCGTAGTTATTTATGTTCAAAACGTACAAAGATCACCGACATAGCTGAAAGGTCCAGCAAGCTGAAGTGGCAATGGGCAGGGCACATAGCTCGAAGAACTGATGGCCGATGGAGTCGGAAAGTTCTAGAGTGGATACCACGTATCGGCAAGCGCAGCGTGGGAAGGCCACCCGCGAGGACCTTGGGGGAGGCCCATGTCCAACAGTGGACTTCTCAGGGCTGTAAATGATGATGATGGTGAATTAACGATGAAAACCGCCTCTGAGGGGAAACCGAGCATAACAGTAAATTGGCAAAGAACCAACTTTACTATGTTAGCCTAGCAAATAACGTTCAGTACACACTATGTGAGTTACAGCCACTTGACTAACAACGTGTGTGGCGCGCCTTATGCCCATTAAGTATTGACTTTATTGCATGTTCCATGCATAGTATTCTCAAAGCCACGACTAAGCAGCGCGGATAGTCATTTTGTATTTTCATTTTTTCAATGAAACATCATCTAAGCAATGGAGTAGTTTATGATGATTTGAAGACAATCATTATCATCAAATATCATTATCCTACTATTTGGAAATATGTTCCGGAGCTTCACTAGAATACATCTGCTACGTATCTCCTTGCGCACTAGAGAGTCGACTAAAGAACTCACAGGCGTATCTCGCAGACGCGACGATGCGCTAGCAACTTGTGTAGTTCTGACTACGCCATTTTGGAAACACAGCAAAGCATTTAAGTAGTCATATTTATATACCCATTCTCCCTTAATTTGACGTGTATCGACGTGGCATAGTAAACATGTGTATTTATAACCTTACTGTATTTAAAACTTATCTTAAGTCGTGTGCAATATAAAAATCAGTGTTGTTTATTTTAGAGATCACGTATAAATTATAACTAGATTTTAAAATACATAGTTAGGTAGGTACATTTTAAGTAAATAACTTTAAATATCTCTGTTCCTAATCCTCATGGACATTACCTAGGTATTAACGACTGTTTTTGGTTTGCTTGAAGAAATCCCTTGCAAATAGAAGCCTGCATCTAATTATCCTTCCTCAATTCCTCAATCAGTATTGACCTTGGCCTTTTTACCTCCAGATTGATGTTTTTTGACTCTGCGGATCTAACTACCCCATATTGATAACATACTATGTATAAAGTTCTAGTCTATGTTAATCATATTCTTTTGCAGCGAACATCGCGATCGCCTCGACGGGTTACTCCATGGGATGGACGTCCCCCATCAACGAGAAGTTGAAGAATGAGACCTTGACGCCTCTCCCGGAGCTGATCACAGCTAACCAGGAAGCGTGGATAGGATCGTTACTGACTGTTGGTGCAATCTTCGGTGAGTTCAGACCATAGGTTCAGTCTCTTCTCTTGTGCTGATGGATTAACTTATAAAAGCAAGCACAATAGCCTCACACGAACCCCGCAGATGCGGGGCTTCATTAGAATACATCAGCTGCATCTCCTTCCGTACATGTCGTAAGAGTCGACTAAGTAACTCAAGGGTTAACCTTAGTCAGTGAGCTACCAACTTGTCACTGATCAACGTGCTATGTTAAATACTTTAGGATTTCCATCACAATCTTGCCTAATTGTCACTTAGTTCGTGCCTCGGAAAGCACATAAAACCGTTACTCCTGTGCCTGATCTCTCTCCTCGTATCGGCTTTCCGTCCCACCGAAATATGAGAGTAAAGAGTAGAAAGTGCAACAGTATTTGCGCACATACTTGTGCACTATAATATCTCCTGCACAGCTCCTGTTAATCTCAGAAGATTAGCCGCCTTGACATTATTAAGTAGGTACATGAAACAAGCATATTTATAATATTTCAACATCTTTCACCAGGTCCATTCTTCGGAGGGTTCGCAGCAACGAAAATAGGCAGAAAATGGGGTCTCCTCAGCTCATCGATCCCCCTCTTCATTGGCTGGATCCTCATGGCAGCAGCCACTAATGTTGGCTTCATATACTCTGGACGCGTCTTCTGGGGAGTCGGTGTCGGCATACTGTTCACCATCTCGCCTATGTACTGCGCTGAAATCGCTACGGTGTGTACTTATGCAAAATACTAATATAAATCTATACTAATAATATTATAAAGAGGAAAACTTTGTTTGTTTGGTTGTAATGAATAGGCTCCGAAACTACTGGACCGATTTCAAAAATTCTTTCACCGTTAGAATCCTTATTGGACCTGGATGAACATAGGCTACAAGAATTTCCCGATATTCCCACGGGAAGGCGACCAACGGGAATTCTATATTTTTTACGAAAACCGCTATACATATGAAGCTGAAATCGGGCATATATGTTCATTGGGGACAGCGAGGGAGGACTAAAAACGGATTTCCCGAAATTCCCACGGGAAGGGGACAAACGGGAATTCATAATTTTTACGAAAACCGCTATACATATGAAGCTGAAATTGGGCATATAAGTTAATTAGGGACTGCGAGGAAGCACTAAGAACGGATTTCCAGAAATTCCCACGGGAAGGGGACCAACGGGAATTAATTATTTTTTACGAAAACGGTTATACATATGAATCTGAAGTTGGGCATATATATTTATTTGGGACCCCGAGGAAGCACTGAGAACGGATTTCCCGAAATTCCCACGGGAAGGGGACAAACGGGAATTCATAATTTTTACGAAAACCGCTATACATATGAAGCTGAAATTGGGCATATAAGTTCATTAGGGACTGCGAGGAAGCACTAAGAACGGATTTCCAGAAATTCCCACGGGAAGGGGACCAACGGGAATTAATTATTTTTTACGAAAACGGTTACACATATGAATCTGAAGTTGGGCATATATATTTATTTGGGACCCCGAGGAAATTCCCACGGGAAGGGAACCAACGGGCGTTCCAAATTTTTACGAAAACCGCTGTACCTACATATGAAGTTGTAGCTAATGTACTGATATGTACCGAAGCGAAGCGAGGGCGGGCCACTAGTACTAATATAAAATAATAAAGTGTGTACTCGTACTTATGCAAAATAGGCGCACAGTCGTCGAGTTGCGGAAACAACATGTCTGCATTATCAATTATCACGGACGATACCCTTTCCACGATACGTCATTGTCGGTGCGGGCTGATCCGCGTCCGTCCGCAATATCATCATGGTATACTAGCATAACACATACTTAAATTCACGCATTTTTCTAGATAGGTAGACTGACGGACTTTCATTGATCCTAGCCCCTTTTTTTATCTACTTAGTTCATCGACATTCACTTTATTGGCGCTCGACGCCTACTAATACTCTCGACCTGACCTTTCTCTAGAATTTATCTGATTTGGTCAGAGAAAATAAAAATAAATGTTAAGGAATTTAATAACAGCAAACAGTATAAACTCCAGACCTATTTTTCTCTGTGCTCCAGACAGGTAGGTACGTTGGATCGTTAAGTTTTACTTATTTATTACTCGTACCTATGTAGAATTTTTAATGCGTCTAATTTAGGTAATTGGTTCGTTACCTAAAACGAAATAAAGTAATTTTATTTCTTGAACCTGTTGCAAAGTGCATGCATGCCTATTAATTTAAAAAATTGGGAAATGGGTGAATTTCAACAACCTCGATTTTTGACTAATTATGCTGGCGAAATTTTATATCCACTTTCTATAACTTTTTTGTATTCGAAGTAATAGCCAAAAATATATAATATTCAGTCATATGGTATACATTTTTAAAAACATATTATTTCTTGAGATATCTGCATTTAAAAATTTCAATCGCCACTGATATTATTATCAAATCACTGTTTTGCAGCAGTTTTGGCTACCTTATCTTTGGGAATACAGTGTATGTATGCATGTAAATGATGACATCTCTTTGTGTTTGTTTGAGGTGTAAATGCAAGATGGCGCAGTCAAAAATAAATCTAGGATAATGCAGTTTGTACAACCTTTAACGGCGATGTTTCTACGAATATTTGGACCGCCTTATTAGACCCTTTGATCTCTATCACTTTGACCTTAAAACATTGAGGTCAGACTTGGCTATTCATTAAACCCAAGGGTTTTTATTATCTGTGCAAGAGGGAGATGATTGCATGCGTAAAGACATGTGTATCCCAAACCTAAACATAATAACACAAGAGGTAAGTAGGTATGCCTTGTTTCGTTGTAAATAAATAAGGAGTGTAATAAGTCAACTCTTTAGTTTGTCTAAAGTGCGAATGTAGTTTAGGCGAAAACATAAAAACAACGATACTGAACTAATACTTACCTGAAACCGCTTAAACACACTAAACTTACTTACACCCTAACACAAAGCAAAAATAAAATGACTTTAAAAAAAAATTTACCGACTTCAAACTTCAACTAAAAAGCGATAAATAACGTAACTAATTTATCTACTTAATACATATTAAATATCTCAAATTATTTAAATATTTACGACTTAATACCTAATACTTTAGCTAAGTCATCTTTAACTATATAAATATTTATAATTAACACTTATTTTTTGGAGTCGGTGTCTAGGTAGGTAACGTAGTTTGTTGTGTTGATGGACGCGCGCGGCTGGCAACACCACACACACGGCAAAATACAATACGGTGTAGTAGGCATCGGTAATGCAATTTCCTATTCTTGGTTTTAATATTTAGTGTGGGTCAGTATTCTTAATTACATTTATTTGTTTGGCTGGCACCGACTCCAAAAACACTCCAAAGATGACTTAGTTAAAGTATTAAGTTGTAAATATTTAAATAATTTGAGATATTTAATATGTATTAAGTAGATAAATTAGTTACGTTATTTATCGCTTTTTAGTTGAAGTTTGAAGTCGGTTAATTTTTTTTTTAAGTCAGTTTATTTCTCGATTTTTAGTTGTGTTAATGCGTTGTGGACTTAAATAGATGCTAGTTTATACATGGTGATTTTTGGTCGTCAACGTTTCCGAAAACTACGTAATCTCCTCATCATCACGATCATTTTTCTCCTTGGAAGCATACCTGGGAAGTGTCTGGTTTTCAAAATATTAGGGTCCAAAGTTGAGTAAATAGACTGCGTTTTTCTGCATGAATGCACATAGACGCGTGTAGCAAGATTTTTCAGGAGAAATAATTAATATCTGTCTATGAAAAAAACTAGCATAAACACTGGACACTATACATTTCGCCGATCAAGTACCCAATAAAAAATTGTTTCAAAAAAATTTACATAGTTTCTAAACATTTTTTTTTTGCATAAACTTACTTTATTTGGTGTATAGAGTACGTACCCTTAGTTAAGGATGGCAACGAAAAAACACCCTGTATACTTTAGGATTTCATCGTTACCATCTCAGGAGTGGTACCTACCCGTATAAGTATCACGTTAGCCCTACATATATAGTTTCCATCGACCAATTGCAGTACTGTCCCCTAACTCCTAACCGTTAAGGAGTTCTGTAGCTTGACCATCAGCACAGCAGCATCAGATGTTGATTCAAGTATACCTCACAAGCCCCAAGTTAGCCCTACATACCACTATATAGTTTCCATCGACCAATTGCAATACTGTCTCCCAACTCCTAATCGTTAAGGAGTTCTGTAGCTTCATCATCAGCACAGCAGCATCAGATGTTGATTCAAGTAATACGTCAGCCCTACATACTACTAAATAGTTTCCATCGACCAATTGCAGTACTGTCTCCCAACTCCTAACCGTTAAGGAGTTCTGTAGCTTCATCATCAGCACAGCAGCGTCAGATGTTGATTCATGTAACACGTCAGCCCTACACACTACTAAATAATTTTTATCGACCAATTGCTATACTGTCTTTCAACTCCTAACCGTTAAGGAGTTCTGTAGCTTCATCATCAGCACAGCAGCATCAGATGTTGATTCAAGTAACACGTTAGCCCTATATACTACTAAATAGTTTTCATCGACCAATTGCAGTACTCTCTCCCAACTCCTAACCGTTAAGGAGTTCTGTAGCTTCATCATCAGCACAGCAGCATCAGATGTTGATTCAAGTAACACGTCAGCCCTACACTCTACTAAATAGTTTTCATCGACCAATTGCAGTACTGTCTCCCAACTCATAACCGTTAAGGAGTGCTGTAGCTTCATCATCAGCACAGCAGCATCAGATGTTGATTCAAGTAACACGTTAGCCCTATATACTACTAAATAGTTTTCATCGACCAATTGCAGTACTGTCTCCCAACTCCTAATTGTTAAGGAGTTCTGTAGCTTCATCATCAGCACAGCAGCATCAGATGTTGATTCAAGTAACACGTTAGCCCTACGTACTACTAAATAGTTTCCATTGACCAATTGCAGTACTGTATCCCAACTCCTAACCGTTAAGGAGTTCTGTAGCTTCATCATCAGCACAGCAGCATTAGATGTTGACACCCTGAAGCATATAGGTACCTGAGTAAGACATGATTACGTAACAAAAGCACCATACAAGCATACAATTTTCGGTGGTTGCCCTAGATTTCTCCTGGATCCCATCATCAGATCCTGACCTGGTGAAAATGGGACCACCTCAGAAGTGAACTCTATCCAATCAAAAAAAAATTTTTGAAATCCGTTTATGATTGACAGAAATATCGGTGAACATACATTAAAAAAAAAATTATACATACAGACGAATTGAGAACCTCCTCCTTTTTTAACTGACTTCAAAAAAAGGAGGAGGTTCTCAATTCGTCTGTATGTATAATATTTTTTTTTAAGTCGGTAAAAAAAGCCTCTGTGATCCACAAATAAATGCATTTGATTAGAAAACTGAAAATACGAAGCGAATTAAACTTGTATAGGTAACCAGTATTGAAACTTAATAATTTTTTTAAAACGAAAAACCGACTTCCTCCCAAAACTCGCGCTTACTAAAGTAAAATTTAACTAAAGGGCAAATACAGGATGATTTTTGGTCGTCAACGTTCCCGAAAACTACGGAATCTCCTCATCATCACGATCATTTTTCTCCATGGAAGCATACCTGGGAAGTGTCTGGTTTCCAAAATATTAGGGTCCAAAGTTGAGTAAATAGACTGCGTTTTTCTGCATAAATGCACATAGACGCGCGTAGCAGGATTTTTTCACGAAAAATAATTAGTATCTGTCTATAAAAAAACTAACATAAACACTAGACATTATAAATTTCGCACGATCAACGATTTTAAAAATTTTTTTCAAAAATTTTTTTTTTTTTCCCAGCATTTTTTTTGGCATAAACTTACTTTATTTCATGTATAGAATACGTACCCTTCGTTAAAGGTGGCCACAAAAAAACACCCTGTATATATTGCGTTAAGCCGTGTATGAAGTTTAGGAGGCATAATATTGTCAGATTTATATAATTTTTATATAAAATAGGCCACATGACAAAAGAGAAAAACTATGTATATAATAATAATAAAAAAAACTGAAAAGATGAAAACAAGCACTTAGATGTCCAGTGGTCTAGAATTCTATAATATTATTATGGAATTAATAATAATTGAAGAAAATAAAATATTTTCTAATGATGTAATATAACAACTGAACAGCCAGGATCCATTGAAATATTAATAGCTTGGCTGTCGGTTACTGGATCCCGACTGTTCAGTTGTTATATTACATCATTAGAAAATATTTTATTTTCTTCAATTATTATTAATTCCATAATAATATTATAGAATTCTAGACCACTGGACATCTAAGTGCTTGTTTTCATCTTTTCAGTTTTTTTATTATTATTATATACATAGTTTGGTTCTTTTTTACGCAGTCGGGTTTTTGGATTTTTTAAATTATGTTTTTATTTATTTTATACTTTTTAGTTAATATAGCTACTAATAGGCATCCTTCAAGAAACACGCTCGACATGCTCGGCAGCAAAAAGGTTTCGTCATGCTGCTGTCTAAAAACTTATATACGAGAATGGTTTTCAATCGATATAGATCCTAAATGGTTAGTCGAATCGAAAAATGTTGAGAGAAACCTATAAATTATTTTTAAATACCTATTCAACGATACCCCAGTCGATATAGTTTGTCGACTTTAATTTTTTTAATTTTTACAAAATGGCGTCCAGTAGTCGCCATATTGCATTTTCACTAACGTCATGTCTTCAGTGACACTCGCCGGACTAAGAGGAATCGATTGACGTATGAGTCATAAAAATCGGCCGAGGCGTTTGGTTCGTGTAGTGCTTCAAAGGAACATACAAACATACATACATACATAGGCTGTTAAAGACAATACCACTCCTTTGCGGCGCGCAGTCGGGTAAAAAAGAACGAGTTATTTATACTTTATAAGTTTCGCGTCAGACGACGAAGTATCGAAAAAATCGCTATTTAGAGACGACCGTCAACGACGTGTGCCCTTATGCGTGTGCCCGCATTCGGGCTGTATACTCGAGCATATCCCCCTCCGCACCGCGCCGCGCGCCGCATGCCAGGCCACGCCCTATCTTTTTGCTTGCTAACGCATGAGTTGCTTTGCGTTGACGCAGAATTAACATGTTCCCGTGGGAATTTTGAGAAAAAACGTATCCTATATTAATTACTCCCGTGATTGAAATGAATCTAATGATACCGCATACATATTTTTGTTGTTTAAAGGGAAATTTAGAAAAAATATTATTATGTCTTTATCCCGTGGGACTTTTATGATAAAATGTATCCTATGACACTCCCGTAATCAAGACAAATCTAACGATACCTCATACATCAAAATCCATCAAGCCGTTTAGGCTACAGGAGGTCACAAAGGAACAGACATACATACATACATACATATGTGTTAAACACAATACCACTCCTTTGCGTCGCGCAGTCGGGTAAAAAGGACTAGGCTTTGAAACTTTACGTCTGACAATATGATGATTATGATGATAATGATGACCTCCGACCAATTTCGGTCATGGCGACCACTTCTACTCCTAGATATTACTAAGTTGGCGTTCATGCTCTCGGAGATGGCTTACATTTACATAGCCAATCTTCGCCCTGAACGCCCGCGCACACAGAGGACAGGTTAGTACGCCATTATTGTATTATAGATAATGGCAGCAGGAGGACGAGTCTTTAGTTCATCACGTTTAGCGTCAAGGTCAGCTTGACGCTGCTCCTCGAACTCGTGTACTTGCTTTATCACCGTCCTGCGCCACTCTGGTCGTTGTGCTGACAAAACTTCCCATTTAGATAGATCTATATTGCATCTCTTCATATGTCTTTTCTGAACATCTTTGTATCTGAGGAGTTGCCCGTCGCGTTTCCGCTTGCCCTTCTCCAGTTCAGAAAAGAAAATGCGCTTAGCCAATCTCTCCTACGCCATACGAGACACATGACCGCACCACCGAAACTGCCGACGCATTAAGTAGGCCTCAATGACACTTACATTGGCTCTACGCAATACTTCGGTATTACGCACTCGGTTGGACCATCTGATTCTCATGATGGATCGGAGGCACTTGAGGTGGAATCGATCCAGAGTGCGTATGTGGCGACGGTACATGCACCACGACTCGGAGGAATATAAGAGATTTGGCAGCACAACAGCCATGTACACACTTATTTAGGCAACATATAATTACACTCCTTCTTCCTGCCCTGTTCCCAATCATTTGGGGTCGGTGCAATATGTAGGTACTCTTTTTTCATTCATCCCTATTATCCGTCATCTCGTTATTCTCATGTCTACCTCTTCCTCTATAACCATCTTACTTCGGACACGGCTTAACGCAACATATAATTTCATGACTTAACACAATTATCTTCATCTTCATAAGCCTATTGCAGTCCATTACTGGACGTAGCCCCCCCCCTGCCATAGGGGGATTTTGTTACTAAAAAGTTCCACTATCTGTTTTTCGGCGGCTCCATCATCAGACCCTCGTTTCCTTTATATTATGTGTAGCTGACCAAAATTCTCTATAAAAATCTAAAAACGGACTACTCGTGCCTTTTATATTTGAGGATATCCCTAGATTCCTTAGAGATTCCATCATCAGATGTTATGTTTTATATGTAGGTGATCAAAACGCTCAGTAAAAGTATAAAAACAGACTACATGTGCCTATAATATTCGAGGATTGCCCTCGATTTCTCCAAGATCTCATCATCAGATCCTGATGTGGTGAATATGGGACCAACCTGGAAGTATACCATGACCAACTATAAAAAAAAATTGAAATCGGTTCATAAATGACGGAGTTCTGAGGTAACACACATAAAAAATAAAAATAAAAAAAAAACATACAGACGAATTGATAACCTCTCTTTTTGAAGTCGGTTAATAAAACATCATTGCATGCCAGACTTTTGGCAAAATATGTTGGATTTATTTTTACATAATTATAATCATATCTTCAATGTAATACCCATATTTTGTGCAAATAAAGATTATTGTATTGTATTGCATCTTTTTTACACTTGACTTTTCGTCCCCAGGATGACGTCCGAGGCGCCCTAGGCTCGTTCCTGCAGATGTTCATCACGATGGGATACCTGCTGGTCTACAGCGTGGGACCGTTTGTCTCGTACAGCATAGTCGCCTACATCGGAGTGGCTTTCGTTGCTGTATTCGCCGTTGCTTTCTTCTTCATGCCGGAGTCGCCGATGTATTTTTTAGGGAAAAGTAAGTTGACTTTTTACTGAAGCTAATTTTAGATAATATTAAGCATGATGGCGATGATAGCCCAATAGGACGTGCGCCTTCCCTATCTTCATACTACACATTCTGTTATTCTATTAATTTAATATCTTTTAGCCGCTTTTAAGGTCCCCTGGGAGAATTTATGCTTTATTTACATTTTTCTGTTCGCATGGTTGGTTATGACAGCGGTGCTGACTTATGGCGGCTATACGTATGCAAAAACAACTCTTTTTTCGGTGTTGACGTTTAAATGTTTTCCTTTAAGACGGCAGCGCTATCTTAGGAAACCAAACTATGTAGACAAGTCATGGCATTTTTCCTTATAACAAAACAAACGAATGCTAATATGACTATTATATAAAGCTTTATCTAGTCGTAAGTAGGTATGTATAAATTAAAAATAATAAATAGAATTATATAAATAGGTAGATACATATAAATATTTAGTATCTACATTGCGCCGCCTGACCTTATATGCTTGGAAAATTTATTATACCTACAGTCAGTCTAATTGTGTCTTGTTAACAGATGATAGGGAATCAGCAGCAGCAGCACTGTCAACAATACGAGGGAAGTCACAGGCGGGCGTCGAAGCTGAACTCTCCAAAATGGCGATAGAAGTTGAAAATTCCATGGCGAAAGTTGCCACGGTTTGTAGCCTTTGTAACTAAACTAAATCACTACATACCCAATTATATAACTCAATATCGGCGATATCAAAGTGGCCCTTATCCCAATTAGCCATTACCCCTCGATATTATAAAGCAAAGTCGCTTCCCGATGTGTTTTAGATCTGTTAAACTACGCGACGGATTATAGTGAGGTTTATTTAGTATAGTGATTCAAGAGGAAGGTTTGTATGTATCTACAACTAGGGACCCGCCCCGACTTTACACGGGTGTAATGCCCCTTCACGCGGACGAAGTCGTGTTTATATAGTACCTATCTTTAAGGTGTAGGTACTAGTATTTTAGCGAAATGCCATAATTGTTCCACAAATCTTGAGTGACACTCAAAAAATTTCGTAGTAAGTAGGTACCAATGCTATTTATTTTCATATCCATTTTATTAACCCCCGACGCAAAAAGAGGGGTGTTACGAGTATAAGTATTATATTTGCAATTTCTTTCTTTGTTTCAATACATAAAGAAGTTCAAAAATATTGTGTTTCAAATATTTAGCAACTTGATTTTCGCAAGAAACCGTATCGCACCGACCGTACAGTAATAGCAAATGATGATGGAAATATGACGTCCCTTTACAGATAGCTGACGTCTTCAAGGGAGGTAACTTCAAGGCGTTCTACATCTCCTGCGCCCTGCTATTCTTCCAGCAGTTCAGTGGAATCAACGCTGTTCTCTTTTACATGACCAATATCTTCGATGCTGCTGGCGCCAATATGGCGCCGTCCATTTCTACTATCATCATTGGTGTTGTTCAGGTAATTTGCTTTGCTCCATGTTGTGATCAATATTGGAATTGACCTGTTTTGTTTTATAAATAATGGATGTTGGAGTGGAGGGGTTGGATTGGAACTATTATTATGATTTGACTTATTTCCATAGTTCCTAGGTCATGTGTGGAAGATTAAGCTTCAGTCTATCAAAGTTTACATATCTACAAAGATAAATTGAAATTAATCAATACCTACCTACCTTTTTTCAGTTGGTCGCCTCTTTCATCACCCCATTCATCGTCGACAGACTGGGTAGGAGAATGCTTCTTCTGATCTCATCGTGTGGTACTGCCACTGGTCTCGTAAGTATATTTTAACACATACCTATATAATATGTAGAGATCCAGGCTGCTTCCGACCGGTCGGAATGGAGGTTGTTGGGGGAGGCTTATGTTCAGCAGTGGACTTCACAGGGCTGAGAATGATGAATGATGATGTAGGGATATAGATAAACTCTAGCCTCTAGGTCTCCCGAACTGCACGATTAGGAAATATACGAGTACTCGTAGGTATCAGCATGCAGTGAAATCTCTGATCAGTTCATGACTTTGAAATGAATTGAAGTAGGTTCTATTTAAAATCAACTGTTATAGATACCATACACACACACAATAAAATTAAGAGTAGGTATGTAACTCGGTGACCCTGTAGTTTCGAAATAACAACTCATAACCTTAAATATTGTTTAAACATTTCTTTTCCTACAGGGTCTTCTCGGCATGTACTTCTTCCTAGCCTCCCAAAATAGCCCAGTAGTGGAGTCAATTAGTTTCCTCCCCATCCTGTCTATGGTGCTGTTCATCATCACATACTGCTGGGGTCTGGGATCCCTGCCGTGGGCTATCATGGGAGAACTATTCCCAATGGAGGTGAAAGCCAAAGCATTGCCTATTGCTACAGCGTTCTGTTGTATTCTGTCTTTCTTGGTCACAAGGTACGTTATTCAGGATATATGTTTTATAATTATCACTTAGTCTTAGCTTTTATAAAGGGCCCAAAATGACAGCAGGTAGTCGATAGATATTCAGCCTAAAGTGGCATACCTATTAGGGGACGGAAGAAACCCTTCTTATCTTCTGGAGCCCAAGCCAACCTTATCTGCGCGCGCACCAACGAATGAGGCTCTGACTAATAACCTACTAACACGCCGCACTAGACCAGCGTGGTTGGCCCTGGTCTTAAACTTTAATATATTCTAATGCTTTATTGTACACAGTAAAGTTTTCACAAATAAAGTTTGTGACAAAGAAAATGTACAAAGGCGTGCTTATCTCTAAAAGAGATTAGAACTTTGAGCCTATGTTGACCAGTGAATTTGCTATTGGTGAAATTATGAAAATAATGAAAGGCATAAATTTCTATTATTCCTCATCATATTTCTGACTTTGTCCAATTTATTTAGGTATATGGTCGGCGCAATATGGTTTTCTTTCTTAACTCATAGGTATTACCTAGGAACGACTCATATTGCGTCTGCTTCTACGGCCGGCTGTAAAAATTCGGCTTTTCGCTATGGGATGTAATCTAATATTTACATCTTGAGATATAAAAAATTATCGCTCGTCATACATTTCGTACGAGACCATTCACACTGAGTACCTATAATATATTATTTACAGTTCGGGATGTAGCAGACTTTATTCCTAATTTATAGCAATGTGTAATATCGTTTCCAGGTACTTCTCCGCAATAGCCAACGCGTTGGGCATGCACGTCGCGTTCTGGATATTCGGATGCTGCTGCGTCGGCGCCTTCTTCTTCACCCTGTTTGTGGTGCCCGAGACCAAGGGCAAGAGCTTCCAGGAGATCCAAGACATGCTCGCTGGAAAGTAAGTAGACTGCTAATCCGAAAAAGAGCGAAATCACAGTTGAATGCCCGCTAGACGATACGGCCACGATACGACCTCGGCTTTTCGTCATCTAATATGGGGAGCCGAGTAGTGATGGTGTCGTCTAGTGTAAAATATAGTCATACATTTTTAATACATTTTTGCTTCCAAAAAAGCCGTGGTCGTGTCGTCTAGTGGAAAAATGCGCAATAGAACGAACTGTAGAACTACTACAACTACAAACATTGTAGGCTATAATACATTTTTTTTACAATTACCTAGGCAAACATTTGACCGACATCGCGCCTAATGTTAAGCAAGATGCGGCCTAGGGTGGTACATGTATGCTAATCTCTAGGTTATTTATCATTTACATAAACTAAATCCGTGATGCGAGGCTTCACTAGAATACATCAGCTGCATCTTCTTCCGTGCATGTCGTAAAAGAGTCGACTAAGGAACTCGGGTATTCTCTCAAACGATAAACTTGTCACTGATCATTAGCATCTGTCCCCGCTATGCTAAACGTGACTTTGGGATCACCCTTATGATCCTGCAGTTCTGGCTACCCTATTGCGGGAACACAGCTGTGTCTGTGACCTTTTCTGAAACCAGTGAAACCAAGTTTTATAGAAATGTACCTAAAGAGCAAAGACATTAACATTTTTCTTTTTTTTTCAGTACGAAAGGCAAAGGGAAGGCGTAACCTCTTTAATTTTAATAGTTCTAATACATTCACATGTGAACACAGTCACAAAGGTACTACTAGTGTTATTAAGCCATTTTAAATTATATTTTTTTATAATGTTAGATATTATATATTATAGATTTACTGGCAACGTTGACTTCAAAAAGTATTGCCATAATATCAATTAAGTTCTACAAGAACTTTTCTATCATAAATGTTTTTATACATAGAGATTTTACAGTTTTATAGATAAGTTTAACTGTAAGCTATTGCTAAACATGTCTTGTATACAGGTCTTAAAATAACTTTTACAAGTTAAGATATGTACACTTTCTGTCTTTTATTTAAAGGAAATACTTCATGCTGTCTCTATCTTGGTGTAGTTTTAGAGAAAGACAGCATTGACTTTATCATTCTGATAATCTGACCATTGGAAATATCGGCCCTAAGGATAGTTTACCTAATAAAGAACCAAATGAATACACCGATATTAAAATATCGACCTTTACCAATGAAAATAAGTATAACTTATTTAGATTTATATCTTTTAGATATAAGTTTGCTATGAGAAAAAACTTTTCCTTTTTTTAAATATTAAAATAAAATACTTACATTATTACTTAAATAGCATTACTTAAATAAGCAATAAAATTGGTAATAAATACCAAACCCATACCAAAAACCAGTAACAGTGTGATGTTGCCATATTTTATCTTTTAAAATAGAAGAAATTACAAATAATAATATAATGTAAATGCTAGTTTTAAATATATTTTGGCAAATATATATGTGCAGAAAAGAAAAATGTACAAAACTTTTTTTTTCTATTGCTTGTGGGATTATTAACTGCACTAATATATTTGCTGTGTGTTATTTGTGATATATGTGTATAGAAAAAATAATGATCAAGGGATAGAATTATGTAACAAAAAATATTTAAGTACTTAGGTTTAAGTTACTAACGAATTACAATATTAATCATTATAAGCTTTAATACAATCCATTTTCCTAAAATTGTATACACACATGAAGCGTACAAAATATTTTTTATGTTACATAGTATTAGTGTTATATTTGTAAATATCTGTATATGTAGGTACTTTTATTATTTTAATTATGAATTTATTGTGATTGACTGTTATCTAACTGGAATATAAGTAAATCAATTTTAGAATAAAATGCGTTCATTTCATAATAAGTATCCCCCCCACCTAAATAATAAATCTGAGATTCCCACACATTATTAACATCTGACCCCGCGATTTTAAATGTGCCTGTAAGGATCTCCTATATGATTCTGTAGTTGTGGCTACCCTCTATTCTTCTTTTTCTTCAGCCTATTGCAGGCAGTCCACTGCAGGACGTAGGCCTCCCCCAGGGCACGCCACATGGCTACTGCCACAGGGGGGTTTTGCCCATAGTCACCGCGCCGGACAGGCGGGTTGGTGACCGCAGTGTGATTTTCGGACTACGTTGTCAGTACTATTTACCTAATCATAAATTACATTGTTCTGCATGCTCTTCTTCCAAGTTTCCAGTTTCCAAGCTCAACAATCATCATCATCATCAGCCTATTGCAGTCCACTGCTGGACGCAGGCCTCCCCCAGGGCACGCCTCAAGACTGCCATGGGAAGTAGTTGCCCATAGTCACCACGCTGGGCAGGCGGGTTGATGACCGCAGTTTGTATTTTGGACTATGTTGTCAACACGGGTGGCGCTGCTGCCCACCTCCCGGAAACCCATAATCGCCTCGTACGATACCCACGGGCAGACATGGGGTGGTACGAATTCTACTCTGCCGGCACCACGCGGCCACCATCAACAATCTAGCCCCAATTCATTTCATATCGTCATCACACCATCATTTGATTGGTTGACTGCCGAATACGTTATCGAATTTATTCAGTAACGATCGATCTTTCAACGGTTCTTTTTCAGCTGCGTTATAGCTGGGAAATATTTCAGAATTGGGGGGCAGACCCATATAATATCGAATTTAAGTATTACTATAACTTATGTCGTCCCTCTCCATTCACAATGTAAATGGCTGAGACAGAAAGAGACAGGTAGAACAAATTTTAAGTTTATATTTAAGTGTGACGGGACAAAATCATGGAGAATAAATAAAAGAGGAGTAGCGGCTAAGTATATTTTCATACAAAAATTGTGTGCCGCGGAGCGGGGGTGAAGTATGGGACGAGGGGACCATTGAACACTGTAGCCTTGCCTATTTACATAGAAACCACCTCGTAGTGATTAGTTAAACTACTTGCTCATTATCAATATGAAGTTCAAGATTGTTTTACTAGTGCAATTACTCATCACTAGATGGCAATATTATACTAAGTTTGGTAAAAAACTACCCTGCGCTAGTGTCTTTGTAATTTTAATACGGTTACATTTCGGAGCACAAGCGTGTGGTTACAGCTACTGCGTTACACTGGCACTGAAACTCCGCCCCTATCATGACGTCATGGCCTCACGATTGCCACACGACTCACTTCATAGTCTCACCTCCTCTTTTATACCTTCTTCATTGACAAAATAGAGCACAATATATCGTATAGGTATGTTTTATGCCTGTAACTGTAGGTATATTATACAGGATGACATATGCCCAAATCTTGAAGTGATGTTGAATTTCATTATTTCGCAAATAAGGTAACAGATAATTTTAACATTAATTTATTTCAATAAACACACTTATATTACTAAAGATATTTAACCTTACATCACATCAGTCTTGTATAAGATCCTTCAATAACCCGTCAATAAAAGGCACATTGCTTAAAAAAAAACTTACTCGATACAAAATCTTAATATATGAAAATACGAGTAACATTTGGATGAATTTATAAATACATGGAAGTCGTACCCAAAACAGTTTGATATATTTCTTGACATACATACGTAAAGTCACGCCCATTATACCCCAAGGAGGTTGGGCAGAAGTGTGCAAATTACACGCCCACTTTTCACCACCAGTTTTTTTTTTAATTCTATAAATTTCTTGGCATATTTGACATTATATATTTATTTACTGACATTATTTATTTACCATATCTAATCATACATATATACATAATAATCACGCCTCTTTCCCGGAGGGGTAGGCAGAGATCACGGATCTCCATTTGCTACGATCCTGACACACCTCTTTCGCTTCATCTACTTTCATGATATTCTTCATGCACGCTCGTCGGTTTAGGGTACTCTTGACCTGATCTTTCTTTAGAATTTCACCAATTTGATCGGTAAAAGTCCAACGAGGTCTTCCCCTTCCAACCCTTCCATCCACTCTTCCGTTGTACACTTTCTTTATCAGTCTACTTTCACTCATCCTCTCCACATATATATCTAATGTTTGGCAAATATGTATGTTTGCAAATTATACACCCTAATTAGACTAATCTACGTAATAAGTTGAGCCTACCGCCGCTTTTTAGACACAAATACAACCATCTAACGACTTATAACGAATCGAATGGACCCGAGTTTGAAAATTAAATTAATGTAGTAGAAAATTAAATTATAAATAATATAATAGTGACGCCTGATACAATTAAAAAGAAATTATAAAGATTACACAGAGTTATAAATTAATTTTAGAATTAAGTTTAGAAAGAACATTTGTCCGTTAGAAAAGGATAGATAGACGAAAGCGAGAATGAGAAGACAATAGATAATTAAAATATAATTAGCCGAAAGATATCTCTACAAGATATAATGTCGCCTGTGTTTGGAAAACAAATTAAGTACCTATAATTAGGTATTTATCTATAGATGCATATTGATTACAGACTTATCTACATTTTTACGGACATTGACGAATAAACTATGTAAATTGCAATTACTACTCAAATTAGAATACGTTTTAAAATACCGTTAAATATCACAAACACATCAATATTAATGTCAATAAAACAGAAAAAATATCTCAATTTTAAGAAATACAATCAAATTATCAAATAAAAAAACGAAGAAAAAAAACGGGTAACTTATGCAAGAACTAGTTTTTCTGGATTGATCCAAAAACCGAAATAAAATAAATCGGTTGTAAATCACAAACATTGTGTAATTAAAAATTGTTACTCGGCATTTAAGAGCTTGCTTAGTCACAAGTATAATAATAATATTATAATTTTAACAAACTATACCAGCACCCGTATGATGAATTTGGTGAGAGCGAGATGTCTCACTTTTAAACGTCAAACTCGCAGAGCTATTAATAACTAGATAAACTAAGTGGATCTACTTTGCATGTAAAAAAATAGACTCAAGAATTAGAATAGACACTAGTTCTCGAGCCACACTGAATGAATTAGGGCTGATAGAACCTTTCGGTGGTTTGCAATCCCTTTTTACACACCAAGTAGAAACACTTGCCTTGTCTAGTTATTACTAAGCTCTGTGGATTTAACGTTTAAAAGTGAGACATCTCGCTCTCACCAAATTCATCATACGGGTGCTGTTTTTGGGTTTATCTAGAAACACCCTGATCTCTTATACCTTAAAAGTCGTATTAAATTAATAGTAGTTTAAACGTTTTATACACTCAAATTAAAAAGTTAATCTATAAATGTGATGTTATTTTAACCAAATAGTTTTTGTGATAATGAAAAATTAAAGGTATATTGTAGAGTCTACACTGAAAATGCCTACTTTAAGTACGTTTTAGGATGTGATATATCTAAGAATAATACTTAGAGAAAGACAGATTATATCTATATCGGTCTATATACCTAAGTAAGAAAGAGACACAAAGCATATAACGTACATATACTTTTAACGCGGAATCAAATACATCTCACATCACATAATTATAAAAGTACCTACATCACAAAACTAAAACAATAAATAAAGTAATACATAATGTATTTTAGTGGACAGAGCTACTCAAACTCTTTACTAATAACGGCCATAGCTTCTAAAACTTCGCATATACTACCCGCATACAACTTCAAATCATCGCTTTTCTTAATCCTCAAACTAGCCGAGTACAACTTTTTGTACATATCCGTCATTTTCTCATAATCCTTATTAGATTTCGACCGGCAATACTGTATAATATTCTTCAATATGCAGTGTAGTCTGTTCTCGAATAAGACGAGAACTGTGTGCTCGTTTTTTCCCGTCTCGTCGGTCTCGTCTAGTTTCGTCGTCTCTTTCTGATCGTCGGGGTCCTTGTCTCTTATGACCGCCATCATGGATTGTGATTGCCTCATCAACTGGATAGCGTTTTGTAGCGATTTTAGTTTGAGATTTGGAGACACTGGAATAAATGTATTAAAATGTACTTATCTTCACTATACTCGTATACAGGGTGTAACAGAAAGGGTATGTTAAGCGAAAAACTATGTAAATAGCCCACTATAGAGAACCTATTTCCAAAATTTGAATCACATGTTTATTTTTCAAGATTGTATGAACATTCCCGAGTTGTTTAGGAATTCTTCATACTATCTGGAAAAATAAACATGTGATTTCGAGTCTGAAATTTTGTGGATAGGTTTCTTTTAGTGGGGTATTACATAGCTTTTCGCTTGACATACCCCTTTTGTTACACCCTGTATACCTTATGTACCGATTTTTTTCTGAACGTCAGATAGCTTATCAGCAGAATAAAGTTGATACTGTCTTTCTCTAAAACTTGATAATGATAGAGACAGCAACAACTTTATTCTTCTGATAGGTTATCTGACGTTTGGAAAAATAGGCCCTTAGAAGTAGAAATAATCCGAAAGAACAAAATTAAGTTTTTTATTAAGCACATTTTCGTGTTTTACTATCATCCATCACATAGTTCCTAAAGAGTTTGCTTTACCAGACTTTCCCAAAATTAGCGATAACGCCCCCTTGAGATTGAGAACCAGAAGCGGCGCGGTAACGAGAAGAAATTCGTCAGCTCAAAAATGTTCATACATACATAGTTCATATTATATATAAATAGTCACGTCCATTATCCCACAAAGAGGTGCAAATTACACACCCACATTTCACCAGTTAGTCTATTAAGTCCCACGTGGTAAGGCGTAAGCCTACCGCCGTCTAATGTTCATACAATCACGAGAAATAAACATGGCTTCTTCGAGTGTAAAATTCTATAGATATGTCCTTTTTTGGACTCTTTGTTTATATACTATTTTCTTTTACTCGTATTATCACTTAACATACACCTTTTGTGACACCTTGACTTGACACTACACTAAAATGCTAATCACTTACCATTGGCGTGTGTTTCCAACAGCGCAACATACTCCATCAGAACCGTCAGATATACGGGAGTATCTTCTAGCAAGGCGACCAGGTTTAACGCTTGCTCGTAATTGTTTTTAGTCGCTTGGAAGAGGGTACGCCTTTTGGGACCTTCCTCTTGTGTCAATCTGAAATAAATCATAACCTTGAATAGTTGTACAATTTCCAAATACATTGAATAATTGCATGATTTCCTGTGCTAATGCAGGACTTCATTAGAATACATCAGCTGCATCTCCTTCCGTGCATGATGTCGTGTGAGATTGTGTGATACATCGCTGTTTTTCGGATCACTTATTAATTACCTACATTAGGCTAGATCAGTTATTTGAGCGCAACTTTTTTTAATGGTTATAATTTTGTTTGTACCTAAGTACCTTAATGAACTACACTATTTTTTTCCTTATTTTTTTATAGTCTGAAAATTTTGGAATTTTCCTGCGAAAACTTTCACAGGTTATCGTCTCAGAATCATGGTCTGAAGTCAGCGTATAAATATTTGCCTGGCTGTCACTTTCACTCTGTATACATGGGCCAAACAATAACAAGTCGGAAGCGCTTCCCTTTTCACTAACCTCACAGACACAGACTAATAATGAGCCGGGATCGGCCCACCACTCATTAATAATATTCACACACTACACAACACATTAACCTAGTCCCACATTAAGATCCATAAGGTCTTGTGTCGTGGGTACTAAGCAACTGTATATAAATACATAAATAAGTATAGAAACATCCATGACTCGGAAACAAACATCGATATTCATCATATCAATGTTTGCACCTACCGGGATTCGAACCCAGGACCTATGGCGCTGCAGGCAGGGCCACTACCTACTACACCAATCGGCCGTCATTCCTGCCCCTGTAAGCCAGGATCAACAGAGGCGACCAGAAAAATGCACATAAAGCATAGAAAATCCCAAAAACAAGCGACTATAAGGTATTAATAGAAAAACAGAACGTAGGTATGCTTTATATTAAAATTAAAAATAATCGATAATAATAATATCACAGTATATTAATCTATGACCGCGTGGTGCCGGCAGAGTAGAATTTGTACCACCCCATATCTGCCCGTGGGTATCGTACGAGGCGATTAAGGGTTTCCGGGAGGTGGGCAGCAGCGCCTCCCGTACTGACAACATAGTCCAAAATACAAACTGCGGTCACCAACCCGCCTGCCCAGCGTGGTGACTATGGGTAAATACCCCCCCATGCCAGTCTAGTGACATGCCAAGTGGACTGCAATAGGCTGATGATGATGATATTCACCTATACTGTGAGTGGTATAACGACCCTAGTCGTCGATACAGCATGGCGGCTCGGAACTGATACAGGTACAGTCTCGGTCCGCTAGACAGTACGCAGTGTTTTAGCGCGTGCTTTAGTGCTTCCGCCACTTCGTTTGCGTCCTGGAACAGATAGTTTTTATTTACTTCAAGAAATTCACTATGGGTGCGCCCACCACCGGGACTTGCACCCTCCACTGACCCTCGGATCTGATAACTCATAACTGCGATAACAAGCACTTGCACTACCTACAATCGCCACGAGAAACCAGACCCGAGCACCTAGCATGCAAGATAATACACCGCACTATTTCCGAAATCAAAAACTAGATTAATATTAAATCTACATAATATGTTTCGCCAACAACCGTGGCATCCTCAGGATTATAGAAATTAGTAAATTAGTAAACCACTAATTATTATGAAACTCTAAAACCCAACACATTACCTACACAGAATTAACTACCCTCTACTAAGTATTAAAAAATATATAAACAATTACCCACCATTATTTATATATATTTTTTTTATTTTTTTTAGTTTATCCCGAAGGAAAGGCAAGGGGAACTAAGCCCATACAGCCTAATCATTGTTTAGTAAAATGTATTCTGAATTTATGATGAATGACAATGATGATGAATGGAAACGTCGGAAAAATCCTCAAGAACAAGTGTAAAGTTAGTCAAAATGAAAAATTATTGCAGAAACAACTTACATGCACCCATGAAGAGATCGTAATCCGGCTAAAGTTTTACTCGGCTTACCTGCGTATAAAACCATGCACACGCACTAGATTCACATAACAAGTAATCAAAATATAACTTATCTACCAGAAAACATCACCTTACGGACACATGCAAGCCATTTACAAATAATTTTAGATTTTCACAAGAAAATTACACCTGCACCCTTCCAGCTTTTCCCGCCGAATCCTTATTTATATTTAAAATAAATAATATGGGCGCACCCATAGTGAATGTTTGTAGAGAGAGAGAAAGAGGATAGAGAAAGGGACGGAGAGCTCGATCTTGGCCCACCGCTCAATCCCGCTACTGCAACTCTTGCAAACCGGGATTGTAAAGCGACCAGATTAAAAAAAAAACATTGATATAATAATAAGATAAAATATTGAGTATCGATGTTTGTTTCCCAGTCATGGATGTTACTATAATTTTAATTTTCTATGTTGCGTTACGTAGCACCCACGACTACAATGAAAGTGTATAAACCAATATATTTTTTTTATAGATTTTATTATAGATGACAACATGACGTGAAGCATGAAGAGTGAAATACGCTTGAAGTAAAGAAAACCGTCCCCCTTATTACCTAACTAGCAAAAGCAAAGCGATAGCGAAAACTGTAAAAAAATCTCTGATTGCTTGTCAAATTCGTATTACGTTAAACGAATTTCAAAGGAACATTGTACAATTTACGCTATCGCTTTGCTTCGGCTTTGCTATTGCAAATTAGGTAATCAGGGGGGCCGGAGTAAGAAAGGACACTTACCGCCTGTTGTGGGTCGTCATGCATCAAAGCGGCTCTAGTATAGGAATGACACGACAACTCCCACGACACTAACTCCCGGACCGACGGACTCGTCTTCCCGATTAGCGTCAATGCTGATGTGTACAAGGTTTCCGCTTCTTTGTAGTAGATTCTCTTTTCTTGACTGAAAAGAAAATAGTGAAATGAGTGTTGGTTACTTTTTTACGCAAAACTATCGAACGGCATTTGATAGAACTTGACAGTTATTAAATTTTTAAAATTAGAATAACACAATGGCTACTCATGGAGGAACCAAAGAAAAGGAGCTGGCTAGAGGAGGAAAATAATATCTACTTCACTTGGTCGAGGGAAGGGGCAAAACTATCTATCATATATATATACATATATTAGGGTGGTCCAAAATTTTTTTTATTATTATATTATTTTAGCCACCCGTTATTTTGTTACATTACGTTCAGTGAGATAGCATAAGTAGAACAGGGTGCTCAACCAAGTGTTGTTTTTTATTTTTTTGTGTAAAATGCTAAATTTTTATTTACAGATAAATTTCGTATTTAAATTAGTCAATATAGTGAAAATTAATTGTTAAACAGGTTTATTGACATATTTGATACTTATTTAGTAGACTATGAAGTGAATCAGTGTTAAAAAATGTGTTCATCTACTAGAAAAAAAAGATGATTTTTTTTAGGGCAATTGAGTTATCTAAAGTTATTTTAAAACTCAGCTACATTCCAATATTGCTCTGTTTTAGAGTTTTTGCGCTCACTATATTACTACAGCCCTGTAACGATGGTCTATAAACCCACACATTATCACAATTTCGCCCTATAATTGATGTTCAATTTCTACAATAACAAAGACCCATTAAAGTTCGTGTGGAACCTTTATTGCGTAAATCGTAAATAAATAAAGAGACGTAAGGGAAATTGTGAACACTGCTATAGAGTTCTATGGTTTGCATACTGGTCACTTTAGAGGTCATTACAACTCCTATCTATAACTGAAACTTCTGGTTCGATGAGCACCCCCTTGTATATACGATAGGGGGCTGAAATTTTTCGTACATAATAAGAGTGGTAGGTATAATATATCTTACGGGTGGCGAAACATATATTGCAAAAAATATTTTTTACTATATGTTTATGGACCACCCTAATATATATATATATATTGGTCAGAAGTGGCACTATGTGGTTCTATCGGCTCTGCCTACCCCGTAAGGGATAAAGGCGTGATTATATGTATGTATGTAATTTTCTTTTACTTAACTTGTGGATAGTGTTGTGGACTGTTTACTTATTTATACTTTATAAACAATACCTTACGTTGACTGTCCCAAATAAATAAATAAAATAAAATGTAACGATTTTTGATAACTATGTAAAAAAAAATACATACCTACTCAATCCTTCGACATCACAATGCATCCTGAACCGCATATACCGTCCCTTGTTACACAGAAGCAGTGCTAAGTTGGGAACATCTTGTACCTCTTCAAACATATCTGCAGCGGTGTCGAGATTGCTTCGAGACGCGATCGATAACTCGTTAAACTCCGCTAACAGGGCATTCGCCTCTTGAGTTTTCGGGTCGTCTAGTTCGACGTATTTCACGAAGATTTCTGTGGAAAATACATACATTACATATAGTCACGCTGCGAAGTAGCGATTAATGTAAATTTATGTAAAAGATTAATATACAATTTCGTTTACGCGAACATTATGAAAAGTAATGACTATAGCTAACGTGTTAGGGATCATGAGTATGGGATAGCATGTCCCCGCTACAGGAGTATGGGATAACACGTTTTCGCTACAGGAGTATGGGATAGCATGTCCCCGCTACAGGAGTATGGGATAACACGTTTTCGCTACAGGAGTATGGGATAGCATGTCCCCGCTACAGGAGTATGGGATAGCACGTTTTCGCTACAGGAGTATGGGATAGCATGTCCCCGCTACAGGAGTATGGGATAGCACGTTTTCGCTACAGGAGTATGGGATAGCATGTCCCCGCTACAGGAGTATGGGATAACACGTTTTCGCTACATGAGTATGGGATAGCATGTCCCCGCTACAGGAGTATGGGATAGCACGTTTCCGCTACAGGAGTATGGGATAACACGTTTTCGCTACATGCGTATGGGATAGCATGTCCCCGCTACAGGAGTATGGGATAGCACGTTTCCGCTACAGGAGTATGGGATAGCACGTTTCCGCTACAGGAGTATGGGATAGCACGTCCCCGCTACAGGAGTATGCGATAGCACTCACGCTGCGCCCTGTGCATCTGTTTGACAGCCATCTCGTTGCAGACGGAGGCGAGACGTCGCAGTAACTCGGCGCGGCGCGGTGCGGATGCTAACGTTAAGGCCCGACGGTAATAGTCACAGGATAGCTGCATTGATGCCTCTTCTGATGTTGGTAGCGTCAGTTCTATAGGAAAGGGGGTGTAAAATAGTATTGTTAATTGACTGGGGGTATATTATGGTCGATTCTGACCGCCTAAAACCTAAACTAAACATAAGACTAGTCCTACCTGTCCCTTTATCTCTCAGCCATTTATGTTAAGAATAAAGAGGGATAGACCTGCCCCCTGATTACGTAAAAGCAATAGCAAAGCCGAAGCCACGCGATCGCCATAATCTCGAGTATGTGTGTGCTTGGGCGAGATGCGAGGCCAGATGCGGGGCGCGGGGCTATGTGCGGGGCGAGGTGCGAGATGCGGGGCGCGGTGCAGAGCGCGGGGCGACGAGCGGGGCGCGGGGCGCGGGAGGACGCCGAGCGCTCGTTGCGCGCACGCGCACACTCGAGATTATCGCGATCGCGCGGCTTCGGCTTTGCTATTGCTTTTACGTAATCAGGGGGCCTAACACATACCTATACATCAGGGGTTCCCAAACTTATTTTGTCTACTGCCCACTTTGAGAATATTTTTTATAACGCCCCCATTTTTTCACCTACTTAAAAACTACTATAACTCCCAAGTCTCTAAACAACGCCCCAATTTTTTTCTGGATCTCTTACCGCCTCCCTTTAGGCCTGCAGCGCCCATAAGGGGGCGTTATCGCTCACTTTGGGAAAGGCTGCTATACATATACACACGGAAATGCAGTAGTCACAATTGCAGATTCACAAAAGGGGATTCTATAGCCACGGTCAGATGTAAATGTTTTGTGAATTGTTAGCTTATCGCCTAAGACAACGCCGGAGTTCCTGAGTCGACTCTTACGACATGCAGGGAAGGAGATGCAGCTGATCTATTCTAGTAAAGCGCCGCATCAGCACAGAACTAAAGATTCTATTTACCCATATCGAACTGATCGCTGGCCACACCCTCAACTTCCTCCACTAAATCACTGTCAATCTCCAGTCGCAGACTGCTGTCCACCTCATGGTCCGTCTCAAACTGCTTCTTAAACTGATCTACACTCGCCCAGCGCTTACTCAACTGGAAATAACTATCGCCTACCCTCCCTAGCAAGCAACTAGCGTCAACTATACGACTTTTAATTATCATATTGCTCAACAACTTTTGACATTTGCTAGCCATTGCTATATATTTGAGCGAAAAACCATATTGCTCGTGTGCGTAGCTATATTCTGCTAATGTAGTGTATGCTAGACATATTTTTTCGTACAGAAGTGTTTTTAAATGTAGTTTCCAAGCGAAACTATCATCGCGATCTGGTTCGTTCCAGCTAGGTATGACGTTTTTCTCTTTGTGAATCAGTATAGCGTTTTTGTCAACTTTTGGTGTGCTTTCGACAATATAATTGCCGGTCTTATCGGTTTTCTCCGAGTATTTTCTGTCCCGCTTCCTCCTACGGCTTCTGGAGGCATGATCTTTGTTTTGTGTTTTGTCCTTTTTCTTGTTCAGCGGTTCGTAGTCCATTTTGATTGGCTCGTACGGATTCGCCATTTTTGGATGCTGTTCCTCGTTTATTATCTGCTGTTTCAGTCGTTCTCTTTCTTCCTCCTGTTATAAAAAAATATATTGAAATACTTTAAAACACATTAACCTAGTTATATAATAATATTTATTTCAGACACATGATCCATACAATATAATAGATAATTAAAAAAAAAACATAAACATATAAGACTACACACACAACTAATCACATAGTGTGAATGACGGCCGACCGCAAAAACAAGATCCCCGGCTCGCAACGTACCCAACCTCGAGATCCCGCAACTCAACCGGCCGCAGCGCTCCCTGCACCCTGCCTTACCCTGGCCCTGTCCCGCGTGACGTGCCGCAGCGCTCCCTGCACTCTGCCTTACCCTGGCACTGTCCCGCGTGACGTGCCGCAGCGCTCCCTGCACCCTGCCTTACCCTGGCCCTGTCCCGCGTGACGTGCCGCAGCGCTCCCTGCACTCTGCCTTACCCTGGCACTGTCCCGCGTGACGTGCCGCAGCGCTCCCTGCACCCTGCCTTACCCTGGCCCTGTCCCGCGTGACGTGCCGCAGCGCTCCCTGCACCCTGCCTTACCCTGGCCCTGTCCCGCGTGACGTGCCGCAGCGCTCCCTGCACCCTGCCTTACCCTGGCCCTGTCCCGCGTGACGTGCCGCAGCGCGCGCACTCCCCGCAGCGCGTGGCTGAGGGCGCGGCCGCAGCGCTCCCTGCACCCTGCCTTACCCTGGCCCTGTCCCGCGTGACGTGCCGCAGCGCGCGCACTCCCCGCAGCGCGTGGCTGAGGGCGCGGCCGCAGCGCTCCGGACACGAAGTGCCGAGGGGAACGCGTTCCGACGCATTCTTGTCTTCCTACAGTACAAACATACATCATCATTATCTGCCATGAGAAGTCCACTGCTGAACATAAAGGAGAGAAACAAAAACGAAGTGTACGACTGACGAGAGCCGAGGGGGCCGAGGAAGGGGATGAGGGGGATGTAGCAAGTAAAAAACAAGCCCTTGGTATTAGATACCGGCCTGGCCCCTTTCAAATGAGTGATTTATTGTGACTGAGCTTTGCATTGGTAAGTTCATGGTGTTTCTTCACTTGGCACCGCTCATTTGATCTTTATGGGCCTCTACAACCGACCGATGTCTACTCTCCAGTTGTCGTGTTGGTGATGATGCCTACTGTACTAATTTTGAGTTTTGTTTTATGTACCATATTTTCTTAAATAAATAAATAAACAAGGATGAAAAATATAGCCTATGCGATCATTTTGAATTTTAAAAAATCTGAACGCATTTTCATCAATCTAAGTTTGGAAGTCCATTACATCCTAAAATCGCTTATTAAGAACAACTATTTTTTTATTTAATTGTGTTGCTGTTAATTGCTGAAGTTTTTAAAAGTTGTTTAAACCTATGAAACGTCCGTTTAGTATTTTTAAGAGCGCTTTGAAAATGTAACTCCAATCGAATCAAACCTAAAATGTTCACTTTCGATACTTTTTTTACAAACTTGTAATGAAGAATGTTATGTTGTTGATTGATGATATGAAAGAGTAATTCAAAACGATCTTATTACAGAAAAAAAGTTTATAAATTCTTATTATTAACTAAGTTATGACATTTTTAGTTGCTCGGGTAAGAAATTTGCAAATTCACGTTTAAAAAATCATAACTTAACCATCGAAAATTGCAGAACATATACATGGGTAGTTTTCGGATACACCCAGGTGCGAGGAATCTAAAGAAAATTTATGACGTCACCTTTTAGATCACATGTAAAAATCAATAAAATTTTACCTAGGAATGACAGAGTTGAGTTTGACCAATTTACAACGATTCAAAAATACGAGCCGGAAGCATCTTTTAGAAACGCTCTTCTTGCTCTATACTAAAATGGCATGAAAATCAGCAATTATTAACCTTAATGTCATTTCTGCACTCTTAGGTTTATCTTTGTATACCTTTGGAATTCAATAAAAAAAAATCTATCACGTAAATTGCAAAAGTTAGTCTGATGACGTCACTGAAATAAGCTATTTTATCCTGAAGAAAATTACAAAAGGACTTAAAATTAAAGGCAAATAGCTATAAAATAAAGTAAAAAAAAACCGCATTAAAATCGGATCATCCGTTTGGGAGCTACGATGCCACAGACAGACACATACACATTTACACACAGACACGTCAAACTTATAACACCCCGTCGTTTTTGCGTCGGGGATTAAAAATATATAACAAAACTTACACTTTTATTATCCTTCTTCCGATCTCCAATATTACTTAACGCCAACCCTCTCACTTGCAACGCCAAAGCGTTTTCACTACTCTCCTCTCTTTCACTCTCAGCTTTATTATCACCTGTCTCACTCTTCTTCTCTGTCTGTACATCATCCTTCTCGCTCTTTTCTTTAGCTTTCGCATTGTCTGACTTGTTTTTATCGTCTGATTTCGTATCTTCCGCCTTGCTCCCTTTGGCTGTATTATAGTCTGTCTTGCTAGTAGTATAGCTGTCCTGCTCGCACAAATCAGACAAATCTAAGTCGTCACCGTCCGAATCTGAACTTTCATCTGGAATAATAAAACTATATCAACATACATACATATACACTAGGGTTGCCAACCGTCCTGTTTTCCCAGGACATGTCCTGCTTTTAGGGCTGTCCTGGGCTGTCCTGGATAGTTTTTAAGCATCGTCCTGAGTTTTAGAGTCCTGACACATTCGCTGTCGGCACATTTTCTAAGGGTGCCGACATCGGGCAAATTAGCATTAGCGGCACATCTAGAGAGCCTAAAACCACCGGCACTGAATGTGTAAAAGACTTATGTTTTGAAATTCGCACGCCACTAACTCCCTTAAATCGTATTGTCACTGGGCTCGCACATGTATAGTCCTGGGTTTTAATCGAAATGCCCTGGTATTTCTTCCTCAAATCTTGGTTTTCCAAGATTGAGATGGCAACCCTAATATACACATGGTTGTAAGTTATTATAGAAATAGGATAGCCAGAAAAGATCCTACGTTTAGCATATACGGGGTGATTTTTGGTCGTCAACGTTCCCAAAAACTACGGAATCTCCTCATCATCACGATCATTTTTCTCCATGGAAGCATACCTGGGACGTGTCTGGTTCCCAAGATATTAGGGTCCAAAGTTGTGTAAATGTTTTTCTGCATAAAAGCACATAGACGCGTGTAGCAAGATTTTTTCACGAGAAATAATTAATATCTGTCTATGAAAAAACTAGCATAAACACACTATAAATTTCGCTCGATCAAGTAATAAAAAATAATAATAAATTTACATCGTTTCCCAGCATTTTTTTTGGCATAAACTTACTTTATTTGATGTATGTACCCTTCGTTAAGGGTGGCAACGAAAAAACATCCTGTATATAAGGTCTAACTAGAAGTAGTGACGATCTTTTGGGATGTGGCATAATCATACACGAGAAACATATAGTGAATATTTTAATGAAAATATTTACGCTAGTTTAGTTTTTTATTATCTCATACAAAACTTTTAATATTTTCCTCAAAGACCTGTATAACCGTCACGTAAACTCACACAACGACACACGCACAGTAAACTTAGGTCACTGCCCCCGCGCTGCCACGTCTACATTAACACTACAACACGCATAAATCATGAAGGTTGCACACACATACGTCCGTTTTTCTCTGTCGGCGTATTTAATGCGCCGCGCCAACTACAGCATGATTTTTTTATATTAAAAGATTGAAGTTTATTTTAATGTTTTCTCGAAAACTAGCGAGTTAATTAAGATTATTTTTTTAATTAAAGGTTATATTATTTAGTTACGGATACGTCCTAGAAAGATAATCACTACTTTTTGGTAGACCTTATATAGGTATAGTTGTAAAAGATAATTAACAAGTTGCTAGCTTATTGCCTTCTTCTTTGTCCTGCCCTTTTCCCATTATTTGAGTTCGGGTCACCTCACACTTATGCGCAAGGATGATCTTTCCAGCAAATGGGCTTGCTAGCTCATCCCCTGAAAAATGGAAGAGATGCGGGCAGGCAGGATCGTTATTGGCTGGTATTTCGTAGTCAGGTTCCTTTACCAATCACTATTTTAAAGAAAGGAGCTGAAAAGGTCTCATCTGTAAAATGCGTCTTGTGTCGTGGGTATCAAGCAACGGCAAGCATACATAAGTACAGAAACATTCATGACTCGGAAACAAACGTCGATATTCATCATATCAATGTTTGCTCCTACCGGGATACGAACCCAGGGGTCTACTCTGAAGTGAGGATAAACGAAGTATCGGCCGAATATCGAGGTGTTTCCTACTTCGAACTACCTTCGATCGGGTCAGTCGCGTCGTTTTTTAACCGACTTCAAAAAAAGGAGGAGGTTCTCAATTCGTCTGTATGTATAATATTTTTTTTTTATGTTTGTTCACCGATATTTCCGTCAATTATAAACGGATTTCAAAAATTTTTTTTTGGTTGGATAGAGTTCACTTCTGAGGTGGTCCCATTTTCACCAGGTCAGGATCTGATGATGGGATCCAGGAGAAATCTAGGGCAACCACCGAAAATTGTATGCTCGTATGGTGCTTTTGTTACGTAATCATGTCTTACTCAGGTATATACTTCAGGGTGTCAACATCTAATGCTGCTGTGCTGATGATGAAGCTACAGAACTCCTTAACGGTTAGGAGTTAGGATACAGTACTGCAATTGGTCGATGAAAACTATTTAGTAGTATATAGGGCTAACGTGTTACTTGAATCAACATCTGATGCTGCTGTGCTAATGATGAAGCTACAGAACTCCTTAACGGTTAGGAGTTGGAAGACAGTACAGCAATAGTAGTAGGAAATTGGGCAAACTGGCTCACGGTCGTTCAGACATAAGTGAAGTTTTCAGTTAATGGAATAGTTCACTATTAGGCGCCTCAGGGCGCCATAAGTCGTTATTCACTTATAACTGAAAACTTCATATGTCTGAACGACCGTAAGCCAGTTTGCCCAATTTCATAATGTTAACCACGTTTAGGTTAGGTAATTTAATTTGTATTATCCTCATTGAAAATAAATATGTAGGTTTATACTATAAGTGATCTTTTTCAACTACTATAGAAAATGATATTAGTATTAAAACACGACTTTAGACATAACTAGTTTTCGTAATAAGTGATTGGTTCGCTATTAGCTCTCTAGGTCGTGCAATAAGTTAAACTACCTATTCATGCATGAGCTAAACTAAAACTTAAATTTAGAGTCGATCTAGGAAATTAGGCAAACTGGCTACGGTCGTTCAGACTAAGTGAAGTTTTCAGTTATATGTGAATAGTTCAACTTTAGCGCGCCTCTAGGGCGCGCAATAAGTCGATCTATTCACTTATAACTGAAAACTCACTTATGTCTGAACGACCGTAAGCCAGTTTGCCCAATTTCATAATGTTAACCACGTTTAGGTATGGTAATTTAGTTTTATCCTCATTGAAAATAAATATGTAGGTTTATACTATAAGTAGATCTTTTTCAACTACTATAGAAAATATGATATTAGTATTAAAACCACGATCATTTAGACATAACTGAAGTTTTCAGTAATAAGTGATTGGTTCAGCTATTAGCGTACCTCTAGGTCGTGCAATAAGTTAAACTACCTATTCATGCATGAGCTGATAACTAAAACTTAAATTTAGAGTTCGCATACGTAGGAAATTAGGCAAACTGGCTCACGGTCGTTCAGACATAAGTGAAGTTTTCAGTTATATGTGAATAGTTCAACTATTAGCGCGCCTCTAGGGCGCGCAATAAGTCGATCTATTCACTTATAACTGAAAACTTCACTTATGTCTGAACGACCGTAAGCCAGTTTGCCCAATTTCATAATGTTAACCACGTTTAGGTATGGTAATTTAGTTTTATCCTCATTGAAAATAAATATGTAGGTTTATACTATAAGTAGATCTTTTTCAACTACTATAGAAAATATGATATTAGTATTAAAACCACGATCATTTAGACATAACTGAAGTTTTCAGTAATAAGTGATTGGTTCAGCTATTAGCGTACCTCTAGGTCGTGCAATAAGTTAAACTACCTATTCATGCATGAGCTGAAAACTAAAACTTAAATTTAGAGTTCGCATACGTAGGAAATTAGGCAAACTGGCTCACGGTCGTTCAGACATAAGTGAAGTTTTCAGTTATATGTGAATAGTTCAACTATTAGCGCGCCTCTAGGGCGCGCAATAAGTCGATCTATTCACTTATAACTGAAAACTTCACTTATGTCTGAACGACCGTAAGCCAGTTTGCCCAATTTCATAATGTTAACCTCGTTTAGGTATGGTAATTTAGTTTTATCCTCATTGAAAATAAATATGTAGGTTTATACTATAAGTAGATCTTTTTCAACTACTATAGAAAATATGATATTAGTATTAAAACAACGATCATTTAGACATAACTGAAGTTTTCAGTAATAAGTGATTGGTTCAGCTGCAATAAGTTAAACTACCTATTCATGCATGAGCTGATAACTAAAACTGAAATTTAGAGTTCGCATACCTATAATGCGAGTGTAGATAAATAGAACTCCTTTGTTCACTTAAGTAGGTATTATTTTAAATAAGTTTTAACAAGATATTGTGTTCTATTCTAACTTAAGCGTGGTCTTTCAACGTGGAGTTCAGTTTTCATATAAAGTGAACATGTAAAATTAGAAGGGTAATTTGATGGATCTACATTTCTACCTATCTATTAGGAATTACTGAGTTCAAAAAAAAAAAAAAATAATTGAATGGTACTCATAAATATGATTTATTTTTTAATATTAATAAAATACCTTTTAATAAAACTTGCTATTATCGTTACATATTTTTTCACTCATCTTATCAATTAATTCACGAAAAGCTATATATATTTCATCTTTAAATATGTTTTGAACTATGTACTGACAACATACTTCGGCTGTACATTTACACATCTCATCACTCGTGAAGTGGTCTGAATCATATATTTCCAGCTTTATAATTTTTCGTCCATGGGAAGGAATTTTAATATATGAATACAATTCGTTTTCTCGCGATCTCTTTCTTGTGGTGCACGATCCTTCATTATCTAGAATTTGATTAGGTCGTACAAAGTTGAATAATGTTTCGGAATCCTGCAAGTTAAAAAACTATGAATAAACAATAATTGGTTAATTTAGCCTATATTATTTTAGTGTTTTATCTGAATATGCATTCATTATAATAATATTATAATAGCAATATTACATGAAAATAAGGCAAAATGCAAACTTACAGACATAGTGCTTTCACAATATTTCAACACGTTCACTTTTTACCAAGATAATTATGCAAATGAAGCATAGAACTCTACAATGGACAAATTTTTATTAAATAATAACAAAATAAATAAAAGATTATGCGTGTTTTTTCATGATTTTTTTTTTTTTAATTTAAATGAAAGGATACGTAAACCCTGGTGCAAATAATAGTATAGCTAAAGTATCAATTGCATACAGTTTAGGAGATAACGCTGACTAGGCATAACATCACAGTGTTTCACACTATTGTATTCGATGTAACCTTTATGGAAACTGGGATGACGTATCTCCCATCTTATAGGAGCTAATCACATATGCAATGCAATGTTTATTTATAGATGCGAATTTTAAATGCGATCCATTTGACAAAATCTTTCCTTAGTGGTTATAATAAATTGGATTATTGAAAGTTATAAGTTATAGAAAACTTGTGTTTTTCTTTTGATAGTGTATTAACTAAGTGAAATACTAAAAAATGTAAGTATTTAAATAAATGACATTTTTTAAATCAATGTACTTATATAAGTGCTTTGAAAAAAAACTAAAGCTTTCGTTACTGTTATAGGGCAAGCACAAGTCGAGCAGATATTATACTCAGCCCAAATGAGAGCAGCTCATCGAGCTGTAGTGATAGTGAGTGCAGCTCATCCAGTAGCCGTGATTCGTCGCCGGAGCGAGAGATGCAAACGCCGGCGGCGCCGGCGCCGGTTCGTGCACCCTCGCCGCAGCCACCTGCTAAACCCTCGAAAAGGAAATCGAAGAAAACTACTGTTCCGGCAAAAAAGAGGTGAGTGAATACTTTACTTTGTTAAAACACTAAATAATTGAATAATAAAAATTATAGATACAGTTCATATTCATCGTTTATATTCAAATAAAACATTTATAAAAGTGTAGACAGAATTAGAATAGCTGTTTAGTATGAATTATAAAAAATGATAGATACAGTTTTTTTATAAGTAATTATTCAAATAAAATATTTATAAAAGTGTAGACAGAATTAGAATAGCTGTTTTGTATGAATTATAAAAAATGATAGATACAGTTTTTTTATAAGTGAAATATTCAAATAAAACATTTATAAAAGTGTAGACAGAATTAGAATAGCTGTTTTGTATTTAATTTAAAGTTTATTAGTAATCATGCGGATTTAATAAATAATTGGACTCAATGTTAATAAAGTATAATAATTAACTTAATTGTTTACAATGTAAAGTAATTTTAAGTATTATAGTTTTATTAAAGACTAGAATTAGGAATAATGACGTTCATTCAATAAATTATTTCATATTTTATTATTTTTCGTAATATTTTTTTATTACTTACTTAGATACTTTCAGATTGATTTTCAGCGACAGATATGTTTAAGAAAACTATATGTAATACGACTTATTTATATTTCCAGGTCTAAAAGAGATAACGAAGAACCACAAACATCATTAAAAAAGAAAAATAAGAAAGGACATAATAAAAAACTAAAACTCGTCGAGATTCAGTCTGGACCAAAACCTACATCTTCTACATCGAAAACGACAGCTAAAGACATTATGGGAGAAGATTCAGATATAGACGAAGATCTAATAAACGGTAAAAAAAAAAGATGATAATATAATTTCATATTTTTCTCGACGCGTGGCGAATGGCATATCCAAACAAAATAATCCCGATTTACAAGGCACTCATTTTATTGATTTAAAACTATATGTATGCAATGAAATTGAAAATGTAAGTCCTATGAATAGATGGCGTCATTCAATTGTGACTGTAAAAGCAAAATCATCTACCGATTCTGAAGGATGGCGTTATTTGATTAAGTTTTTGCAGGAAAGTAAGAAACAATTTAAAAACTGCCCAGTGTCCTACGTCAGTTCATCAAATCAATCTTAATCAAGTTAAGGTTCTTTCTATGTGAATTATCTATATCTAACATGTGTTTATTATAATATCTAATTACTTAAATTTATGAATAGCCAATCATTTATCTACATTATATAATTTCTTATTTTAGATTACTTATTTTATAATAACATTGTAAAATCTAAACTATCTAGAGGTAAAGTATGTTTAAAAAAATATGTAATTAAAATAATTACGAATTATCTTTTAAAATATAAAATTTAAAATAACACTATTTTCTATTTCCATTTCAGGCACTCGCCTTAGCCCTAAAGTGAAAAATGATCTAAAAATAAACAAAGATATTTTATGTAAAAAGTGTAATATGTACTTTAAGAAACGTAGTTTTCAATTTCACTTAAGAACAAATTTACATAAGAAAAATTGTTTATTAAAAAGTGAATTTGGTAATGTTTATATAATTGCCACTGCTTTTAAAGATAGAATGGTGTCTTATCGAATAAATCCAATAAAAGATACATATGAGGGTTATGAACAGTTCGTTAATTCAAATCAAAGTACTATTATAAAAATAATTAATGTATCATTATTAAAACATATTGCTCTTAAAGTAAATTTTGAATTATTTGTTTATTTTAGATTGCCTACTTCTAACGAAATTCAATTGAAATCTTTTAATACTAAATTCAAAGCAGTTTTTAAAAGTACTAATTTTGAAGATCTTTATACAAACAGTAGAGAAATCTTTTCTAAAAAATTAAGCGAATTTCAACACTGTGAATCAGGTTGGTCGTTCGTCTCTGTTAGTCATTTAGAAGTCAACATAAATAGATATTCTCCGCTCAGAGGTGGTAGTTATTTAGAATTACCGGAAATAATTAAAAATACTAAAAGTTGTCTTAATATAAGAAATAATGATGATCATTGCTTTGCATGGTCGATTGTAGCTGCTTTATTTCCTTGTACTAAGAATGTTAACCGAACAAGTTCTTATCCATATTATTCTTCAATTTTGAATGTTAAAAGTATGACTTTTCCTCCGTCACTAGCAGACATAAAATTATTTGAAAAAAATAACTCAAATATTAGTGTAAATATTTACGGCATAGATAATAAAAACCGAATTACGGGACCGTTATACTTTGCAAAGGAAAGAAAAGTTAATCATGTGAATCTGTTATATTTTGAGAAAGGTTTAAAAGGTCATTATTGTTTAATAAAAGATCTTATAAAATTGACACGGAGACAGATAAGTAGACATCACAACAAACCTAACTTTTGTGAAACCTGTTTGCAGTATTTTATAACAAAAGAAAAATATAGTTCACACGTTTGCTCTAAGATTTTAACCGTTTTACCTGATAAAAAAAGTAAAATTATCTTTAAAAACTATGAACGACAGCAAAAAATAAACTTTGTTATATACGCTGATTTTGAAAGTTTGTTAGTAAATCATAATAGGAAAATATCTAAAAATACGAATATTTTTAAACAACATCAACCGTCATGCTTTGCCTACTATATTTGTTGTTCTCATGATATAAATTTGAATAAATATGTATCTTATAGAGGCAAAGACTGCGTTAAAGTTTTTATTGACTATATAATAAAAGATGTTAAACGTCTTTTCACAATCTTGAAAAATAAAAAACCAATGAGATCGTTAACAGATGAGGAAAAAAACAGATATCGTAGAGCTAATACTTGTCATATTTGCAAACTTCCACTTATCTTCGACAAAGTAGCTGATCATGACCATATTACTTCAGAATTCAGAGGAGCAGCACATTCTCAATGTAATTTATTGTATTAAGTTTGTCCGTTTATACCTATAATTTTTCATAATCTTTCAAATTATGATTCTCATTTGTTCATAGCTGAATTGATGAAATATGATGGTGATATAAAGATAATACCGAAAACAAAAGAAAAATATATAACAATCACAAAATTCTTAAAAGATGATGGAAATTGTTCATCTTCTGTTCAGATAAAGTTTTTAGACTCCTTTCAATTTTTAAGTTCTAGTTTAGACGTCTTGAGTAGTAATCTTACAAATGAAGATTTAAAACACCTCACACAAGAATTTAAGTCAGATGATCAATTGAAACTTCTTAGACAGAAAGGTGTTTATCCATATGACTACATGGATTCATGGTCCAAATTTGATGAAAAGTGTCTACCCGAAAAATGTAAATTTTATAATAGTTTAAATGGTAATCATATAACCGATAATGAATACAAACGAGCTCAAAAAGTTTGGCATACATTTAATATTCAAAATCTTGGAGAATATACAGACCTGTATTTGAAATGTGATGTTTTATTATTATGCGATGTTTTTTGAAAAGTTCAGGAATAGTAGTCTTCAATATTATAAACTTGATCCTGCTTATTATGTCACATCTCCTGGTTTAAGCTGGGATGCTATGCTCTTATACACGCGAGTTTCCTTGGAGTTGATTAACGATTTAGAAATGTACGAGATGATAGAAAAAGGTATACGCGGTGGATTAGCCCAGTGTTCGTTAAGGCATGCTGAAGCAAACAATAAATATTTACCTGAATACGATAGTTCTAAACCTTCTACTTATCTTATTTATTTAGATTGTAATAATTTATATGGTCATGCGATGATGCGAAAATTGCCTGTTTCTGAATTTAGATTTTTATCACAAGACGAAATTAAAAAGCTTTGTATTATGAATGTACCAGACAATAGTAATTATGGTTATATATTGGAAGTTGATATGACTTATCCTAGTTATTTACATGATGCACATAGTGATTTACCTTTTGCCCCAGAAAAGCATATTCCTCCTGGTGGGAAAACTAAAAAACTGATTGCAAATTTATATGACAAATTTCACTACGTTATTCATTACGTACACCTAAAACAGTGTCTTAATAACGGTTTAGTATTAAAAAAGGTTCACAGGGTTATTATGTTTCGACAAAATGATTTTCTAAAAAAGTATATAGACCTTAACACACGTCTACGTCAGGAATCCAAGTCAGATTTTGAAAAAGATTTTTTTAAACTTTTAAATAACGCAATATTCGGAAAGACTATTGAAAACAAAAGAAAACAGGTGGATGTAAGATTAGTCAGTACATGGAGGGATGAGTTTAATAAAACTAACAAGTTTGTTGGTGCTGAAAACCTAATATGTAAGCCTAATTTTAAAAGCGTCTCTATATTTTCAGAAACTTTGTTGCTATACAATTAGCAAAAGAAAAGGTATTGTTAGATAAGCCTATATATATTGGGTTTACTGTTCTTGAATATGCTAAGCAGCATCTTTATCAATTTCATTACAACGTGATAAGAACTATATATCGCGATAGGGCTAAACTTTGTTATACAGATACAGACAGTTTGCTTTATTTTATAAATACTTATGATTTTTATAGAGATTTGAGAAGCAACATTTCATTTTATGATACAAGTAATTTTAAAACCAATAATAAATACAACATTCCTTTGTTAAATGCAAAAGTACCAGGCCTATTTAAAGATGAGATGGGAGGTGATATAATTAAACAATTTATTGGTTTACGGGCAAAGTTGTACTGTATCGATAGTGAAAAGAAAACAGATAAAAAAGGCAAAAGGTGTATCTAAACATATAACAAAAAAACTCACACCAGTTCATTATAAAACTACTTTAACTAATAATGTTAATATTAAATGTAACATGAATATTATAAGATCGATGAAACATGTGCTCTATACGCAGACACTTAATAAATTAGTATTAAATAATAATGATGATAAGAGACAAATTTTATCTAACAATATAACAACATTACCATGGGGTCATTATAAAAACATGATCTAAAATGTTAATTATCGTTTTTTAAATATAAAATTATTATTTTCATAAATACTGAAATAAAATTATAAGTAACGGTAAATAGTGATACCTTTCATAATTTTATATTATCTAGTACTTAGATACATTTATAAAAATATTATTAACAGTTATAATATAGTTATAATAAAGTAGCTGTGAATAATATTCTTATTCTACTTGTTAGATTAGTTCATATAAGGTGGAATAATAAAATTATTTGTATGTACTTATTTTGAAATAAATTAGTTTATTGTACTATAATGGTTTTTTTTTTTTTATACTATATCCCTCTAATATAAATATGATTTTAAGTAAGTATAGTTACATAATAAACTAAACCTATTTAAATAATGAAAATTTCAAATAGTCGCATTAGCAATATGAAGGTAGTAAAGCAAGCACTTTTCCTAGACGTTATTAATTATAATACTGAGCCAGAGCCACTACATGCTAGGCATAGTAAACTTTTGCCATCCTCAATAAGATGTATAATTGTGGTCCATCTAATTGTGGAAAAACAAATGTTATGATAAGTTTACTGTTGCATGAGAATGGTGTAAAATTTAGAAATGTGTACTTATATTCTAAAACTGCTTTTCAATCTAAATATATATTCTTGAAAAATGTTTTAGAAAATGTTCCTGAAGTTAAATTATTTATATTCAATAAAAACGAAGAAATAATTCATCCGAATAAAGCTTTACCAGACTCTATAATGATTTTTGATGACGTAGTTTGTGAAAAACAATCAAATATAAGGAACTTTTTTACTATGGGGAGACATAATAAAGTTGATTCTTTTTACTTATCACAAACATACTCTAAAATACCGAAACAGTTAATTAGAGATAATGTTAACATTCTGATAATTTTTAAGCAGGATGATATAAATTTAAAGCATATTTACAACGAGCATGTAAATAATGATATGACCTGGTTGTCTTTTAAAAATATGTGTTCATCAATATGGAAAACCTCACATAGCTTTTTAGTTATTGATAAAGATAGTTCTCTAAATAATGGACGATATAGAGAGAAATTCGATAAGTTATAATAAACCATGAATAACCTACCTGAATCTGCGACACATAATATTCTGAAAGTGAAATACTATGTAACAATATTTAAATATTAAAGCTTTCATGTCCACTATTAGTTTTTACTCTGTGTCATAGAAAAAGGTTGTTTTTAAACTTATTATGGAGCAACATATTAAAAAACAATTAATAAAATCTGTTGATTCTATCAGATCTAAAATCAAACGGATGAAAACTGAACAGGATGAAACCGATTCAACCATGAATTTGTTATTAAAACCTGTAACTGATCCTATTAAAAAGTTAGTTAGAAACAGTTATTCTCCTGTTCGAAAAGATACCCAGAAAACATGCATAAGTGAATTGATGGGGCAATCATTAGATAATTCACTTGTATCAACTTCTACAAAAGAAGAAGACCAAGATCAAATAGAGTTTTCGGATTCATTAACAAGTGAAGAAAAATTTTATGATAGCGAAAAAAATGAGGATAATTTTTTAAAAAATAAATCTTTAGCTAAGGATGATATTCTAAATATGTATGAAAATTTTAATATTCCTAACGGGGTAAGAAGTGTTAATAATAGTTTATTCATGGGAAATTGTCAAGTATCTTTATCTAAAGTTGATAATAATTTTAACGAAAAAAACATGTACCAAATAACCATTGGTGAAAAAACTTATGAGTTAACTTCTGGTTTACGTGAACTGTTGTTTGTAAAAAACCTAATTTAAACTTGGTTTCTGATATAGATAAAGATAATTATAAAAATATGTTAAAGGTCACCAACGCTCATAAAAGATTTTTTTCGCCTAACGAGCAAATAAAGGGTGATAGAAGTGAAAAATACACTAAAATTATAAAACCAATGTTTGGTGGATTATATTCTTCCAATATTACAGAGGAACCAAAATTCGGTGGTAACTTACCAATCCTTAAAAAATATAGACCGAATACGGATCTTGTTTATTGGGATGACCCTAATGAGTTGATTGAGAGGCTTAAGATTTTGATAGCATCACAGCAGGCTGGTAATAACAATCATAATAATGAGATTTTATCTATAATAGAGGAACTTACAGAAGCTGGAATTATTAAAACATAAAAGTATAGGATTTTTTAATTTAGCACCAGTATAATAAAATCAACCGAGGATGAATGTTGATAAATTTGGTCATCACTTACATAAGACAAAAAGAAAAGCTAATGTTAGTTATGATTTAGATTTTAAAAATGATAATTATTTGGACGCTAATAACAAAGTCATTAAAAATCTTGGTGCACCTTTAAACCCCACTGATAGTGTTAATAAAGATTACGTGGATAAGTGCATCATTAACTGTTTAAATCAATTTGAAGTGGCAGATAGCGAAAAAATTAATAGGTTACAAAATAATTTTAATAAGCTTGACATTCAAATTCGAGAATTAGAAAAACTAACATCAGAAATTATTTCACGGCTTCATTGCGTAGAAAACAGTAGTACTATCAAAAAAAGTAAAAAATGAGTAAAGAAGGTGTTGTAAATGAAATACATAAATACGCTCGAATAAATTTTCCACGAAGACATGTTATAACACGTGATATAGATGATCTTTGGCAGGCTGATTTAATTGATATGCAGCCATATTTCAAGGAAACAGTGGCTTTAAGTATATTTTAGTAGTGATTGATACGTTCTCCAAATATGCTTGGGCTTTTCCACTTCACCAAAAAAAGAAGGAAGATATTATTATGGCTTTCGAAAAATTACTGAAAAACGGGCGTGTTCCAAAAAATTTACAAACAGATTTTGGTACAGAATTTTATAATAATAGTTTTAAAAGGCTTTTAGAATATCATAAAATAAACCATTACTCTTCGTATTCAATAAAAAAAGCTTCTATAGTTGAAAGATTTATAAGAACATTAAAAACTAAATTATATAAAGAGTTCAGTATGAATGGAAATTACAAATGGATTAATAGAACTTTGGACGATTTAATTCATAATTATAATCGTACAAATCATCGGACGATTATGATGAAACCTATTGAAGTTCACAGAGGCAATGTAAATACAGTAAGAGAAAGATTTGCTAAGATCGCTCAAATAGCAACAAGTAAAATAAAAAATAAGTTTATAGTCGGAGATTGTGTACGTATAAGTAAACATAAAAGTGTTTTTGAGAAAGGATATACTCCTAATTGGTCTACAGAATTATTTCATATTGTTAAAGTAGTAAAAACTGATCCAGTTACTTATGTTCTGGAAGATTCTAGGAGTCAGCCTATATTAGGTACATTTTATGAACAAGAATTACAAAAAACTAAATATCCACACATATATCTAATAGAGAAAATATTGAAAACTAAAGGGGCCAAAATATTTGTAAAGTGGTTAGGCCTACCTTCAATGAAAATAGCTGGATTTTGAAAAGAAATATAATTTTAAATAAAAAGCACCTACCATAGCTCTAATGAATTATTCTCATGAAAGTTATACAAGGGAGCGGTCTTTTAAATTGCTTGATTAATCACTTACCATTTGAGCTTCATTTACCGGGGTATCATTATTGTGGCCCTGGAACTAATCTGATAAAAAGACTTCAGCGTGGTGATAAGGGAATCAACTTATTAGACGAATACTGCAAAGATCACGACATTGCATATTATAACTCACTAAATCTGGAGGATCGTCATAAAGCTGATATAAAACTTTTCAATATGTCACGAAAACGTGCAACTGCATCCAATGCTAGTCCTGGAGAAAAACTTGCTGCTCGTCTAGTAAATAAGGCTATGCTTGCAAAAATCAGCCATGGTGCTGGTATGAATATAAAATCAAAAACTCCAAGGAGAAGTGTTGGATTAAAAAGTCATTTTAAGAACATTGTCCGTCATACTAAAAATCGATTAATGAAACTTAAGCCTAAGTGTAAAGATATGGCAATTGACCTCGCGGTAGCAGCAGCCAAGGAGTTGACTAAGAATTCACCAGTTAAAATTCCAAGAATTATTCCAATTCCAAAAACTGGTGGATTTCTTCCTTTGATACCAATATTTGCTGGGTTATCAGCAGCTGGAAGTTTAGTTGGTGGGGCTGCCGCTATCTCAAAACTTATAAATGAAATTAGCGAAGGTAAAAAAAGGTTAGCTGAAATGAAGAGACATAATGAAAAAATGGAAGTTATATTTTCAGGGAACGGATTAAAATTAAGGTCTTATAAAAAAGGCTTAGGAATTTCTTTACCTGATAAAAAAAACTAAATGCGCGGCTACCTAATAGACCTCTTACTAATATTGATATAATTATTTATTCAAAAAATATTCCTTTCTTTCGTGGAGTTTTTATGAGAAACGAACTGCCTAAATATCCACTACTTACAGAATGTGGAGTTATTAATTTAGATAGTTCTGAGAACTCGGGTTCTCATTGGGTAGCCTATGCAAAAATAAAGAAATATATTGAATATTTTGATAGCTATGGTAATTTGAAGCCACCAAAAGAATTAATCAATTATTTGGGGGAAAATATACAATATACTTATGAAAATGTACAAAAGGCTCATTCTTTTAACTGTGGACATCTTTGTCTACAATTTCTTGAAAATTTTTGGCTCAGAAATAAAAACAGACTGAAATAATAAAGTAGTACAAATTACCTAGTTTTAAAAAATCTATAAATAGAACATTATATACAGTATTTTTTAGTCATTAATCATGTCTATTACAATAACTATGACTGGAAATAAATCAACATTAGAATCTAGTTTTCAACCTCCAATTAATCTTGAAGATGAATGGGAATGTGGCTTGTTATTCTTTTCTGTTTTCAATTCAATACATAATATTTGTTCTTATAATAACATATTGTCATATGGGGACAACGGAGAATATTTAGAAATACCTTACGGTTCCTACGATCTGTTCGACATTGCAAATTATATTGAAAGTAATATATCTGATTGCGACATAAAGTTCAGAGCAAATAACAATACATTGAAATGTCAACTTTTTAGTTCTAAAAGTATAAATTTTGATGTGAACAACAGCATTGGACAACTTTTAGGTTTCAAAAAATCAAAGTTGCAAGCGAATAAATGGCATGAATCTGATAAAACAGTAAGCATTCTTCCATTGTCGGTGATAAGAATCGAATGTGATTTAGTGCACGGATCATATATTAACGGATCAATTTCACATATAATTCATGAATTTGTGCCAAATGTACCACCTGGTCATCAATACATAGAATAGAAACTATAAAAAACGTTATTTACTTGCCAGTCAATAAACACAATATATCATCAGTTACCGTTAAAATTGTTGATGAATGTGGAAACTGTATTAATTTTCAATATGATTGTTTTTAATAAAAACCAAGATCTAATTAAAAAGCCTCGCAATTCTTCTCGAAGTGTGAAAGTGTCACCACCTATAGGAAAAATTAAAAAGAAAATTACAAAAAATAATAAAGCTTTCCTTAAAGCCCTTGGATTTAAAACATGAGTATTCTACAAATTAGTGATTTTGCGCAATTTGACAATTCTATTGAGAGTTGTGAAATTCATACATATAACCCATACAATACCAGTTTTAATGAAAATGATGAAATAAGAATACCTATTCATCAACAAGATATATACATATTACCTTCTGCTAGTTCAATTCTTGTAGAAGGACGTATACAAGTATATAAAAATAAAGTACTTGTGCAAAAACCAGTACGTTTTACAAATAATCCCATTATGTTTTTATTTCAAGACATCAGGTATGAGCTTAATGGAGTTGAAATAGAGCGTACAAAAAATTCAGGAATAACGACCACAATGAAATCTTATGTATCATTGAACGAGGGAGATAGTAAGCTTGCAGGCATATGGGGTTGGAACTTAAATGGATCTCAAGTCGTAGATAGTTTCAGCTTTATTATACCTTTAAATAAAATAATGGGTTTTGCAGAAGATTATCAAAAAATAATTATGAATTGTAAACATGAACTTATTTTAAACAGAAACAACCACAATTTAAATTGTATGATGACGGACGAGGATAGTGTAACTATCAATATAGATAAAATTCAATGGCGAGTACCTCATATAAAAGTATCAGATTCTGAAAGATTATCGTTTTTAAAAATATTAGAAAAAAATAAACCAATTCAAATAGCATTTAGAAATTGGGATCTATATGAATATCCTCTACTACCTAAAACGACGAAACATTCTTGGTCAATCAAAACTACGTCACACTTAGAAAAACCTCGATACATCATACTAGGTCTACAAACAAACAGAAAAAATAGCAAAACATCAGACTGTTCTCTTTTTGATCACTGTGAACTGAAGAATGTGACTTTGTTTTTGAATTCAAATTATTACCCATATGAAGCATTAAATTTAAACTTTGCAGCAAATAAATTTAATATATTATACGAAATGTATGCTAGGTTTCGTCAGTCTTATTACAACGTCCCTCCAGATCCAATGCTTGATTTATCCAGCTTTAAAAATAAAGCTCCTCTATTTGTCATTGATTGCTCGAGACAAAACGAATTATTGAAAACTGGACCTATTGATGTAAGATTGGAAATCGAAAGTTCAACTTCTATTCCTGATAATACAACAGCCTATTGTTTAATTATAAACGATCGGCTAATAGAATACAGACCTTTAACGCACATAGTGAGAAAGTTATCATGAATGCAATCATAGATGTGCAAGGATTTAAAACTGATGATAACAGTTTTATATTAAAAGAATTGGCTATTATATCTGACAAACAGGTGCAAGTATTTTTAATAAAACCACCTTTCCCATATAATTACCTTACTGCAAGTGAAAGACGACAAGTTACATGGATTGAAAGAAACCGAGGAATATACTGGAATGAGGGTTATATTCCGTATTTCAATCATCAAGATTATTTAAAAAAACTTTTAGAACATAAAATTATTTATACAAAGGGATTAGAAAAAGTTAGATGGATTAAACAAATTATAGGCGATAAGGATATTGTTAATTTAGAAGATAGAAACTGTCCTAATTTGTTAAAATTATATGACAAATATTCTAATGATGTATTATGCTGTTTTTTTCATTCTAGAATATGTGCTTTGAAAAATGTTCTCTGTTTAAATAAATGGTGTATTGAAAATAAATTTATATAAAATTAATTTCCAGTGTTTTCATTTATTGTATTTACCATCTGTCGTATAGTGTATTAAATAAATATTTTTGGTACTTCTTTGATACTACGAATTGGACTAAGTTCTTATATAAAATTTAAATTACTATACCTACTTGCGCTGAAAGCGTTCTTACATAGCTAACATTCGTCTAATCATATTTTAATAATTGTATTCAAGTTTTCAATTGGAGATAGTTAAAAAAATCAACTTATAGTTAAGTATAAAATTCCCGATAATCTTCTCACTATTGTAATATCCATATTGGCTGTTACAAACAAACATGTTACTTTGCAAGGAAGTTATTCAATCATTAGATAAATCAGTTATTCTGAACTATTTTACTAATGACATCAGAAAGTGGTACATAAGTGGCATGTTACCTCAAAACATGATCGAAGACAAAGATATATTTCCTACTTTACTCCTTGTAACGGTCACCCAACAAATAACAAATTAGAAGATTATGACGAACCAGACGGAGTACTACCGATGATCGCTTTTTGTTATTTATGCGAATGTGAAAACCAAAAACAAGTGGAGCGAGCTGTTAATTAGAATAGACTTTTCACTTATATATAACTGAAAACTTCAGTTATGTCTGACTGAATGATAGTGGTTTTAATACTGTCAGGTTTTCAATAGTAGTTGAAAAATATATAAACCTACATGTAATTTTCAATGAGGATAAAACTAAATTAATTAACGTGGTTAACATTATGAAATTGGGCAAGCTGGCTCACGGTCGTTCGGACATAAGTAAAGATTTCAGTTATAAGTGAATAGATCGACTTATTGCGCGCCCTATAAATTTAAGTTTTAGTTTTCAGCTCATGCATGAATAGGTAGTTTAACTTATTGCACGACCTAGAGGTACGCTAATAGCTGAACCAATCACTTATTACTGAAAACTTCAGTTATGTCTAAATGATCGTGGTTTTAATACTAATATCATATTTTCTATAGTAGTTGAAAAAGATAGTATACCTTACAATAGTTATAAATACCTAATATTAATATTTTCAATGAGGATTAACACTAAATTACCATACCTAAACGTGGTTAACAATGTATGAAATTGTGCAAAGGGCGCTGGAACTACGGCATATACGGAAGTACTGATCATACAAGTGAAGTTTTCAGTTATAAGGTGGAATGATCGACTTATTTGCGCGCCCTAGAGGCGCGCTAATAGTTTAACTATTCACATATAACTGAAACTTCACTTATGTCTGAACGACCGTGAGCAGTTTGCCCAATTTCCTACTACTAGCAATTGGTCGATGAAAACTATTTAGTAGTGTGTAGGGCTGACGTGTTACTTGAATCAACATCTGATAGTGCTGTGCTGATGATGAAGCTACAGAACTCCTTAACGGTTAGGAGTTGGGAGACAGTACTGCAATTGGTCGATGGAAACTATTATTAGTATGTAGGGCTAACGTGTTTACTTGAATCACATCTGATGCTGTTGTGCTGATGATGAAGCTACAGAACTCCTTAACGGTTAGGAGTTGGAGACAGTACTAAAATTGGTCGATGAAACTATATAGTGGTATGTAGGGCTAACTTGTTGCTTGTGAGGTATACTTGGAATCAACATTCTGATCTGCTGTGCTGATGGTCAGCTACAGAATTCTTACGGTTAGGAGTAGGGGAAGTACTGCAATTGGTCGATGGGAACTATACAGGGTGTTTTTTTGTGGCCACATTAACGAAGGGTACGTACTCTATACATCAAATAATATAAGTTTATACCAAAAAAAATGCTGGGATTTTTTTTTATTTAATTACTTGATCCGGCGAAATTTATAGTGTCTAGTGTTTATGCTAGGTTTTTTCATAGACAGACATTAATTATTTCTCGTGAAAAATCTTGCTACGCGCGTCTATGTGCATTCATGCAGAAAAACGCAGTCTATTTACTCAACTTTGGACGCTAATATTTTGGAAACCAGACTATTCCCAGGTATGCTTCCAAGGAGAAAAATGATAGTGATGATGAGGAGATTACGTAGTTTTCAGGAACGTTGACGACCAAAAATCACCATGTATAAACTAGCATCTATTTAAGTCCACAACGCATTAACACAACTAAAAATCGAGAAATAAACTGACTTTTAGAAAAAAAAATTAACCGACTTCAAAGTTTAACTAAAAAGCAATAAATAACGTAACTAATTTATCTACTTAATACATATTGAATATCTCAAATTATTTAAATATTTACAACTTAATACCTAATACTTTAACAAAGTCATCTTTAACTATTTAAATATTTATAATTATAACTTATTTTTTGGAGTCGGTGCCAGCCAAACAAATAAATGTAATTAAGAAAACTGACCCACACTAAATAGTAAAACCGTATTGTATTTTGCCGTGTGTGTGTCGTTGCCAGCCGCGCGCGTCCATCAATACAACAGACTACGTTACCTAGGCTGGCACCGACTCCAAAAAATAAGTGATAATTATAAATATTTAAATAGTTAAAGATGACTTTGTTAAAGTATTAGGTATTAAGTTGTAAATATTTAAATAATTTGAGATATTCAATATGTATTAAGTAGATAAATTAGTTACGTTATTTATTGCTTTTTAGTTAAACTTTGAAGTCGGTTAAATTTTTTTTCTAAAAGTCAGTTTTTCATTCGGTTCGATCGAACTCTATTTGACAGGTATAAGGATATAATAGAAAGCTTATAATATTAGTCAATGTGAATTATTCTCTATGGTTCTGAATGAGTTGTGAACATCCAAAGCAATTTCGTAGTAGGGTCAAAGGCTTCGATTCGACCGGGCTTCGGTCGGACCGAAAGATTCGAAAGCGACATTTCAAAGTAGACCCCCAGGACCTATGGCGCCGCGGGCAGGGTCACTGCCAGCCACACCAATCGGCCGTCGAAACTAATAATTAATTATTGGGACGAGGTCTATAAAGATCTCACCTGTAAAATGCGGGCACGCAGGATCGGTATCGGCGGGTAGGAATACATCAGCTAACATGTAGCGTGCAGAGGCGGCGATGTGCGGGTGACGGGTCGGTTCTAACAGACGCAGGGCTCTTGTGAGCAGCGAGCGAACGTGTCCGCTTCTGAGAGGAGGTAGATATAATAATATAACCTCAATTATTATAAAATATTAATAAGAAAATGATTTCTTTAACCCGAGTGAGATTTGAACTCACGACCTCTCGCATTCCGTGCATCGCTCTAACCAACTGAGCTATCGGGTCACTTAATTCTGATGACGAATTTTACCATTTCTTTTAAATTACGTTTTTGGCAACGTTATTTTTTCATCCCGATAGCTATAGGTATACACTAGCCAAATCTCGAAATTAAACATATCCTAGGTACATGCTACTCGCTCATACTAGCGTCCGCCCGCGATTCGTCATATCTGTCTGTCTGTCCGTCCGTCAGTATGTCATTTTCAGCCATGAGAAGTCCACTGCTGAACAAAGGCCTCCCCCAACAACCTCCATTCCGACCGGTCGGAAGCGGCCTGCATCCAACCGATGCCCGTGACCTTCCATATATTTCAGCCACTTAATTCAATACATAGTTAAAACTTGTGTTTGTTGAAATGAAATGAAGGTTTACCAAAACCATTTTTCTCAAAATTAACCGTTTTTCTAAGCTGGACACTTTCCTTTTTTTCATATATTCAGGAAAACATTGTTTAGTTCGTTTAATCAGGCCTTAGATAATAGGGTCGATTCCGGCAGTCACACTTAAACCTAATAAAATGTCTATGCGGTAAAGCTATGGAACTCGCTGCCTCACTCTGTGAGAGACTGTCCATCAGTTGAATTGAAGGTCCATTGTTTATCTCTCCCATCTTCTTGATTAAGGCGGTGTGATCAGACAAAAGAGGCATTTTAGAATCGATTTTTTAAATACTTGTCCGATTACCACAGCTCTAATTTTTTTATATGTTATTATTCAAATCTTTATCAAGTTTGTGGCCAACGTGGAAACTCATTTACTTAAAAAATTCTCGATAGAATTTCGATTTGAAAATTACCTTTTTTACGTTTTTATAAGCGAAATATCTTGAAAACTATTGTGAATATCAACACGAAACTTGCATAGTTGTATAGCGCTTTATCAGATCTAGTTTATGGCCAAAGTACATTTTTTGTAAATTTTGTAGATAATTAACAATTAATAAAAAACACATCTACAACTACGCTGTGTTCTAATCCTTGCACTGGCCAGTCTCGCTCGGAACATTCAGTACCGCCGTGACCACTGTCAACGCCGGTTCTGTGCTTGTTTTTTCGCGCGCAAATACATAATATAAAATACTATATTTAATTAGTAAGTAGACTTGGGAAATCGTAGTGTAACAAAAGTTAAAAAAAGAGAGACCTTACGTAAAAAAGACTTACGTAGAAAACATTAAGTACCTACCTACATAGATACTTTATAGTATGTTTTAGATTGTACTAGCGCCCGCCCACGGCTTTGCCCGCGTGAGAGTGCATTACTCCCGTGCGAAGCCGAGGCGGGTCCCTAGTTACATTATTATAAACCTTCCTTGTGAATCACTCTATCTATTAAAAAACCGCATCAAAAAAATCCGTTCCCTAGTTTGAAAGATCTAAGCATACATAGGGACAGACATCAGAAAGCGACTTTGTTTTATATGTAGTGATTTCGTATTTAAAATGATATTCATAAGTAGGTAATTATGTTACGTGTCTGTTTTACCATTTCTATGACCTAGTATAATTTTATATATCTACTTAGTTTTTTTTTAGATCCACAAAATACCGGGGAAAAAATCGGGATTTTTCCGAACATTTTGTGCAAAAGTTTACGTGTGTTAGTATAGTCCTCTTTATGACATTAAACTGCAAATAACTTAGTATCAATAGCAAATATAACAAATAGCAGTATATACAGGGTGTAACAAAAAGGGTATGGTAAGCGAAATACTATAAAAACAACCCACTGTAGATAACATATCCCGAAATTTTTAGACTAGTAATCGCATGTTTATTTTTCAAGATTGTATGTTCATAATATTCCTGAGTGGGTTAGGTGTTCTCCATACTATCTGGACAAATAAATATGTGATTTTTAGTCTAAAATTTTGGTGATAGGTTCTTTATAGTGGGTTATATTTATAGCTTTTCGGTTAACATACTCCTTTTGTTACACCCTGTATATACAACCTTTGGGGGATAATGGGCGTGACTATTATGTATATGATTTCAAATTGTTTCGAACATAAATCCCTAAGTTGCCCGCGAATCCCTAGCTGTCCCGCGAGTTCGTCCGCGTGGAATAGTGACTTTCGGCAGCATTTAAAATTTTTTTAGGCTAATTATTTTGCAAGTAAAACACATGTACATTAAAATAAGTTATTAAGCTTATTTAAGTACATTTTTATATGCGACGTTTTTAGTACGATTTTTAAAAGAGCTGTTTGTTGCATATTGTCCTGCTTGATAATCATTATGAAGTTGTACTCGCATATTTGTAGTGAGACAAAACTTTTAAAAATGACGTAATTTCCATACAAACTTTCATCCCCTATTTCAACCCCTTACATCCCTTTTTTGCATATGGCGCGCAGTACTTGGCAAGTTTCTTACTTAATTCTCTGTATTGTTCTGTTCTATATTTTTATTTTCTAAACCCTAAGCTTTTTTCCGATGTCATCACACAAAATTTTTCACCCCCTATTTTAAGCCCCTTTAGGGTATTCTTTTACAAACTTTGAATGTCTTATTTATTTATATCTAATGAAAAGCCTAAAAAAATAAGTTTTAAGCTTCTAGCTTAAAAATGACGTAATTTCCATACAAACTTTCATAATAATAATAATAATAATAAAATTCTTTATTGTACACACAAAAAAATTTTTTTGGTACATGGGCGAACTTAATGCAATAAAGCATTTTCTACCAGTTAACCCAATTACTGGAGAAAAGAAAATTTCATCCACTATTTCAACCCCTTACATCTCTTTTTTGCATTAAAAAGTAGCCTATGTCCTTTCACAGGCTCTAGACTATCTCTGTACCAAATTTCATTTAAATCGGTTCAGTAGTTTAGGCGTGATTGCGTAACACACAGACAGACAGAGTTACTTTCGCATTTATAATCCGAAGGAAGAATTTGAAGATCATACTTTAATACCACTTTGGGGTAGAAGAGTTATAAATAATAATGTGTATTATCCAGCAACTGCAAGCTATAACCGATCATAGTTATTTGTTTAGGAGATATTTTTAATTGCACATCAAATAAATTTTTATTTTATTTTATTTTAATATCGCTTATCGCCCATCAATTTAATCTCATCTTTTATATACTTTATTACATACATACATACATATAATCACGCTTTTATCCCTTACGGGGTAGGCAGAGTACCAAGGGCCGATAGAACCACATGGTGCCACTTCTGACCAATTTTGAGGGTATAGTTGAGATATACAAGTTCGGTTAGTAGTGACAGATGGTCAGCCCATCGCCTACAAAACATCAAGACCCTCTTGTTCCTCTACTGACTTGTACAGTATGCCCTTTATATACTTTATTACAGTAATTAAATTATTTTAGTACAGATAAACTCAATGTTTTACAAAATAACTACAGCAGATAATTCGAAAATACATAATATCAGCCCAACATAAACTGTTTTCCTCGAATGCAAGACAAATTAATACCTTTTGGTACAAAAATACTACAATCTCATCATAAATACTGACTGCACAGCAAATTAACCTTAGCGCACAACTAGTATAAGACGAATGACGTTTTGTCGGTGTAACAGTTCCCTTTTCATACAATGATAAAAATAATAAGTTAGGTTAGGTTAGAGTATGACAAACAACGCACGAGCCGAGCGAGCGGAACGAGCGTGCCGCGGCCAGCTGCCGGCGAAGTTTCAGAATCGAATTGATGAAACGATATTTTAGTGTTGATCTCACTCATTATGTTATGTTTTGTTTATTTAATTCGGCCTTAGAAAATGGCTTAATAACAAAAATTTTACCAATAGACGATTTAAAAAAAACCAGTTACGCTCAAAAAGTTCAAAAACCTGATCAACCCTAATAGAGAGTCACAAATGATCCAAAAAACAGCTATGTATCACACAATAACCAATAAGCCCATTTAACTAGTCGATATCGCCCGATACAATTGGCGCGGAAAACAAACATTAGGTACGGATAATCAAAATAAAAATGCATTTCCTGCGAGTTATAATATTGTCGTGTAACTTAACCCTATAGTACTTGTTCAGCATTCCAGTATTTGCCTGGCTGTCACCTACACCCTGTAAATTTTTTAATTATATTTACAATTTACGCAGTAAGCAACCCAGTTACAAAATTGATTATACAGGAAAGAAATTAAAATCCCGGCAATTAATCCCGAAATCAACCAGAATACGGATGGCGACAGAATAAGGACGTCCGCGGCAGATTGCGCTGGTTGCGGGGGGCGCCCCGCAGTTACGTCTACCTCAACCCCCTCAAATACCTAAAATTCGTCTATTGGAGCGCCTTAATAGTGTCTGATTATTGGTTTCTTACTATTGTATACCAATATTTGATGTTATTTTTATCCTTTAGTATGTATACTATTTATCTATGCTTATCTATGTTTATGTTTTTATTTAGGTATTTATGTTTTGTAGTCTATTTAGGTATTTTTGTTTATTTTAGGTTTATGTCTTTTCTTTTATTTAATTATTTAGTTTATTGGTCTGTTTGTGTGCACACATACCTACCTCTTATGTTAATTTCTCTTTCACGGTTGGTTTGCTGGAAGAAATCTCTTTTAGAGATAAGCACGCCTTTGTACATTTTCTTTGTCATAAACTTTATTTGTGAAAACTTTACTGTGTACAATAAAGCATAATAATAATAATCTTAGTCAGGTCTATCTCTCCGTTATTAACATAAATGGCTGAGAGAGAAAAGGACAGGTAGGAATAATTTTACGTTTAGGTTTAAGTATGATTGGCGGAAATCCAAAAGATGTTTTAAAAAAAAAAGTGGCTCTCAGAAAAGTTCAAAAACCTCATCAACCCTAATGGGGAGTCACAAGTGATCCAAAAAACAGCAATGTATCACATAGTAACCAATAAGCCCATTTAATTAATCACAGGATTGCGCGATACAATTAGCGCGCAGAGCAAAGATTACTGACAATCAAATCAAAAATACATTTCCTGCGAGTAATAATAATACTATCGTATGACTCAACAGAATGGTACTTGTTCAGCATATCAGTATTTGCCTGGCTGTCACCCACACCCTGTATAGAACCATCCAATATCAAATATTGAAACAAAACTAATATAATAACTCCGAATCACAATAAAACATTACAATAAGGACAAAGCTCTCACCTGTTAGTCAGCCTCATGTTGCGCGCAACACGATACAGCAACATCGCGACCGGCGTCGTAAACGGGTTGTCGACGCGATCGGGGCACAGCGACGTCAAGTCATACAACTTCACCACATCATCATGAGGCCCTTTGAACAGCCAATACGTATGTCCTTCCTTCGTCACATTCGATTTTAGAAAAGACAAGATATTCTGCGCAACATTCCTTATGACCTTTGGCGAGAATCTGGAATTCTCCAAATTGGGCAGATCCTCAGTTTTCATTGGCTCGTATTTTTGAACTATACCATCCAAATGGTAACACATTAACACTTCAGGTACGTTACACATTAGGTTATCGAGCCAATAGTCGATTCCGGTGAGGACGTTTATCGGTTCTCTTGCGTCGCGTAGTTTTAAACTGACGCAGGGTCGATCCTGAATGAATGAGTGAATAAAATGATTTATTCGACATGAAATCATAAACAATTTATTTGTCTATTGTATTTTTTTATATGTTACTTTCTATATTTGTTACGGTCTGTCAAGCATAAGTTAGCGAAACTAATATTGGTTATGATCGCCTAAAGTCGAAACCTAGGAGAACTGCTAATGTCAATTCTCCTATATGTCAAAACCAACAGGTTAGACAGGCCGAGTATTACAGTTAAAGTGCGTTTCACCGTATAGTTCCATCGGATGATGGGGCTAGTTACTATGTATTATGACCACATTTTCTGTCACAATAAAAAAAAAATCGCTCCGAAATCGAGCATAGGAGTTATTCTACGAAACGGACATTACCTGGTCCCCGAATATAGGTAGATCGCTGCCGATCAGCATGTGAATGTCTTCGAATGTCCAATGTACATTACGGTTGAACAGATGCTCGTTGATTGGCTCCTCCGACCTTACTTCTGGTTCTGGTAGTGATGGGCCTGGGTTGAAAGGAGGTTATGATAGCGTGTAGGTTTTATTTACTAGTTTCTTTATTCCTTTTAAAATACATACTACACACTGTTGCCCTATTTCGGGTCTACTGGAGGGCCCTAAGATTTAGACAGCTGACTAAAATTTATTATAATCTGTTGGAGAACTCGTTGCCGACATCAGTTGAACGCCTAGTGCTAAACGCAAATAAGCGACGGCAGCACCTCTAGAAAAACAAGAAGTCGTAATACGTAGTCGGCAGCAGTGAATGTGTTAACCATTCAGGCCGATTTTAGAGTCACGCTGACGTGGCTGACGGTCGGCGCTGATGGAGTCAATTTGTATGTAGTTACAGATAACGTTTTAGAGTCGCGCTGGACCGCTCAGCGCTGACGGCCGTACAAATTGACCCATCAGCGCCGACCGTCAGCGTCACTCTAAAATCAGCCTTATTAAATTATTAATAAAGAAAATGGAAAAAATTCTTCACCCGAGTGGGAATCAAACCCACGACCACTGGCGGCTCGTCCTAAGGAGCGCTCGTGCAGTGCACTCCCACCCACGAAGATTACATAGGCAATCTATATTTCTCTATATTTATAACTATCTTTCAATTCTACTGTGTTTATACAATAGTGTCTGCGCGTTCGTCTCAAGTAAGTTGTAGGTAATCTTATGTATCGAGTGGATCGCTAGCGATCGCGCTCCAATGAAACGTAATTTGGTACGATTCCTAGTACAGTATTCAATGAGTGCGAAAGAGACATACCGACATAGGCCGGCGCGTGAAACAGAAGATTTCGTATGAAAAATTTGCCTAATCTGGAGCGCCGCTCACATTAATTCGTAGTGTGCGTATGCGGCCACTAGATGTCGCTTAGTCCGAGTTAGAACGCGATATGGTTGCCTTTAATGTGTTTCATTAGGTCCTCTGAATTTTAATAAGAGTGAGGACTTTGCTCATAATGAAAAGAATGTGAACTCCCATCCAAAAACACCAGGAGCCGCCTGTGCCCACGACCGCTGTAAACCGTATTATAGTTACTTATTCACCGTTATACACAATCATCATCTTCCTGCCCTTATACCATTACAAATGTGGTCGGCGCAATATGGTTTCTTTCGAAACTCATATTGCCAAAGATCAGGCGTTTGTTTTACAGCCGGCTACCTGCCTGACGCCAACCTTACTCGGGTATAACTTCATTTCAGAAAATCCGTACATGCAATAAATTGAGCGGTACAGGCCTGTGACTAGGATTGAACTTTCGCCCTTCGCTTGGAAGTCGCACGTCCACCACTGCGCTATACATAATGACCGTCCAAAATCTGCTAGTTAAAGCCTCCAGCACACCATCCGGTGTATGCATGCACGCACCGCTGAGTTGTAATGTATGGAATTGTATAGGCACGGGCAGACGTAAGCGTAGATGGCAAGCGGTGTGTCCTGTCTCATACAGTTCCATACATACAACTCGTGGTACGTGCATGTCTACGCACGTCTAACAGCCAATTTCAATACTAGAGATCACATAGAATTTTGGATATACTCGAAATTTGAAATTTTGTATGAAAACGGTTGAAAATTTAATCTATCTATACATATAATAAAATTGTAACGGATCGACGTTTGTGCACGCTAATTTCAGAAACGGCTGAACCGATTTCGATCCAGTTTTCAGGAATACGAGTATATTGTGATAGGTCCCACTTAACATATAGGCTACTTTTAATCCCGGGAAAATATTTTTATCCCGGATAATTTCGACATTTTGTTTTTTCCGCAGTCCACGCGGACGGAGTAGCGGGCGTCCACTAGTCTGAAATATGTAAAAAATCTCTCGAGATCGGTTATTGAAATTGGCAGTAAGTTAAACAGACACTTACCAGGCAAGCAGATAGGCTGCACGGGTCGTGGCGCCATCAGCGGTGGAGTGGACACGCTGTGAGAGAGGAACTTGTGCGTCAGCTGTAACGACTGAGGCGTCGACGATAGCGTCAGGGCCATGCGCTCCTACACGTTATATACATATATATATGTCGGAGATAGAAGTACAAATAGAGTATTAGACAGAGTAGCTTTATATAGAGTCACCCTTTTAAGCGCTATAAAACACAAGTCATATTGTATCTAGCTTCATGTAATTAAGTTAGTCCCGATGGTTTACATGCCACGCGGGAGCGCTATGGGATTAGTATTAACAGTACAACCGTAGAGTAGAGTCCTTCATTGAGAAAGTACGCAACTAACGAGGAACGAGACTATACGTTTCCTAGTTGCTCTTGCAGTCCTAGTAAACTAGTAGAATTGTGCTAAGTATTCTGTCATAAGTGATATTAGAAGGTTAATGAGATAAATTGCTATGACTTTGTGTTTATGCCTAGTGAATGTAACAAAAGGCAACCCTGCTGAGTTTCTACCAGTTCTTCTCAGCCAGTGGTAATCGAACTGGGACCATAGCAGTCAATAAAGTAATATGATTAGACTGCAAACCTGTGTTTGTTTATGGTTCATCCCAATAAGAAGACCTACCTAGATTTCGGATATAAGGAAAGTACCTATACTACGTTGGAACTCCTCATCATGTAGCCCACCTGAAGCAGCCAACCTTACCATCCTGTCAACGTTGATTGATCAATTAATGAACGACAGCAACTATGCTGCGCCCGCGTCTCGTGCGACGAAATATATATATAGTCACGGTTGTGTTCATGAATATTTTCTAGCCATGTTTAGAATAACGCGGACTGTTATAAAAACAAATCAGTAAAAAAATCAGTGACAGTAAGTTGTTAGTTCATAGCTTGAGAGTACGCCCCTGAGTTTTTACTCGACTCTTACGACATGCACGCAAGGAGATGTAGTTGATGTATTCTAGTGAAGCCCCGCATCAGCAGAGGATATCATGAATTGAAGCTCAAATCTTGACTCTAGAAATACAGTTCTACAAAATTACACAATGCGTTTATGTTCTATTTAGTTCTTAGAACCCCTCCAAGGGTCCAAGGCAAGCCACTTCCCTTGTCTACTACTCCTAGGATAGGATACCTTTTTAGGAGCGCGTCATATATTTTTTAAATCATTTTATCTATAAAAGTGTATTAAATAAAAAGGAACCTGTTCCGACATGGTCTTCAGTATGTTCTCGTAGAAGAAGTTCTTCAGCCATGACCACTCAGACTTCATGAGATAGTTGTATACATCGAAGTCATCCAGAAGCAGCGTCTTCTCCACACGGTGCACCATCATGCTCACCTAGAAAATAAACATATTAGATCTTTACGGCTATACAAATAAAAAGCTTTAAACTAGGTATCGGTAAGATTCAGTTTAATTTGACAGATATTAATATTCTTTATTGTACACACAGAAAACATAAAAGATAACAATATTAACAAAGATAATGTACAACGGCGAGCTTATTCTCCGACAGAGATTTCTTCCAGCCAACCAGTTAAAATTTTCCATAAATTTTGCTGTCAAAAATCAAGTTGTAACTTTACGCGCGGTTTATTAGTAGCAGGGTTAATGTTTACTATGTTTGATACATAGAACAACGAGTCCCCAGAAGGAGTCGTCGAATGTATGCCGGGTAGTGAAGCAAAAAACGAGGCGAAAATCCCGCATCTTCCGCTCTTCTAAAATTGTTTTACATCATTGATACTAAATTCTAAAATTATAATTAAATATAGTGACCAAATGAGAAATACATAGTTCATTTGGATGATAGCCCAACATTAACTGTTTCACTGCATACAAAAAATTATCATTCGATTAAGAATATTAAGGTTCGATTCCCACTTGGGTGAAGAATTTTTTCCATTTCTTTATTGATAATTTTATAAAAAATTATAGTTCAGAAATCACGCATAGGAGTTACTTTATGAAACTCTATGAAAGACTCACGAAATCAATCAGCCTCAGGACAAGCTTTAAACAATAAAATATCCGAAACAACCAAATATTAATGTAGTAGTACTGTAGTTCTTGTCTGTCATGACTTACGGTTCCATTGGGCTGATAGGGCAGTTTGAGCAGTTTCTTAATGCACTCCGCTCCGGAAATTACGTCCACTTCCCCAACCGCATCGGGGAACATGTGCGCCATTCTGAAACTGTAACAGAAAAAACATTCAGATTTGAAAAAAAAAAAACAAAATCATATACACATTCACTGCCGGCAGATATTTTAGCATGTCAATTTGTTCAATGCCTAGTACGAGAAATGCAAATAAGCGTCAGGCACCTCTAGAAAACCAAAGATATGAAAATATGTAGTCTGTAAGACCTGGAGCAAATTAAAACTTGAAGCTCAGAACCAAATGGGATGGCGGAGCTCTGTGGAGGACCTCTGCACCATCTGCATATGGAACATAAGTCAAGTAAGTCAAGGCAGTGAATATGTTAATGCTGACAAATTCCTGCTGCAGCTTTCAAAGCTCTCTTAAGTTTCTTAAGCAAAAACTACTGTTGACAGTAGATTTAACTGTAATTTTATTACAGATAGCGGTCGCCCACGACTTCGTCCGCGAAAGGGGGCATTGCACCCGTGCGAAGCCGGGGCGGATTGCTATATACCCTATAGACTTCCTCGATAAATGGGCTATCTTACACTGAAAGAATTTTTCAAATCAGACCAGTAGTTCCTGAGATTAGCGCGTTCAAACAAACAAACAAACAAACTCTTCAGCTTTATAATATTAGTATAGATTTGATATCATTATCATAAATAATTAACAATACTTACTAGGTTAATACCTAATGATAATTCATTGGCAAGCCATTTGTGGTAAGTGTTTATGACTTGTTGTGGATTTCTCATGAGAAGTAAAAATAGATGAATAAGATAAATGGGTGTTTATTTGGCTAGCTTTGTTCCACATCTTTGAGGAAATATTAATAAAGTATCAGTAAGTACACTTCTTACAAATGTTATTGTTTGAGTAAAAAAGAATACTTGATTGTATTTCATTTCAGACAAATGAAACTTGATAATTTACTCAGCTTAAGTGGTTGGTTCTGGCCACCACACTTAATCATAACATAAATTAAATATTGTTCTTAATTCCCTATCGAGACACATTTGAAATTTTAATGTTATAATTAACAATAGCAGTTAGAATCTCTCCTTACATATATCAGAAATTAAAAATAGCATGTTATACTATATTGTAGACAGACATTTAATCATGGAGAAGAAATAAAAGAGGAGTAGCGGCTAAGTATATTTTCATACAAAAATAGTGTGCCACGAAGCGGGGGTGAAGTATGGGACAAGGGGAGCATTGAACACTGTAGCCCTGTCCATTTACATAGAAACCACCTTGTAGTGACTAGTCAAACTACTTGCTCATTATCATATGGTTCAAGTTTTTTTTACTAGTGCAATTACTCATTGTTACATTCTTCATGCATTTAAAGAACTTCTAGTTTTAATATAATTCATTTCTGACCTGGACAAGCCACTGCTCTCCGTCAAAATCTGCTTCAGCCCATAGGAATCCACCGCGACACCATAGTTCGAGGGTGGTAGGTTCAAATCCGTGTTGCATTGCAGCCTGGAGTACCCTACAGGCGACTGAAAGGCGGTGTACTTCACCACCGCCTTCGACTTCACAGCTGGGGATGGACTACGGTCCTAGGAAATTCAAAAATGAACTCTTTCTATAGATACCCACAAACATGAATGTATAAAAACAACAGACGTACTGCACAGATTGAAGCACCGAAATGGCGGCACGTTGGGCATGTGTGCGTATTCTCCAGTAGGCGCCGAGCTTACTATGAAAGCTTCACTCGTGTAGTCACAACACTGTCCGTTAGTCTTTATACAATAGGTTATATTTCTATTCTTTATACGTTCATGCCCACAAATTAGAAAATATCATGCTATACTAATGGTACTTTTTTAATAATGGAATAAATTTGGATTAAAATACAGGAAAAAGTTGTTTATTTTACGTTTTTAAATATAATAGATCCTATATTCATTATATTATAACTCAATGAAATAAATAAATAATGAAAATGTTATTAAATGGAGGTTATGTATTAGCTAGATACCTTAGTTCTTTTACAGTCCTTTTCATTATCGACTTCTTCCATTTTGTAAATTCTTCGCCCTCGCTACAATTTAAAATGTACTCGCTATATATTTTATACAATAAATAAAACAAAGAATATTCGAGAAGGAGAAATTTCGAAAATGCACAGAAACAGCTGATTGATCATAACAATTTTTATTTTTAAATCGATGCGCAGCAAAACGTAGGAAGTGGTACTGCCTTATGTTAAGCCAAGTATGTATGAGCAAAGAAATTAGGTAGAATCCGTTTCATAAAATAAGGGTCAAGACACACTCTCAACACCCAACGTGCGTGACGACCAATGTACTCTGTGGTGACGACGACTCGCGTGTTAGTACATAATATCAATCACATAGGTACCTACATTTTATATGGTCCGTGCACAGACTACTTAGTGTACTGACGGGTCCATGTATGACACACTGTTAACATCATAGTTAACACTCCGCGCGATAACACGCGCCATACATTTTTATTATTATTATTATATATGTAAACAGGCAGACAGTTGAGGCAACTGATTTTGCCTGTATCTGAATGTTCTCTTCTAAGGTTTTTCTATGTTCTTTAATGTGTTTGTCCAGTTTGTTTTTGAAATTATTGACACTTGGTGCCGAAACCAGGGCCGAAACCACTTCTTCTGGTAGTTTGTTCCAAGGGTTCCCAACCCTGTTGGTAATAAAGTTTTTGCGGGGATTGCTATGTGAGATGCCTGTGCTAAGTTTTAAATTATGACCTCGTAGGTTTGTATTTTTATTACGCTCAAACATTCCATGAAAATCTTGTAAGTCATATCTCTGTGTTAGAATTTTGTATCAATATGTTTCAATAAGATCTCGACGTTCTCTCAGAGTTGTGAGGTTCAATGTCTGCAATCTTTTTTCACATGTAAACTTTTTTAGCTTCCTCGGTATCTTAGTGAAACTGCGTTGTACCTTTTCAAGCAAATCAATGTCCTTGACAAAATATGGACTCCAGACCTGAAAAGCGTATTCCAAAGTTGGGCGAATGTATGTCTTGTAGATCTTCAGCATAAGGTCTGGGGTTAAGATACCGAAAGCCTTTCGCACAAGGTAGATGAAGCTTCTAGCTTTTTTGGTAATGACTATTATGTGATCTTCCCATTTAAGATTCTCGGAGATCTTTACACCCAGGTCGGTCTGTACTTTGACTGCTTTAAGTTGAATAAATATAAAATTTTCGGCATATTATTGTGTAGCGTGTGTTAAATGTGTGACTTGACTCTAATTCCTATGCCTGATTTCGTACCAATGAATTTATTTCACGTAGGCATAGAGGAATAAGATTAAGTCTTTTAAATCTTACATACATATAGGTATATCTACGCCTATATCTCTACGGGTTAGGCAGAGCACCAAGGGCTGATAGAACCACATGGTGCCACTTCTGACCAATTTTGAGGGTATAGTTGAGAGGTACAAGTTCGGTTAGTAGTGACAGGTGGTCAGGCCATCGCCTACAAAACACCACGACCCTCTTGTCCCTCTACTAACATGTACATTATGCTTTTATTCCTCTATGACGTAGATACGGATATAATGTTATAAAATCTATACGTATGTAGCGAGTAGGTATGCGAATATATTGCTTTTACCGAACCTTAAAAATATCTTTTATGATCCATAAATATTAATCCTTGTGCAGTCACATAACTCGTAGGTGGACGGTAGCCCTACCATCCACTACACGTACATATAATAAAATATGTAACGGATCGCTGTCTGTACATGGAAGATATATGAGAAAAAATATTATAGAACACCTTTATCAAAGCAATAGTACCCAAAACAATGATTATTGGAATTTTTGTCTGTTTGTCTATGCGTTTGTGCACGCTAATCTCAGAAACAGCTGAACTGATTTTGATGCAGTTTTCGGGAATATATTGTGACAGGTCCCACCAAACACAACTTAGGGTCCCACTGAACATATAAGCTACTTTTATCCCAGATAATTCACATTTGAAATTTTATTTTTTCTGTAGTCCACGTGAACGGAGTTACGGGCGTCCACTAGTGAATAAATAAAGCTTGTGTCTCAGAAAGCACGTAATACGGCAGGCTGATTATCTAACACGCAACCGGTCGCAATAGCTAATCACAAGGGAACAAAATGAGACTTTTTTTTTGTTGCATGGCATTTTGTGAATGTTGTTTACTAATACGAGGTCGCTAATTTCAAATCTACCCGCATTTGGTTTCTAACAGCTCCCGTTTATGAGATACAGCTATTTGACGGGTTTTTGTACTAGTTGCACTTAATTTTCATAATTCCGAGTTGTACAATTAAAAAAAAATTTTTTTTTTACAATGTCGTCGTCACGAAATATCTGTAAAAACGATCCCAACTATTTCTGTAACATATGTGGTGAATATACATTCAAAGAGTATAGACTAAGTGTGTCGGAGTTCGTAAAACGGGTGTACTTTGATTACTTTGGATTTCCTTTGGACACCCGCGACAAGTATTGGGTGCCTAAAATGGTATGTAAAACATGCGTCGAGTCTTTGAGATTATGGGTGAATCGGAAAAGACCCCATTTCAAGTACCAAGCACCAATGATCTGGCGAGAACCTTCAAATCATCAGGACGATTGTTATTTTTGCGTTGTTGATATAAACGGGATTAACAAAAGAAACCGGGCCAAATGGTTTTACCCTAACTTGTTATCTGTTACCCGACCAGTCCTGTACTCCTGCGATGCGTCAGCACCACAAGCTTCATCATCTACACAAAATGATCACGTCTTGGAAGAAGAAAACTCGTCTTCAAGTGACGAAAGTGGGACAGCTGATTTTAATCCAGATATTTCTTCTGAGCCCCGGCCCTTTAATCAGGAAGAGCTTAGCGCATTAGTCAGAGACCTTGGGCTTTCTAAAAAAGCATCAGAGATTCTAGCTTCTCGATTAAAGCAAAGAAATCTTTTAACTCGAGAAACAAGAATTTCGTACTATCGTAAAAGAGAGACAGAATTGCTTTCATTTTTTTCTGAAGATGATAACTTTGTTTATTGTTCAGATATTCCTGGTTTATTGAAATCAATGGGATTACAAGAATATGATCCAAAAGAATGGCGTTTATTTATTGATTCCTGTAAGCGTAGCCTAAAATGTGTACTTATGCATAACGGCAATAAGCTGGGGTCGATACCGATTGCACATTCAACTAAAGTCAAAGAAGAATATGATACTGTAGCTTCTGTTATGAATAGAATCAAGTACAATGAACACAAGTGGCTGATATGTATTTGCTGATCATTTAATAGAAATGATCAGAAAAGTCATCCTTTCTAATACAAAAATCAGACTTGTCTCCAGTAGTAAACGACGACTAAAACCTTGGATAACTAGTGGTGCTATCAAATGTATTAGACTTAGAAATAGTATGCAGTTAAAGTTAAAAAGTCAACAACACAACGAAATATTGATAATAACCTATAAACGTTTTCGTAACTATTGTAATAACCTAATTAAAAAACTTAAAAGAGAATATAACAGGAGACAAATAACAAATTCCATGAAAAACCCGAAAAGGCTGTGGGCTTCAGTAAATGAAGTTGCTCAGTTCAAAGCCCCTAAAAACACAAATAGTAATCTACTTAACTTAACACCGGATGCTGTCGAGTCGGTAAATCGTGTTAATGGCTACTTTGTTAGTATTGGTAAGACTCTAGCAGAAGACATTATTGCGAGGTCTGGCTCACAGTCGAACTCGGCAAGCGTATCAACACCTAATCTGTCTTCATTTGTCCTACTAGATACCGATTATCAGGAAGTTGATCGCTTAATCACGAGTCTTGACTCAGAGAGTGCATCTGGATGGGATGATATATCTGTTAGGTTTTTAAAGCAGTCAAAAAATATTCTGATTCCCTTAATTAGTCAATTGGCAAATTTATGTTTTAAAACGGGAATCTTTCCGAGAGCTTTGAAGCGTTCTATTATAACCCCAGTGCATAAGGGTGGTGACAAGAGTGATATAAATAATTTTAGACCTATATCAGTATTGCCCAGTATCTCTAAGGTATTGGAAAAACTTATAAATACTAGATTAATAAGTTACCTAGATAAATATCAAATACTCTCTAAATCACAATATGGCTTCAGAAAAGGGAAATCAACAACTGATGCTATAACGGACTTAACTTCTCTTATTTCGGAAAAGGTTGACAATAAGTACAGATGCCTCACTGTGTTTCTTGATCTCAAAAAAGCCTTTGACACCGTTTCCGTTCTTTTGCTGGTGCGTAGACTTGAGACCATAGGGATAAGAGGCACTGCTCTCTCGCTTTTCGAAAGTTATCTTCATGAAAGAGAGCAGCAGGTTAAAATAGGCAATGTTGTAAGTAAGAGGGAGTGTATCACACTTGGTGTACCCCAGGGAAGTGTACTTGGCCCTACTCTCTTCCTGATCTACATAAATGAGCTGTGTAACCTACAAATCAATGGTGGACAGGTCTTTGTTTATGCTGACGATACTGCTATAACCTTTTTCGGACACTCCTGGGAGGAAGTAAAACGCATAACCGAGAAGGGCCTCAGAAAAGTAGGTGTCTGGCTTAACTCGAGTCTTCTTTCTCTGAACGCAGCTAAAACAAACTTTATCTGCTTCACTCCAAACATAAAATCGCAGCCATCTACTTCCTTTCGGATAAAGTTACATGAGTGTCATGAGCCTTTCAACAATCTTTGCAACTGCCCCAGTATTCAAAAAACTGCGTGCGTTAGGTATCTTGGGGCTATGTTGGATCAGAATCTTACATGGTACACTCATATAGAATTGGTTATAAGCAGAGTGAGGAAACTGGTATGGATGTTTAAAAAATTGCGCCACGTGATGCGGGGAGAGTTACTCAAGAAGATATATATTGCTCTGGCTCAGTCCGTGATAACCTATTGTATACCCGTGTGGGGTGGTGCTTCTAAAACCAAGTTTCTGAATCTAGAAAGAGCTCAGCGCTCGCTTTTAAAAGTAATGTACTTTAAACCAATTTTGTACCCTACTGATAAATTGTACAAGCTTTGTAATCTCTTAACTGTAAGAAAACTATACTACTTAAGTATTATATTAAAACAACACAGAACATTGTCCTTTAAATTAACGAAGTCCAAAAAAAGAAGAAGAGATTCCGTGGCATTTTCGAAGCCTGTGCGCACCGCCTTTTCTAAACGGCAATACACTACTCAATCTGTATTTGTCTATAATGTGGCAAACAAGAGGTTGAATATATACCCCTTGAAATTGCACGAATGTAAAAATGTGGTTTCCACCTGGCTACAAACCCTGAACTACGAGGAGGTGGAAACTGTTATGAATAGAGCGGTATAGAGATGCTTACTTGATGCACACATTTACATTTAGTTCATGCTTACTCAGTCACACAAACACACATTTTTATAAGCACACATTGCACACACACACATTCACATGCACACACACACACACACACACACACACACACACACACACACACACACACACACACAGACACACACACACACACATACATACATACATATAACTAATTCTTTGTATATATTTATGGCCAGGCGCATATTTTTGTGAGAAAATTATTATGTAAGATTGAAGTATAAAGTTAGATTAAATTACTTGGATTATGTTTATTTTACTCAAAACTAAGATTTAACTGGAACAAGAGCGAGACCCCCCCAACACAAGCATCTATTTTGCTTCCTGGGGATGTCTCAACTATAATATGTTATGATTTTGAGAGAATAAATACCATTTTTATTTATTTTTATTTTTATGTGTAGATTTAAAAATGGTGAATTTTCTTCTAGGACAACAAGGAGGCTATACAAAATATCCTTGTTTTATTTGTCTGTGGGACAGCAGAGCTAAGTCTCAGCACTGGGTTAGAAAAGAATGGCCCCCCAGGCAAGCTATGGTTCCGGGAAAACAGAATGTGATAAATGAACCACTAGTGCCTAGAGATCGCATAATACTGCCACCTTTGCACATCAAACTTGGGCTCATGAAACAATTTGTCAAAGCTCTGAACAAGAATGGTGATTGTTTTCAATATATCTCTAAAAAGTTCCATAATTTGAGTACCGAGAAACTGAAAGCCGGAATTTTCGATGGTCCCCAAATAAGAAGGTTGATGAAGGATGAAAACTTTCATAATTACATGACCGATATTGAAAAAAATGCCTGGAATAAATTCGTTTGGATTGCACAAAATTTTCTGGGAAACAAGAAAGATAAATGCTATGCGAAGCACATTGAGGAGATGTTGTCGCACTTCCAGCAGCTTGGATGCAATATGAGCATTAAGGTACACTTCCTCCACAGCCATTTGGATCGTTTCCCTGATAATCTAGGTGATCTGAGTGAAGAACAAGGGGAACGTTTCCATCAAGATATTCGGACTATGGAAGAGCGGTACCAGGGTCATTGGAATGCCAACATGATGGCGGACTACTGCTGGAGCATTAAAAACAGCCCTTGTGAACCAAGTCAAACAAGAAAATCTTATAAAAGAAAATTTTTCGATGTGTAGTGGTTATTTTTCTAAAGTTCTTTTTTAAATAAAATATATTTTTTTCAAAAACACGTTTTTTTTTTAATCTCAAAAACTAAAGCTGATACAAAAAATCTGATTTCAGATCTGAAATCAGCACCCCGAAAATACATAATATTAGTCGTAATATTTCATTCAACAAAAATTATGTTCCCTTGTGTAATCGCTGTCAAATATGACATTTGATACCTATTATTCTACTAGCTAGATTAAAAAGTCTGCCCCACACTCATAGATTACAAAATAGAGTTCATTGAATCAGGCGCGTAGTCGTCTTTTGACGTTTAGCGACCGGTTGTCGACCAATCGCAAGTTAGTAGAAGAGCCTGCCGTTCAGTGGCGTAGCTAGGTAACTAGGGGGCAAATAAAAAAAATCGGGCCCCACTGCTATCTCAACTATTAGATTTTGAAAATCTTCTCTTTATTGCATGTAATGTTTCCAAGAATTTTTGAAGTTTACGAGGCCTATAATTGAAAGACTGCTTAGACATATAATAGATGCGCGAGCGCGAAATTTTTTCTCGTATTTACTACATAACATTTACTACAAGCTCTACCGAAAATTTCTGACCATTGCTAAAACATGAGATAGGTTACAATCGGGTAGACATTACCAAGAATTTTTGGAGTTTATCTACGAGCTCCAATAATTATTGATAAGTGAAAGACTGCTTAGCTATATAATATGCGCGAGCGGAGCGAGCGCGAAATTTTTTCTCATATTTACCACATTACTCAAGTAATTTGTCTATTAATTTTTGAAAATTCAAGCTCTACCCAAGAATTTCACGGTAAGGATTCAAGGGCCCCCTGAGCTTGAGGGCCCCAGTGCACTGCCCCGCCTAGCCCCTAGGTAGCTACGCCACTGCTGCCGTTGGTCCTGCATCTGATCTCTCTCCGGTCGTGACGGATTCCCGTCCCATCGGACTATGGGAGTGATGGAATAGAGAGTGCATTTATGTTTGCACACACAATTATGAACTATAATATCTCTTGCGCACCTTACTAATCTCCGAACACTCCTAAGAGATTCGCCCCGCCTTGACCGAAGTACGGTCGGCCCCCTGATTACGTAAAAGCAATAGCAAAGCCGAAGCCGCGCGTTCGCGATAAATTGAGAGTGTGTGCACACAATTTATCGCGGGGCGAGGTGCGGGACGAGGGAGGCGCCGAGCGCTCGTTGCGTGCACACTATCAATTTTCGCGATCGCGTGGCATCGGCCGGCCCTCTCATTACCTAACTAGCAAAAGCAAAGCGATAGCGAAAATTGTACAAAAATTGCTGATTTCTTGTCAAATTCGTATTACGTAAAATAAATTTCAAAGGAACTTTGACATATCAAGGCGAATATTGTACAATTTAAAAAATTAATAAAAAAAAATAAAAAAAATTTCGCTATCGCTTTGCTTCGGCTTTGCTATTACTTTTACGTAATCAGGGGGCGGCTTTGCTATTCTTCTACGTAATCAGGGGGCGCAGCGGTCGGAGTGTGTTTTATGGGTCGGAGACTCACATCCCTTTTCTTTATTTTCTTCGTTCACATTTCCGACACTTGGCTTTCACTTTCGCTTTTCACTCACTCATTCTTGTTCAAAATCATCTCATCATTCATTCATTTGCAAGCAGCCATTTTGTTTGGTGGTATTCGCGATTTTCGTGCATAATTTTCGTGTAAATTTGTGTTTTTTTATCTCTCTGAAAAACACCTGAAGGGTAAGGTTATATTTAAATACAAGTGATTTCATTGTATATAATTTCAAGGTCAATTAAATGACCATATTACCCAACTGCATTCACCGGTACCTACCTACCACAATAAAATCAATAAGTCGCCGGTATGTATACATAGATGCGGCATTTTTATAATAACTTATGTTCCATAGATTCGCGATGGCAAATAACAATCGAAGACCTCAAAACGGCGGAGGGCGTCGTATGGACTTTGGGCGCAATGACCGAATCAAGAACTTTGGTAGAGCTGGAGTGTCGCCGTGGCAGAATAGTGGGCCTGGAGGCGGGATCCCTAACCTCATGCCCATGGGAGGCGTCCCTACCGAGGCCACCCTTGCATTGGCCAATAACATCATTAATCTCCTCCAGCCGCGCCAGAATACCGTGCCTTCTCTTCTCGATATGCCTATTAGGCGCGATTTCATTCCTAGCCTAAGCCGATACGACCGTGGGTTCGTTAACAATAGGGTAAGTACATTTATGTATCTTTTGAAGATATTTCTTGCAGTCAATGCCTCAAGAATGTTTTTATATCTTGTTATATCTAGACATTCATGTAGTTGATCTCCTTTGTTTCTGCATGAAAGATATTTTATCCAAAATCTTACTAAATTCTCCTGTACATGGATATGATTTGTCACTTACGAAAATTTGCCCTATGAACCCAATTTTTTGTAAACTCTACACATATATTTTTCAGCTAATGTTTATTTCATTGGGCTAAATGCCGGACCAGTTTCATACTAACTTTTATTCTGACTCCATTTAGATGGGCAATCAAGGTAATTTCCGGCGTCCAACAAATTACAATCGCCCTGGTGAGCGTTCCAACAACAATCGTAACCCGTTCAGGCCCAATGATGGGCAACGACAACAAAACAAGAACTCCCCGAAAAAGGAAGCCGATTCTAAGGCTAAACCTGTGAAGAGGTAAGGTTCCTTCGGTGGTAACACCAACTTCTGCGACCGCTTTTGCTGGTAACTATCAGCTGGCAGCTGAGTATCGTGAGTGATATAATGCTGCTAATCTTAAAGTTCACCGGCCAAGTTTTATTGGTAGCCTAATTGGCAAAATTTCATTTTAAACTTTTCCATAAAGGATATTTATGATAGCTGTGTATTTTGTCTGTTTATGGTCTACTGTGAAATGTATAAATTTCTTTGTCTTATGATAATTGGCCCTGAATGTAAGTCTTAGTCTGAAAAGACAGAATTTCAATGTAATATTTAAGGCCATCGTTACATTGCTGGACTGGTCTGCTTCCATCTTCGACCTCAGTGTGCTTACAGTTTTTAGTGAGCTTGAGGTCTAACATGGGCTTTTCCAGCCTTAAAACATCTTGATCATCGGGCATCATTATTGCAGTTTCCATTTCTACAGTGGCTCTAAAATATCAATAACTTTTTACTATTAAGGGAATAAAATTGTCTACAAAATTATCAGATATTATTTTCGTTATTGAACAAATATAGCTAGATAGATGTGGTAATCACTTGTGATTATTCAGAAGGTATAAATAATCATGAAAAAATTATAAAAAAGCATATCAGTCAAAAATTGCAATACAATTAAAATCGCTAACATTACATCAACAATCTAATCCTCAAAACCTGATAATAGTGAGGAAGACAAAGACAAGGAGGAAACCAATGACAACCAGAAAGAAGATGGCAAGGAGCCTCAGAAGACCAGGTACGATGACCTGAACCCTCAACTGCTCCGGTGCCACATTTGCAACAAGAACATGTGGGACGGACGCTCTTTTGAGAACCATCTCAGTGGACGGGCCCATGCCATCATGATGCAGAAGACTGCGGAGAGTTATGCCCTGACTGCTGATACTATGCGTCAGGAGTTTAAGGTACGTAGAGTAGCCCAATGGTTAAAACGTTCGCCTTTCTGAAGACGTAGGTTCGATCCCATTTCGGACTTTACCACTCAATTTATTTAATGTACGGATTTTAGTATTAGATTTAATATTGTCACAGGAGGGTTGTCGTCGGGCATGCAGCCACCCGTAAAGCAAACGCCTATCATGAGGGTATAGTCTGTTTTCTGTGTATATCCATGACATGAAGGTTTATATTAGCTGTCCTTTTAAGTATATATCTGTGACATGACGGTAATACGAGGATCTAAATAAGCAGTTTTCACGTGTATGTATATGAGGATAAGCAGTATTTTCTGTGCAGATCCGTGACATGAAGCGAACTCGCAAGGCAGGCCAGCAACCAGCGAGGGACTTCTTCTGCGCGATGTGCGATATGTACGCTTCGGACGGTGCCATACATCGCTCTACCGTCGGACACAGGTAGGTATATATATCATGAGTTGTTCACTCACACTCCAATCCTAACCCATATTCATTCATATTCTTTACTAGTGGACGCCCGCGACTCCGACCGCGTGGACTGCGCAAAAAATAAAATGTTGAAATTATCCGAGATAAAAACATTTTCCCGGGATAAAAAGTAGCCTATATGTTAAGTGGGACCTGTCAAAATATATTCCTGAAAACTGCATCGAAATCGGTTCAGCCGTTTCTGAGATTAGCGTGCACAAACGCACAGACAAACAGACAAAAATCCCAAAAATCATCGTTTTGGGTTCTATTGCATTGATAAAGGTCTCCTATAATATTTTTTCTCATATATCTTCCATGTACAGACAGCGAATACAGCGAGTACAGAGGGCAAATACCCCCATGGCAGTCTTGTGGCGTGCCCTGGAGGAGGCCTACGTCCAGCAGTGGACTGCAATAGGCTGATGATGATGATCCATCAATATAAGTGCAGATTTTTCTGATGGTCAGATACCCTATCTGATAGATAAAGTTGATGCTGTTATAAGTATTTATTAAGTGCACTTACACAGTCACACTGCGCTGTAGCAATGATTCTGCTTTGCAAACTACGTAGTAGCCCAATAGTATAGTAACTAGGATCTTCGTCAGCCGCGTGGTGCCGGCAGAGTAGAGTTTGTACCACCCCTGCCTGCCCGTGGGTATCGTACGAGGCGATTAAGGGTTTCCGGGAAGTGGGCAGCAGCGCCTCCCGTACTGACAACATAGTCTGAAAATCACACTGCGGTCACCAACCCGCCTGCCTAGCGTGGTGACTATGAGCAAAACTCCCCCGTGGCAGAAGCCTTGTGGCGTGCCCTGGGGGAGGCCTACGTCCAGCAGTGGACTGCAATAGGCCGAAGAAGAAGAAGAAAGAAGATCTTCCTAGTGGTCCTGCAGTTCCGGCTACCCCATTTCAGGAAAACAGCCGCGTCTATACGTATGCTGCATTAATACCACAGTCTACCTTTCAACTAGTTACAATTGTCTAGCCTTCCATAATTAGTTTTACTAACACAACTTTTAAATTTAGATTTGCACTAGCTAGACCACATCTGTTTTCACACTATTCATATCGTTTGACCTTCGAATTATTTGTTCAGTTTGAGGGTATATGTAAATTTTATGCACTTATACATTATGTATGTCTACAGATAAACATACATACAAACAATTAACTTTATTTTCGTCACATGGTAGGTAAGGTACACATTCGCACTGTCGAAACACTTGTGTGCATATTATTTGTTGTTTGACTGACTTATTTGTTATTTGAACATTTTCAACACCTATTGTATATTTAGAAAGAAATTTAAAATGCCACTGTCCTGAATAAAAAAATCCAAAAACCCGACTGTGTAAAAAGCAACCTAAAAATGTAATAATAAAAAAAAACTGAAAAGATGAAAACAAGCACTTAGATGTCCAGTGGTCCAGAATATTATAATATTATTATGGAATGAATGAATACTATTGAAGAAAATAAAATATTTTCTAATGATGTAACATAACAACTGAACAGCCAGGATCCATTGAAATATTAGCTTGGCTGTCGGTTAATTTACGACACCTAACGTAATTGTGTAATTGATTTTTGGTTTATGTTGTTATTTTATATGTTTATACCAAAGTATGGAAGAGGATGTTTTGTTTTTAAATACATTAGATTTTTTTTGTTGTAATTTTTATATAGAGCGCTGTTATGTTAAACTGTTAAGCTGTTAAACTGATTTTCAATAAATAAATGAATATAAGCGAGAATGGTTGTTACGCAACTTTAAATCAACATAAATCCTAAACGTTCAGTCGGGTCGAAAAATGTTGAGAGAAAACTGATAATAATTTTTAAATACCTATTCCACGATACCCCACTCACTTGATATAGTTTGTTGGCTTTAATTTTTTTCATTTTAACATCATGGCGTCTAGCGTCCGTACCATGAATTTGGTGAGAGCGAGATAGCTCACATTTAAACGTCAAATTCACAGAGCTTATAACAACTAGACAAAGTAAGTGTATGTATTTGCCTATAACAACTCAGAGATTAGAATAGACGGGTGTTCTCAAGCTAAGACAGAATGAATTTTCCCTGAAAGAAGTGCTTTGGAATCGCTTTTTACACGTAAAGTACATGAAATTACATAGCTCTGTGAATTTGTCGCGTAAATGTGAGACATCTCGCTCTCACCAAATTCATGCAACGGGCGCTGAAGTCGCCATTTTGGATTTTCACTAACATCATGTCTTGTCAAAGATGGAGGAGGCCTGTGTCCGGTACACACAGAGTAGCAAGTAAACTTTGAAAAGAAATTAACATAAATAAATTAAATTAATATGTACGAAACTCTCTATTTAGGCTTAATAAATAAAAAAATGTATGTATGTAAGTACCTATTACTAGTTGACGCCCGCGAGATCGTTCGCGTGAACGAACCTATGTGTTTGAGTCAAGACACACTGTTAACAATTTTTTTTTAATAACCGCACCGCTATTCTTGTAAAACTATGGTTTAGTTACCTGATACACACCTTACACAACCCTCTGCATTTTGCAGTGCACTGCTGGACGTAAGTCTCCCCCCAGGGCGCGCTACAAGGCTACTGCCATAGGGAGGTTTTGCCCATATTCGCCACGCTGGGCAGACGGGTTGGTAACTGCAGTGAGATTTTCTGACTATGTTGTCAGTAGGTACTGGAGACGATGCTGCCCACCTCCCGATGCCCACGGGCAGACACAGTGTGGTACTATTGTACTCTGCCGACACCACATGGTTTGGACTATGCTGTCAACATGGGAGACGCTGCTGCTTACCTCCCGGAAACCCTCCCGATAGGAAACCTAACCGGGCCAGACATAGTGAAGTGCTATTCTACTGTACCAACAACACACGGTTTGCCGTCATCTAATAAACAACGTAAAATTAATTCCACTTTCCAACAGGAAACTCAAGAAATACCTTCACCCAATCTGCTCCGCTTGCCACAAGGAGATGCCGACCCGGATTGAGCTGGACGAACACCGACTCACCGAAGAACATCTGCGAAACATCCAGGATAGACATGACTTCACCAGCAAGCCGAAGCCTGAAGGTAACTTTACAGCTTCTGACTTCATTTAACTCAAAATTAATGATATTTGACAGTGAGAGAGACTCTAGAGACTGGTGAAAAGTGGGGTGTGTAATTTGCACACTTTTACCTAACCTCTTGGGGGATGATGGGCGTGACTTTATGTATATGTCGTGGCCATATCGTTGAATTATTTATATCATGAAATGGTCAAAATGCCCTTGACCATATGATGATAATGAATTGATCATTTCATGATACTAACCTAACCTAACCGACCATTTCATGAAATTACTATTAAAGTGATTTGGCCACGACATATATATATATATATATATATATATATATATATATATATATATGTAGATATATAATAATTTGTATGTTAAACATGACTAGACAGTCTCGTCAGCCTATTGCAGTCCACGGCTGGACGTAGGCCTCTCCCAGAGTACGCCACATGGCTCGATCTCGCGTTTTGCCATCCAGTTACTACCAGCCGCCCTCTTTAAGTCATCGGTCCATCTGACAGGAGGATATATGATGAATATTGATGATGTTTCCAAGGCATGGATGTTTCTATGCTTATCTATGTACCTATTAATTTACCGTTTCTTAGTACCCACGCCGAGACCTTAGTGTGGGACTAGGTTAATGTGTTTTGAGGTCTGAATATTTATTTATTTAAACTACCAAGTATTCTGTAACTTAACTCTATCATCTCTTACAGTGATGGTGATTTCCACTCTGTCTATCGAGCAGTCGTACATCCGCGATGATCGACAGAAGAAGCGGCCGGAGGTGAAGAAGGAGTATGAATATGATGAGGAGAAGAAAGATGAGGCTCAGGTTTGTCATTGTGGTCTATTAACACATATTAGCATTTTGCAGTCCACTGCTGGACCTAGGCCTCCCTCAGGGCACGCCACATGGCTACTGCTAGGGTTTTTAATGGGGATTCCGAGTGCCCGTATTCCTTAGTCGACTCTTACGACATGCACGGAAAGAGATTCAGCTAATGTGTTCTAGTAAAGCCACAAGTGTATACTTTTACATACGTATAATCACGCTTTTATCCCTTACGGGGTAGGCAGAGCACCAAGGGCCGATAGAACCACATGGTGCCACTTCTGACCAATTTTGAGGGTATACTTTTAAACCACACATAAATTAGATAAACTAAAACCTCGTGGTATAGTAAACTTTTGTTTAGCAACATGGTTGCATAAACATGTTGCGGAGTTGCTGTCAACATATTGCATGCAACACACCATGGTGACGTCGTGTTGCAGAGTTGATCACACCATGGTAACGTCGTGTTGCAGAGTTGATCACACCATGGTAACGTCGTGTTGCAGAGTTGATCACACCATGGTGACGTCGTGTTGCAGAGTTGATCACACCATGGTAACGTCGTGTTGCAGAGTTGACTCCCAGCGAGCGTAAACATCAACAAATTGTGACATGTGTGTGGACGCGTTTGCAACTGTTTATAAACATGGCGGTAGTGTGGAGCAACGATAAAATTATGCAATTAATAGAACTACTTCTTCAGGCAACATTTTAACGCAGACTGACGTGTGTGGACAACCCATAATGATTTAAACAAAGTATCAGCACATTTTCCAGCAGCACATTTTCCAGCAGCACATTTTCCAGCAGCACATTTTCCAGCAGCACATTTTCCAGCAGCACATTTTCCAGCAGCACATTTTCCGGCAGCATATTTTCCAGCAGCATTCTCGCCGTTCATCAGCAACGTTGATCAACTGTTGCTTAACAAAAGTTTACCATGAATATGTGGCTTTAGTTCAACATAACCTATTTCCCAGGATGGTGAAGCTGAAATCTCTGTGACCATTAAAACAGAGCCAGGAGAAGATAAAGAAGAAAAGAAAGCAGATAGTGAGAGTACGGTGTTGGATTACAAGGAAGGCGATGACCTCACTGGAGTCACTCCGGAACAGTTCCCTAACTACAAGTATGTATTGACAATAGGATCATGTATCCAACTGGCAATATATTATCCTAGACTCATATTTACCACTAGTGGACGCCCGCGACTCCGTCCGCGTGGACTACAGAAAAAACAAAAAGTCGAAATTATCCGGGATAAAAACATTTTCCCGGGATAAAGAGTAGCCTATATGTTAAGCGAGACCTGTCACAATATATTCCTGAAAACTGCATCGAAATCGGTTCAGCCGTTTCTGAGATTAGCGCGCACAGACAAAAATTCCAAAAATCATTCTTTTGGTTACTATTGCATTGATAAAGGTATTCTATAATATTTTTTCTCATATATCTTCCATGTACAGACAGCTATTCGTTACATTTTTATTATATGCATACAGTGGGGCTAAATGTAAAAGCTTAGTGACAAGTTGCTAGATCATTGCCTGAGAAAGTAGATAAATAAAACGCGTTTGAAAAAAGGTACTCATAATATATCGCAAACAGAATGAGACATCTAATGTATTCTAGTGAATTCCCACATCAAGGCATATATCAAAATAAAGTCATATAATTGCAGCACGGAGCGTGGAGTCGGCGACTCGTTTATCTCCGAATTCCGCTGCTTTCAATGCAGCCTGTGCCGCAAGCTACTTGACTCGGAGGAGACCGCCAAAGTCCATCTCAGGACCTGGAGACACCACCAGCTGTTTGTGAGGATGCTGCAGGAGAAGACTGGCAACAAGGTGGTTAGTACACCGGCTTTGTTTCACTACGTACCTACAGGATTTACTGCAGAAACTAATGCTCACTTTAATTCTATTACTTTGTGACTAGATGTTAAACTAACACTTTCGCTGCCGGCGAAGTGGGGTAGCCACATGAAGAAGGTATATAAGAGGAGTAGCGGCTAAGTATATTATCATACAAAAATAGTGTGCAGCGGAGCGGGGGTGAAGTATGGGACGAGGGGAGCATTGAACACTATAGCCCTGCCCATATACATAGAAACCACCTTGTAGTGACTAGTCAAACTACTTGCTCATTATCAATATGGTTCAAGATTGTTTTACTAGTGCAATTACTCATCACTAGATGGCAATATTATACTACGTTTTAGTAAAAAAAAGTACCCTGATAAAAGGACTAGGTGTCTTTGTAATTTTAATATGGTTACATTTCGGAGCACAAGCGTGTGGTTACAGCTACTGTGTTACACTGTCGCTGAATCTCCGCCCCTATCATGAGCTCATGGCCTCACGATTGCCACACGACTCGTAGCCAAGAACTGCACGATCGTGAGGAAGTTTCCATGGCCACGTTTACAACTCGCTAGCTTATCGCCCGAGAGATCACACGCACAAAAAGATATGCAGCTGATGTATTCTACTGAATTGTGTCAGCACAGGGCAAAATAGGTGATTAAAGTTTGTTAGCATTTTATGATGTAGTCAACGCAGATGTAATCACGGGCAACAGCTGATATAAAAATACATACATACATATTGAAGAGTACCAGATACATTAACTACGTTATTATCTCAATATAAAGTAATTATAGTAGAGCAGTTATAGCCCAGTGGTTAAGACGTGCACATTCCAAGAGGGGGGCGTAAGTTCGATCCCTGTCACGGGCCTGTACCAATGAATTTATTTAATGTACAGATTTTAATGTTGTAAAATTGTCACTTAGCTCGTGCCTCGGAAAGCACGTAAAACCGTTGGTCCTGCGCCTGATCTCTCTCCGGTCGTGTCGGCTTTCCGTCCCATCGGACTATGAGAGTGAGGGAATAGAGAGTGCGTCTGTGTTTGCGCACAGACTTGTGCACTATAATATCTCCTGCGTACCTGGCCTAGCACTATAATATCTCCGTAGAGATTGGTCGCCTTGGCAGAAATACGCTCGGAGATCATCATCATCATAAAGTAATCAACAAACCTATCTACCCTCAGACGGACAAAGAGAAGCAGGACGAGTCATCCTCAACCGTCTCAGTACCGGAGAGCAACAAGCGTCGCCGCACCGACGACACCGGCAACTGGAAACGACGCAGGACCAGTAGCGAGCGACCAGATCACGACCATGATGACGATACTGGTACGATATTGTATAATTTATTTATTTTTACATATTTGGAATACCAAACAACACAACAAAATATGCTAATTATAAAATAACCTTAACATGAGCCATACATAATATGTATAGTCACGCACGTTTGCGTTTCTGATCTTTTGCGAATCTGTCAATCTGAATTTCTGACTTTGTGCGTTATTGACATTTTGCAAAATCTGACAATACGCGTATCTGGCATTTTGCGTATCTGACATTAGGGCGTGTAATTCATTGTCCCTAATAAAGGTTGGGTAGGTGTGTGCAAAATACACAATCAAATTATGTATGTTTATATTATCATATGTGGCTGTTACCGAAATGGGGTAGCCAACTGCAGGATCATAAGGGAGATCGTACGGCTACGTTTAGCATGGCGGGGACAGGTGTTAATGATCAGTGAGTGAAGATATTGCCTGAGTTCCTTAGTCAACTTACAAGGAAGGAGATCCAGCTGATGTATTCTCGTAAAACCCTGCATAAGCACAGGATATTACAGATGTCGTTTTAATCGGTTCAGTAGTTTTATAGACATAGACAATTACTTTCCTATTTATAATATTTATTTAGTACACATCAATGATTTTGACTCTATTGGCAGCAGCTGAGGAGAAGAAGGAAGACTCCATTCTGGAGGGAGATGAGGACGAGAGCATGCCGCTGGCACCCGAGGACATGGAGGACTGGGAGCCGGCCGGTGATGATGCCAATCATGAGGAACCAGGTCGGTGCACGAGGTTTTATGATAGACTTGTGATGGTAGCACAGTTGTAAATGGCATATACATCAGATTTTTAGTTGTGAGTGTAATTATTGTTGCTTTTAATGTATGTTATGTAAGTGTGTTTAAAAAAAAATGATGATGATGAGTGGCTCCTGAGCAGGTTTATTTCCTGCAATCCAATCATAGAAAAAACTAGCCAACTGGAAGTCCACAAAGGAGAACCAATTATTTATAAAAAAAAAGTAATGTTTGTTGTTTAAGAGCCATCGAGCTGTTATATGTTATGTCTTATATGTAGCACAGCTAGAAATAGTGTAACAGTAATAGTAGAATCATGCGGTCTGTCTAACCTAATGTTTGTTTTGACATAAAGGAGAACTGACTTTACCAGTTCTCCTAGGTTTCGACTTTAGGCGATCATAACTTCTGTCTATGTTCTTGATGTTGCATAAACGAAGGTTCGTTGAATATTAAATATGATTTCCCCAAACAATAAAACAAATGCCGACCAAAGGAAAATTGGGAACTTACGGAAGAATTTCTGTGTAATTCAATGGAGTTTATGGTAATCTTCTGTCCCCGGGGCACGGTTCTTATATCTTCAGGTTAATTTGATAGCACACATATGAATCACTGGTGGTTTGTTAGAAGTCCATGAAAATTGAAATTATTTTGAGTTTTTTACTGTTGCGTCCGCGTTGCCGACATTCGAACTGAACTTGAGCGGGGCGTGCGGGCGGGGGGCTGACAGTTGTCACAGAAAGAAAATAGATGGCGTAGTTGGTTGAAGAATGCTTTGGTCGGTTACCTAACACTTGAGGTAGCCAAAACTGCACGTCCACAAACGAGATCCCACAGTCACATTCAACACAGCGGGGATAGATGTAAATGACCAGTGACAAGTTGCCAGCATGTTGCAAGTTGAAGTATATTTTAATATGTCAATCCATTGATCTGATTAATGTTTTCAGATGAAGTTAACGGGGAGACAACAACAGAGAATGACCAAGTGATGGAGCCAGAACCAGAGCCAGAACCAGAACCAGAGCCTGTAGCTGAAGCTGAAGAGGTAAAGGAAGATGCTGTTCTGGTAAACTATTTATTTATTTTTTCTCACACACTACACAACACATTAACTTAGTCCCACATTGAGATCCCTAAGGTCTTGTGTCGTGGGTACTAAGCAACGGTATATAAATACATAGATAAGTATAGAAACATCCATGACTCGGAAACAAACATCGATATTCATCATATCAATGTTTGCACCTACCGGGATTCGAACCCAGGACCTATGGCGTCGCAGGCAGGGTCACTACCTACTATACCAATCGGCCGTCTATACATCCCTTTACTCATATCAAATAAAAAAACTGGTGTTCTCACACCACCTTGATTCTAAAGTTTTATGATCGCTCGCAACCACAATCGCGATGAGAAAAAAGAGTACTTTTTGAAATACCATATGACTCACAAGAATCTCGGATTTTAAAAAATTCCAAATTAGAAATTTTGTATGAAAAGAATGGAACATTTAATCTGAAGTATGCAAAAAATCTCGAGATTGGTTATTGACTGTACATTAACTCTTCAGGAGACGCCCAAGGCGTCGCCAGTGAAGCCGAAGCCGGCGACTCGCGGGTCTCCGCGCGGTCGCGGTCGAGCTCGCGGACGTGGGAAACGTATCTAGGGTGTTGAATGGTAACTATAACTGTACATATACTATAAAGTGTAGGTTTGAGCGGTGATAGTCCAGTGATTAAGACATGCCCCTTCCAAGCGGGAGGCGTAAGTACCAATTAATTTATTTCATGTACAGATTTTAATGTTGCAAAATTGTCACTTAGCTCGTGCCTCGGAAAGCACGTAAAACCGTTGGTCCTGCGCCTGATCTCTCTCCGGTCGTGTCGGCTTTCCGTCCCATCGGACTATGAGAGTAACGGAATAGAGAGTGCATCTGTGTTTGTGCACACACTTGTGCACTATAATATCTCCTGCGTATCTGACCAATCTCCGTAGAGATTGGTCGCCTTGGCCGAAATACGGTCGGAGATCATCATCATCATCATAAAGTTTGTTTAATGGACAAAAGATATTTCCCTCTGACTACTTTTAATATGCCGCGTGGTGCTGGCAGAGTAGAATTCGTACCATCCCATGTCTGCCCGTGGGTATCGTACGAGGCGATTAAGGGTTTACGGGAGGTGGGCAGCAGCGCCTCCCGTGTTGACAACATAGTCCAAAATGCAGTCACCAACCCGCCTGCCCAGCGTGGTGACTATGGACAAAACCCCCCCATGACAGTCTTGCGGCGTGCCCTGGGGGAAGCCTACGTCCAGCAATGGACTGCAATAGGCTGATGATGATGACTTTTAATACTCACTAGTCCGACTCCGTCCGCATGGACTGCATAAATTAAATTTAATTACCATTAAGTTCTATATTCTTTATTTACCAACTAACATAGACTAAGTAATTTGTAACTAACAACCTAACAAAATATGGATCTCGTTATCTGAAATAAATGTTTATTATTATTATAAAAAAACAAAAATGACGAAATTATCCGGGATAAAAATATTTTCGCGAGATAAAAAGTAGCCTATGTGCTATTCTGACATGTAAATATTATTGTGAAGTTTCATCAAAATCCATTCAGTAGTTTTTGCGTGAAAGAGCACAAACCTACATCCTCACAAACCGTGCAATAAATAATATTAGTAGGACTCTGTCCGTTATTAACTAAGTCTCAAAAGCAATGCGACAGCGAAAGTTGTGTGTCTCTGCGCGGGGCCAGTGCGAGGCATCCGAGTGTATGCAGCTGGGACATTAGACAAAGTAACATTACTATTTGATCACCAACACATTTGAATTAATGAATTCTTCTTGTTATTGTATACATACCTAATAGGTGGTAAAATAAACATAAAAGAGTCTCCTACACAGCCATAACATTACATAAAGTAAAATTTTGTAAAATCCATTTTAATTTGGTTGTTTTATTTGTTTCAGATCATCTTCTCACCAAAAAATCTGCACCATTATTTAAAATATTGTACACAGCCCAACCCCCTTACTTTTGCATAAGTAAAATAAAACAGTGTTCTTTGTAAGACGCCTTATTTGAATATTTAGTACATATGTTAAGTAAAAAAAGTAGAAAAATAATACCATAGATACATTTAAGAAAATTTTGAATGGATATGATTTTTCTTATAATATTGTGTTTAAAATACACACTGGAAGTTAAAATTATAAATGTGGAGTAATTATCTTAGACTACACTTAAGGTTATTGTGAAAAATAATTATTTGATTTGGTAATTTATGACAAACAAATAATGCTGTTTATTGTCTGCCTGTAAGAGGACAATGGATGATTAAATATGGTTTAAATTAGTATATTACCTTAGAATTATTATTTTTTGTTTTATTCCCATTGTAAGCACAATACTGTGCAGCTGATTATTATGAAAATTTTATGCTTATAATATAGGAATAGTACATAATATGATTATGGTTTGATTGAGGTAAAAATTTAAAATATTTAGAATTTGATATTCCATAGTAAAAAGAAACACTTAGTTCTCTTAGATTATAAGAAAATGCCCTATACAGGTGATTTTAGGTCGCCAACGTTCCCGAAAGCTACGGAATCTCCTCATCATCACAATCATTTTTCTCCATGGAAGCATACCTGGGAAGTGTCTGGTCTCCAAAATATTAGGGTCCAAAGTTGAGTAAATAGACTGCGTTTTTCTGCATAAATGCACATTGACGCGTGTAGCAAGATTTTTTCACGATAAATAATTAATATCTGTCTGAAAAAACTAGAAAAATTTCGCCCTATCAACTACATAAAAAAAAAATTACGTCGTTTACCCTTCATTAAGGGTGGCAACGAAAAAACACGCTGTATAATATGCCGATATGCGATATATGTGTATCAAAGGAGCCTATAATTATATGGGGGCCCATTCTGCGGATAACTATGAGTAACATCATACACCTCTAATTTCAATTCAATACGAACCCACGCCTGAGTTATTCATACATTATTAGGACCTAAATTAGCCAGTGTAGAAATGAGTAGATAACAGTAATAAAATTATAATATAAGTAAAAGTAAGAGTTTGTTTGTTTGAGTAATCTCCGTACTAGAAAAGTATTTAAATGTGTGCGACCAATAGGGACGAAGAATGGATGAAAAAACGGATACAATTTGGAGACTTCTCGTGCGCTGCGTAGGTTTTATCCAAAAAAATATGTATGAAAGAATAAAATGACTAGAAATGTGAAAGAAAAAAAATTGAAGGTTTCCTTCCAACATAAACTTTGAGAGATAATTTGAGTTGCTCAATGATAAGCCTTTCTATGTTTACTAGATAACTTGCAGAACCCTTAACAGCCCAGCTAAATTTTGAGAGATTATGTTGGAAAAGTTATTCAATGATAAGCACTTTATTTACTTTGTCATTATAACATATCAATATTTAATTGGATTAGACATAACTTAATATGAAAAACAAATTATTTTATTCTGTTTGTTGACGCGGACGAAGTCGCGGGCAACAGCTATAAAATTATAATATAAGTAAAAGTAAGTTAGAAAAGTATTTAAATGTGATGGATGAGGATACAATTTTTCTCCAGTTTGCTTGTGTTTTTCCTTCCAACATGTAATTTGAGAATCCATGTTTACCTTGTTAATGTTATGTTGCAATACACTTTATTTACTTTGTCCAGGATTAGACAGAAATGTCTTCAGGGTGCACTATAAACACCATACAAAATACTACCTACTCAAGTAGCATGAACTGCAAAACACAATATGATAAACCGATTTATTGACATTGAATTTTGTACAGACGATACGATATCCACTATGGGTGGTCATGCTAGGGGGGCTGGTCTAGCCAGAACTTGATATGTTATAAATTAATGTCTACTTATTAAAATATTTTGGTTGATTCTGACTTAAACGTAAAATTAGTCCTACCTGTTGCTTTCTCTCTCGATCCTTTATGTTAAGAATGGAGAGGGACAGACAGACCTGACTAAGGGTGTGATAGCCAGAATCGACCTTAATGAGTACTCATGTTATTTCTAGACATGCTCTCAATTTTGTGGCCTCTTTTTTTAAATGAAGTAATGGAAATGTTAAAGTGGGTGTCTGGAGACATTGTTTATTAGGCAGCCTCTACTTCTTTCGTAATGATTAATGATAATAAAAATACTGTCAATTATAATATTTGGTTTTGTTATTTACCTACCTTCTATTAATCCCAAACTTCCAGTGAAAATTAGGCAAGCTTGACTAACTATTACAAATGTTTAAAATTATTTTTTACAATTTGTTACTGCATCTGACCAGCTGTTATAAGTAGGTACTGTAAATAAAACAGTGGATTTACTTGTATCCCAAATACATAAGAGTGAGTGTTCCATATGTTGCTATTTGTATGTACCATGGACATAACCAAAGCTCAATATGTAATAGTAGGACAAATTCTGGTGCCTAGGAACTTAGTATACTGGGTAGAATCCACAAACTCGCACTGGACAGATTTTTTTAGGTTAGGTTTTAATCGTGTAAGTAAACCCCCAGATTTAATCTTACAAATATTATTTATTTAGCTTATCACTACTTCTTTTTCATTAAACTTAACAATAGCTTTGTATCATTGATTTGGGTTCGCTGTCGTTTTTTCTGTTTTTCTACCGGCTTCACATTCGGCTTTTTCGTAGCTTCTTTCTGTTCTATGGGCTTTGATTTTTCTTTCTTATTTTTCTTAGATAACCTATTTAATATAACTTCTTTGGTAGAAACAGTTTTAACCAAATCACTTCTGTTTGCGACAATTTCATTGATCAGCACTTCCTTTTGAAAGCTAACTTTCTTATCGACGTTCAATTTCTTCTTTATTACCTTGTTCGTAACCGCAATTTCCGCAACTTTTAGTTTTTTCGATAATTTGTTTAAAGCTTTAAACTTATTTTTACCGAATTTGACCATTTTGTGTCAACAATTTGTGAATTTTAATAAAACAACCTCGCTCGCAGAAACAACGCAACCTCAAACGCAACACAACAAACGAAAACGAAATCAGCTGTTGCTGTTGTCAATGTCAAATTCTTTTTTTTTGTTTCCCGCGGAGTGTAGACAAGAGAAACTAAGTCCACAAAGCCATTGTCTTTAGTCAAATGATGATTTCTGATGATTGTAATAATGACACAATAATGATGATTAGAAACGTTAGGAAAATCCTCGAAAACGGGTGTAAAATTAGCTAAAATCAAAACTAATTATCGGAACAACTGACATGCGTCCACGAAGACATACTTAATATTCAGACTCAAGTTTTACTCAGTTTACCTGTATATAAAACCATGTACATACAGCTTGGCAAAAAAGAGTTTGACGTGGTGAGAGATGGTTGGAAACATCACTTCTCTGTCGAATAGGACAATTGTTACGCTTGTGTGCTAGCTTATGACCAGAGGTCGGAATTAGGTAGAGTCATTTATGTACTTGCACTGATTTCATACAGCGAAAGAATAAAGGGGATATGCCTCAAATTCCGGTATTAATTTTAAAGAGCAGAAATTTTATGTTAATTATCTTTGTTTTATTTGTCTATCTCTGAGGGTTTTATTATTATTTATTTGTAATATTGTTGGCCACACGGGATTGTCCATTAGAAATCCTGGGAAGGTCCACATTAATATCAACATTTCGATGCAAGTACATAAATGACTCTACCTAATTCCGACCTCTGCTTATGACACAACTTGTGTCATAATCTAGCCACTATTGGCCAGTGGCCACAATATTTTTTTCATATTTTTTTGTTAAACCTTGGCTTATTTAACATTATTGGTCACAGAGACATCAATTGTTGAGATACAAGCTTGATTTTTTTTCTGAAATAGGTGAACAGTAGCACTTGCAAAAACAAAAGCAATTGTGAGCCGATATGCTACTATTAAGCCATTAAAAAAATGTTGAATCCTAAGTTTGTTAAAATGTTTAAATTAAAGATCTCTTTTGAAACGATTAAAAAAAAAAACTTATCCCAAAAATGTCTCCAAAATTATTTTTAAAAACTTGCCAATTTCGTCAGCTATTTGCCATGTAAATTTGATTGAGCTATCTCTACGACTTCATACTTGAAAAAATGTTTAAAACACAGTAAGTCGAAAAAACTTAATTAAAAGATTGGGCCGAATAAAACTAAAAAAATGTTATTATTGATTGTTTATTATTAAATCACAAAAAGTTTTCGAAATGTCGCCCTTCCTGCTCGATACAAATTCTACATCGCCTTAAAAAAATTTCTTTTAGTCGTAAGAACGCTACCCTGTTGCTTTTTATTGTTTCTTCTGCTTGTCTTAGTTTTGTTCGTAGTTCCGCTATGTTTCTGATATCCTTGGCGTAAACTAATTCTTTATAATACCCCCAAACGAAGAAATCGATGGGGTTTAAGTCGGGAGACCGTGGCGGCCAGGCAATGGGCCCCCCACGGCCGATCCACTTGTCTCCAAACCTTTCGGTTAAATGTTGTCTGACAATCCTCGCGAAGTGACATGGAGCGCCGTCGTTTTGAAATATCATATTTCTACGCGTTAATAGGTCTACATTTTCTAAAAGACCGTCGAGATCTTGCCGTAAAAATTCCAAGTAACTCGCCATTTAATCGGTCAGGCAGTTGAAAGGGGCCAATCATCTGTCCATTTAAGACGCCTGACCACAAGTTCACACTAAATTGTTCTTGAAAATTGGAGGCACGTGTCATGTGTGGATTTTCAATGCTCCAAGAATGATAATTGTGAATGTTGAAAATTCCACATCGTTTAAAATGAGATTCGTCGGTCCACAAAATCGTATTAAAAAAATTTGCGTCTTCAGCTTGACGCCGCAACATTTCTTGACAAAACGCCACCCTTCTCGGATAATCTTCGGGCTTAAGCTGCTGAACTTTTTGAATATGATATGGGTGAAATCCCTCTTTTTGTAGGCTTCTGATTTTGGAATTCCGGTGCGGCGTTCTATGGTTCTGACACTAACTGATGGGTCTCTTGCCACTTCTTCGACCACTGAATCGACCACATTTGGGTCATGCATTTGTGATGGACGCCCGGGTCTTCTACCTGGTAGGCGACCTTCCATGTAACTATTATGGACTCGCAAAATTGTACGATGATCAGGCCAAGTCTCAGGCTGAGGTTCACCACTGTTTTGTACCTGCTGTCTGTACAATCTAGCCGCTTCCGAAGCATTTCCTTTTGCATAGCCATAAAAGTAATGCATAAGCGCATAATCTCTTGACGAGAAAGACATAGCTCACCAATTTATTGCGCTTAGAAATCCCAATTGATGTGCACTCCGAAGTCCGTTGAGAAAGCCAAAGTCGTCTAAGAAAGTTCGTAACACCACACAAAAGCCAATCGATATGCAACCAAAGTCCGTAAAGAAAGCAAAGTTCGTCAAATAATCACAAAGGAGCTAGTAAAGAAGTAACGTCGGGCGCAAATGCAAGCAAATGGTCAACTGACCGGTAGCCGCCGAACACAATGGACCAACGCTAACCCCGCTCCCTCACCTCACGCTTCCCCTTGCCTTGCCGCAACTCAAGTAGTAAATTCCGAGAATTGCACTCATAATCACCCTTACAGCTCAACTGCCCAGTGTATTGAGTGACGTCACGCAATAGACCTGTTAACATGGTCTTGTAGACTACAATAATTTTTTTTAAGGCGATGTAGAATTTGTATCGAGCAGGAAGGGCGATATTTCGAAAACTTTTTGTGATTTAATAATAAACAATCAATAATAACATTTTTTTAGTTTTATTCGGCCCAATCTTTTAATTAAGTTTTTTCGACTTACTGTGTTTCAAACATTTTTTCAAGTATGAAGTCGTGGAGATAGCTCAATCAAATTTACATGGCAAATAGCTGACGAAATTGGCAAGTTTTTAAAAATAATTTGGAGACAATTTTTGGATAAGTTTTTTTTTTTAAATCGTTTCAAAAGAGATCTTTAATTTAAACATTTTAACAAACTTAGGATTCAACATTTTTTTAATGGCTTAATAGTAGCATATCGGCTCACAATTGCTTTTGTTTTTGCAAGTGCTACTGTTCACCTATTTCAGAAAAAAAAAATCAAGCTTGTATCTCAACAATTGATGTCTCTGTGACCAATAATGTTAAATAAGCCAAGGTTTAACAAAAAATATGAAAAAAAATCATATCTCGAAAACTACAAAAAGTCGCGGAACATACATGGGGGTAATTCGGGTACCCCTAGGGGTATTCTGTCCTTGGACTTCCGCTTGACACTATTTCTTGGGACACCCTGTATAACGGTAGCAGAGGGTAGAAAGCATTAGCCAGAACTACAGAATCATATAGGACATCTTTACAGGCACATTTAAAATCGCGGGGTCAGATGTTAATAATGTGTGGGAATGTCAGATTTATTATTTAGGTGGGGGGGATACTTATTATGAAATGAACGCATTTTATTCTAAAATTGATTTACTTATATTCCAGTTAGATAACAGTCAATCACAATAAATTCATAATTAAAATAATAAAAGTACCTACATATACAGATATTTACAAATATAACACTAATACTATGTAACATAAAAAATATTTTGTACGCTTCATGTGTGTATACAATTTTAGGAAAATGGATTGTATTAAAGCTTATAATGATTAATATTGTAATTCGTTAGTAACTTAAACCTAAGTACTTAAATATTTTTTGTTACATAATTCTATCCCTTGATCATTATTTTTTCTATACACATATATCACAAATAACACACAGCAAATATATTTGTGCAGTTAATAATCCCACAAGCAATAGAAAAATAAAAAAAAGTTTTATACATTTTTATTTTCTGCACATATATATTTGCCAAAGTATATTTTAACTAGCATTTACATTATATTATTATTTGTAATTTCTTCTATTTTAAAAGGTAAAATATGGCAACATCACACTGTTACTGGTTTTTGGTATGGGTTTGGTATTTATTACCAATTTTATTGCTTATTTAAGTATTTTATTTTAATATTAAAAAAAAGGAAAAGTGTTTTCTCATAGCAAACTTATACCTAATAGATATAAATCTAAATAAGTTATACTTATTTTCATTGGTAAAGGTCGATATTTTAATATCGGTGTATTCATTTGGTTCTTTATTAGGTAAACTATCCTTAGGGCCGATATTTCCAATGGTCAGAATGATAAAGATTATCAGAATGATAAAGTTAATGCTGTCTTTCTCTAAAACTACACCAAGATAGAGACAGCATGAAGTATTTCCTTTAAATAAAAGAAAGAAAGTGTACATATCTTAACTTGTAAAAGTTATTTTAAGACCTGTATACAAGATATGTTTAGCAATAGCTTACAGTTAAACTTGTCTATAAAACTGTAAAATCTCTATGTATAAAAACATTTATGATAGAAAAGTTCTTGTAGAACTTAATTGATATTATGGCAATACTTTTGGAAGTCAACGTTGCCAGTAAATCTATAATAATCTTATAATATCTAACATTATAAAAAGATATAATTTTAAAATGGCTTAATAACACTAGTAGTACCTTTGTGACTGTGTTCACATGTGAATGTATTAGAACTATTAAAATTAAAGAGGTTACGCCTTCCCTTTGCCTTTCGTACTGAAAAAAAAAAAGAAAAAATGGTAATGTCTTTGCTCTTTAGGTACATTTCTATAAAACTTGGTTTCACTGGTTTCAGAAAAGGTCACAGACACAGCTGTGTTCCCGCAATAGGGTAGCCAGAACTGCAGGATCATAAGGGTGATCCCAAAGTCACGTTTAGCGTAGCGGGGACAGATGCTTATGATCAGTGACAAGTTTATCGTCTGAGAGAATGGCCGAATACCTTAGTCGACTCTTACGATATGCACGGAAGAAGATGCAGCTGATGTATTCTAGTGAAGCCTCGCATCACGGATTTAGTTTATGTAAATGATAAATAACCTAAAGATTAGCATACATGTACCACCCTAGGCCGCATCTTGCTTAACATTAGGCGCGATATCGGTCAAATGAGTCATATAAAAGCAAAGGCAGCAATATCCATTTTTTTTAGTGGCAACTTGTCCTCAGTTGAATGCCATCTTTATATAATTGTAGCATATAAAAAATCAATATCCCCTTTAAAATCGTATTTAAAGTGCAGGTTAGCGTCAAACACAGCAACATCCTAGGTTGTTTACTGCAAAAACAGCAACTTCCCTCTCGACCAATCAGACGTCCGTACTCACGATTCAATATGTTTTGTCTAACAACAACGTGAGCGTGCAATTTTCTATAGATTTAAACAGTTCTCTAAAAAGATTGTAATTATAGCCAAATGGATTGTTACCCGACCCCCGTGGATAATTTCCAGTAGGAAAAGAAAAGCTGAGCCCGCAAAATGGAAAAAAAAACTTGGCCAAAAGGCAGAGGTAAGTTTGTACTGATAGCACTGACAAAGTTTGATCTTGTTTATTACGATATTTTTCACGTTTTTTATATATTTTTTTTAGCAAGTATGTATATTTAAGGGCGGATGAAATTTGCAATGTTTACGGGGGGTGAAAAATGATCTAGCTAAGTCTGAAAAATTTGTTTTCTCCGTATTTGCAATTTGCCCGCACATGTCACCGCTGGCGCTGATGATCGTCGATTGAAACCCTAACTTACAGGGTTTTTCAGTGGTTTTTTAGGTTGTTGGTTTTTTTTCTGTTAAGGACTTTCTCTATTAGACCGAGCAGAGCTCGACCAGCTGTTATTTATTTAGTTTAGGTAAAACTCCTGGTTATAGATATTCGGCTAAAACACTGCCAAAAAGATTGCTGTGTACACACAAGAAAACTTTTAAATGCATGTCTCTAAAAATGAGCGATGTTAAACATTTTTTCGAAACTTTTTATGCGCAGCCTGATAAACAGAAGCAAGATGCTATATTGCTAAAACATTGCACACCTGTTACGGTAAAGCGTCGTCGTCGTAATAGTAACTAAACTATGCGAACCAAACATTTCAAACCAAGTATTACATTTATAGTCAATCAGAAAAGAAGAAGGTACAGGTGTGTCAACGTTATTTTTTGACAATTTTGCAAATAACGAAGTACAGGGTCCAAAGTATTATGAAGGAATATTACCACACCGGGAAACTCGAAAATAGAGGCGGCGATCGTATTTCCATGAAATATACAGCGAAAAGAGATGCAATCATGAGCTTCATCAATAAGATTCCATGTGAAGAACCCCATTATTGTCGAGGAAATACAAAAAGGTTCTATCTTTCTTCGGAGTTATCAATCAGGAAAATGTATAATTCAGAAGCTACGGATGTTTTAAAAGTTAAAAAGTCGTTTTCCGACGATCTTTAATACAAAATATAATCTGGCTCTCCAAGAACAGACGTATGCGCCACTTGCCTGAAGAAATGAAAGTAGAAAAAGATGACTGCACGCCTGCTTAATGACTGCTTACATAAATTAAAAGCCAAATCTTTCTTTGAAAAGTCAAGGAAGAAAAAACAGGTCTGTTAACATTAACTGCGAAAAAAATTTGAACTTACTGAAAGTACCAGACCAGAGCATATTATCTGAGAAATGTTTACCTCTACAATTTCACAATCGTAGTAGGCTCATCAAAAAGTAAATTAGTTCCTGAAAATGTTTTCGCATACTGCTGGACTGAGGAGAGTTATCCCAAAGCTGCTAATGAAATAGCTTCTGCCGTAATATAGGCTAAAAAATACAGACTTAACTTCCATCACCAAAGTACGACGTGGATGTGCGGGTCAAAATGAACACCTGGCCATGTTACTAAATGGTTAACCGAAGCACCACAAAATGTCAAAGAAATTGAATTCTATTTCCGGTAGTGGGTCATTCATATATACCTCCCGATAGAGTGTTTGCTCAAGAAAAAGAAGCACGAAAACTTGAAGTCATAAACAATCCTCAAAAGGGAATTATATCACGGTTCAGCATAGTGACAAAATAGGAGTTCAATGTGAAGTTTTTGATTGGAAAACTGCATTATTTAAACCGGTGGGCAAGTGGCATTTAAATTAAATTATGTAAACGTTTTGTTCTAAGACGTAAAGAGCCGGAAATATTTTGATTAGTGGACATCTCCACTATAAAACTGACGATGGAGTCTACAAAAATGTCTGCAAAAAAGGAAAATCGCTCCATGCTACCATCAAAAATAAATCCTTCATGTATGTTAATGATGCAAAGAAAAAGGATACCTTAACACTGTTAAAAAGCCATTGGGGGAATGATTGGCAACAAAACAAAGAATTAATTTTTTTCAAGACTCTGTTAAGTGACGCAGAAATTCAAGTTGAAGGCGCTGGAGACAATGAAGAGTTATGCGAACTACAGGAAGAAATAGGTGACGATGTGTGATTTTTTATTAGCCTGTATTGTCCTGGGCCAAGGCGGGCAAGGGGAACCCCACTCTTTCCATTTCTCTCGGTGGTTCTTCTTGCCAATTCAAGAAGAAGTCATGTGATTTTTTGTTAAATAAAAATAATTTATGTACCATGTAAAGCATTTTAAAGATTTAAGTATTATTAAAAATGTCATTACAATTTAACTACGTTTTTTACTTCTCACCTAAACATTTCATACCTAAGTATCAAGATTACTTACACTTCTTGCACCCTAAATCAACCACTGCAAAAACAGCAACATTTTCAAAAGCAGCAATATCGGGTCCGTAGTTTTTTGGAAGCAGAAGTTCGCTTTTTATATATTATTCTTCAACTAAAAACATATAAAAACAATAACCTAAATAGAGTCCGGATAAAAACCGTCCTAATTAAACTGGTAATACTCAAATGTTTGCCTAGGTAATTGTAAAAAAAAAAAAATGTATCAGCCTACAATGTCTGTAGTTGTAGTAGTTCTACAGTTCGTTCTATTGCGCATTTTTCCACTAGACGACACGGCTATGACACGATCACGGCTTTTTTGGAAGCAAAAATGTATTAAAAATGTATGACTATTTTTACACTAGACGACACGATCACTACTCGGCTCCCCATATTAGATGACGAAAAGCCGAGGTCGTATCGTGGCCGTGTCGTCTAGCGGGCATTCAACTGTGATTTCGCTCTTTTTCGGATTAGCAGTCTACTTACTTTCCAGCCAGCATGTCTTGGATCTCCTGGAAGCTCTTGCCCTTGGTCTCGGGCACCACAAACAGGGTGAAGAAGAAGGCGCCGACGCAGCAGCATCCGAATATCCAGAACGCGACGTGCATGCCCAATGCGTTGGCTATTGCGGAGAAGTACCTGGAAACGATATTACACATTGCTATAAATTAGGAATAAAGTCTGCTACATCCCGAACTGTAAATATTATATTATAGGTACACAGCGTGAATGGTCTCGTACGAAATGTATGACGAGCGATATTTTTTATATCTCAAGATATAAATATTAGATTACATCCCATAGCGAAAAGCCGAATTTTCACAGCCGGCCGTAGAAGCAGACGCAATATGAGTCGTTCCTAGGTAATACCTATGAGTTAAGAAAGAAAACCTAATTGCGCCGACCATATACCTAAATAAATTGGACAAAGTCAGAAATATGATGAGGAATAATAGAAATTTATGCTACTTTCATTATTTTCATAATTTCAGCAATAGCAAATTCACTGGTGAACATAGGCTCAAAAAGTTCTAATCTCTTTTAGAGTTAAGCACGCCTTTGTACATTTTCTTTGTCACAAACTTTATTTGTGAAAACTTTACTGTGTACAATAAAGCATTAGAATATATTAAAGTTTAAGACCAGGGCCAACCACGCTGGTCTAGTGCGGCGTGTTGATAGGTTATTAGTCAGAGCCTCATTCGTTGTTGCGCGCGCAGATGAGGTTGGCTTGGGCTCCAGAAGATAGGAAGGGTTTCTTCCGTCCCCTAATAGGTATGCCACTTTAGGCTGAATATCTATCGACTACCTGCTGTAATTTTGGGCCCTTTATAAAAGCTAAGACTAAGTGATAATTATAAAACATTAGGTAACTTATATCCTGAATAACGTACCTTGTTACCAAGAAAGACAGAGTCCAACAGAACGCTGTAGCAATAGGCGATGCTTTGGCTTTCACCTCCATTGGGAATAGCTCTCCCATGACAGCCCACGGCAGGGGTCCCAGACCCCAGCAGTATGTGAGGATGAACAGCACCAGAGACAGGATGGGGAGGAAACTAATTGACTCCACTACTGGGCTATTTTGGGAGGCTAGGAGGAAGTACATGCCGAGAAGACCCTGTAGAAAAAGAAATGTTTAGGTAGGTACACACTTTAACCACCACCAATATTGTGGGACCATCAAACAATAAATTTAAGGTTATGAGTTGTTATTTCGAAACCACAGGGTCACCGAGTTACATACCTACTCTTAATTTTATTGTGTGTGTGTATGGTATCTATAACAGTTGAATTTAAATAGAACCTACTTAAATTCATTTCAAAGTCATGAACTGATCAGAGATTTCACTGCATGCTGATACCTATATTTCCTAATCGTGCAGTTCGGGAATACCTAGAGGCTAGAGTTTATCTATATCCCTACATCATCATTCATCATTCTCAGCCCTGTGAAGTCCACTGCTGAACATAAGCCTCCCCCAACAACCTCCATTCCGACCGGTCGGAAGCAGCCTGGATCTCTACATATTATATAGGTATGTGCTAAAATATACTTACGAGACCAGTGGCAGTACCACACGATGAGATCAGAAGAAGCATTCTCCTACCCAGTCTGTCGACGATGAATGGGGTGATGAAAGAGGCGACCAACTGAAAAAAGGTATTGATTAATTTCAATTTGTCTTTGTAGATATGTAAACTTTGATAGTCTGTGGCTTAATCTTCCACACGTGACCTAGGAACTATGGAAATAATTCAAATCATAATAATAGTTCCAATCAAACAATCCAACCCCTCCACTCCAACATCCATTATTTAAAACAAAACAGGTCAATTCCAATATTGATCACAACATGGAGCAAAGCAAATTACCTGAACAACACCAATGATGATAGTAGAAATGGACGGCGCCATAGTAGATCCAGCAGCCTCGAAGATATTGGTCATGTAGAAGAGAACAGCGTTGATTCCACAGAACTGCTGGAAGAATACCAGGGCGCAGGAGATGTAGAACGCCTTGAAGTTACCTCCCTTGAAGACGTCAGCTATCTGTAAAGGGAAGAGGACGTCATATTTCCATCATCATTTGCTATTACTGTACGGTCGGTGCGATACGGTTTCTTGCGAAAATCAAGTTGCTAAATATTTGAAGCATAATATTTTTCAACTTCTTTATGTATTGAAACAAAGAAAGAAATTGCAAATATAATACTTAGGTATACTCGTAACACCCCTCTTTTTGCATCGGGGGTTAATAAAATGGATATGAAAATAAATAGCATTGGTACCTACTTACTACGAAATTTTTTTGAGTGTCACTCACTCAAGATTTGTGGAACAATAAAATTTTCATGGCATTTCGCTAAAATACTAGTACCTACACCTTAAAGATAGGTACTATATAAACACGACTTCGTCCGCGTGAAGGGGCATTACACCCGTGTAAAGTCGGGGCGGGTCCCTAGTTGTAGATACATACAAACCTTCCTCTTGAATCACTATACTAAATAAACCTCACTAAAATCCGTCGCGTAGTTTTACAGATCTAACACACATCGGGAAGCGACTTTGCTTTATAATATCGAGGGGTAATGGCTAATTGGGATAAGGGCCACTTTGATATCGCCGATATTGAGTTATATAATTGGGTATGTAGTGATTTAGTTTAGTTACAAAGGCTACAAACCGTGGCAACTTTCGCCATGGAGTTTTCAACTTCTATCGCCATTTTGGAGAGTTCAGCTTCGACGCCCGCCCGTGACTTCCCTCGGATTGTCGACAGTGCTGCTGCTGCTGATTCCCGATCATCTGTTAACAAGACACAATATTATTAAACTGACTGTAGGTATAATAAATTTTCCAAGCATATAAGGTCAGGCGGCGCTCGATATTAAATGCAGCAGTTATTTTAATCTCAACATGGTAGCAGAGCGTGGTTGTGTAAAATAAATTACTACATTGGGTTGCGATCCACGAATAAAATTAAAGAAAACGTTATATAAAATAAGATAAGTATGGCGACTGCGGCGTCGATACTGCCCGTCCTAAATGAGACGACAAATTTTGGGAATTGGAAATTCCGACTCAAACTAATTTTGGAAGAGAAACAACTCAGTCATACCCTAACAGGATCAGACACTGACTATCCAAAATTTAATATAGACGATGCAAAAGCAAGATCGGTCATAGTACAGTGTCTATCGGACAGACATATTGAGATAGTAAAGCATAGTGAAACGGCGAAGAAAATGATTGAAAATTTAGAAGCTATTTTTGAAAGGAAAAGTGTATATAACAGATTTTATTTGAAAAGAAAGCTGATGACCCTAAGGTGGGAAAATAACGACTCCCTTCAAGAACATTTAGTAAAGATAGAGTCATTGCTAAACGAATTAGCGGCGATTGATGTGAAAGTGGAAGAAGAAGATAAGATATGCTACTTATTGTCATCTATGCCGAAGACTTATGACCATGTAATAACAGCTATAGAGACGATGGAGACGACAAATAAGAAGTTAACATTAGAATTTGTAAAGTCAAGACTTTTAGATACGGAAACGAAGATGAAAAATGAAAGTTATAGCAAAGAACAAGAGGAAAATGTATTTAACTGTTATTCCTGCGGAAAACCAGGTCATAAATCGTATGAGTGCAGAGAAAAGAACGTGAAGCAAGGGCGAAGAATACAGAGATATGACAATACACAAAACGAATCGAGAGTTAGAGGAATACCAAGAGGGCGTACTGCTGCACAAGGAAGTAATTTTAGAGGAAGACGAGGACAATCGTATGGTCAAAACCGAGGTTTCACCAACCATTATCAGAGAGCGACTACAGCAGAAATAGAAGAAATGGATATGGGATTTATTGTAAGCGACATAGACGCAAATGTGTGCGAAGGCGGAAGAATAGAGCTAATAGTTGATTCTGGGTGTACAGACCATTTAATTAATGAGGAGTATGAAGAGTATATGACAGATATTAGATACTTAGATAATTGTGTAAAAATATATGTAGCAAATGGACAATGTATTACAACTAACAAAAGAGGTAAACTTAGAGTAAAATATCAAAACATAAATATTACCATAGATACTTTAATTGTCAAAAATTTGACTTACAATTTACTGTCAGTTAAAAAGATTGTCGAAGCAGGATACAAAGTAAATTTTACTAAATACGATGTAAAAATATTTAATAGGAATAGTTTTATAAATGGTGAATGTATAAATAGATTGTATAAAATAAAGGCCGAATTAAGCAGGAGTGTATGCAATGTAAGTACAAAATTAAATAATATTGAAGATTTATGGCATAAACGGTTAGGACATTTGAATAGAAAAGGTTTAGCTAGAATGAGGTTACCAATTTGTGACAAAATTTGCAGCGCGTGTATGGAAGGCAAAGCCACAAGAAGACCATTCAATCCGGTACCAAAGCCGAGAACACAAATGATTGCCGAGATGCTGCATACAGACATCGCAGGTCCAATTAGACAACCAGGGCCGAATGGTGAGAAGTATTTTATGACTATTATTGACGATTTTTCACATTTTTGTGTTGTTTATCCGTTGATATATAAATCTGATGCAACGGAAAAGTTAATGAACTATATTTTAAAATTGGAAACACAGATAGGAAACAGAGTTAAAATAATTAGATGCGACAATGGTGGAGAGTATACCGCGAACAGACTACGTAATTTTTGTGATAATAAAGGGATCCTACCCTACAGTCCACAGTCAAATGGAATAGCTGAGCGGATGAACAGGACCTTATACGACAGAGCTAGAACATTATTCGCAGAAACAAAGTTACCAAAACTGTCTGTGGTGTGAGGCAGTGCAATGCGCAGCTTACCAGTTAAATAGATGTCCATCATGGGCTATACAATTCCAGACGCCGAGTGAATTGTTTTACGAACATAGAGACTTGGAACGATTAAGAATATTTGGTTCTAAAGCATGGGTCACAACAATACCAAAACCAAGTAAATTAGAAAATAGAGCTAAAGAAATGAGAATGGTCGGATATAATTCTGTAGGATACAGATTATGGGATCCAGAGGAAGATAAAATAATTGTTTCCAGAGATGTAATATTTGATGAAAGTAATATACAATACAGTGAAAATAGAGTAAATGAGAATATAAAATATTTAATAGAGGAGGAGGCACGAGAATTAAGAGAAGAAGAAGTAGAGAGCACAAGTAAAGAAGAAACAATAACGACTAGATCGGGAAGAATAGTGAGACCTCCAAAACCGTTAGAGGACTACGAAACGAATATGGTGATATGTTTATGCGGTGAAGCGCCAAAAACGTTTGAGGAAGCGATAAAAATACCAGAATGGGAGGAAGCAATAAATAAAGAATTAAATGCACTAAAACAGTTAGAAACTTGGGAAGAAGCAATTATACCGAAAGACACTAAACCAATCGAAACAAAGTGGATATTTAAAGAAAAAGAAGATGGCACCAAAAAGGCAAGATTAGTAGTAAGAGGGTTCCAACAGAAAAAGGAAGATATTTTTGATAATATATAAGCACCTGTTGCGAGGCAATCTACAATCAGGATGATTTTATCCAAAGCAGTAAATGAAGATTTAGAAATTTTGCTGTATTATATGTAGATAATCTAGGAGCTATATCCATGGCCAAAAATTATGAAAACTCGAAACGCACAAAGCATATAGATATAAGAGTTCATTTCATAAAAGATTTAGTTGCTAATAATATTATAAGTATAGAGTATATTACGTCTGAAGAAAATTTAGCTGATGTGATGACTAAAAGTTTAGGTAAAGAAAAGTTTTATGGGTTTATAAATAAGTTTATGTGTTAGATAATTTATTAAGTTATGTATGACAAATGATAAATGTTACTATTTTAATAAACATGTTATCATTTAGGAGGAGAGGAAATAAGACAATTTATGGAAGCGAGTTAATAGCATTTATGTTGTTTATATAAAAAAAAATTATTCAGAAAGCTTAAAGCAAAGCGCGGAACATGTCAATTTACCCCTGTTTTGAGTTCCTTGACTTCCGTTTATTTTTGCTGGGCTATGTAGTTAGTGCTAATGTTTAAAGTTTTAGTTTATTGTTCATGTTCAAGTGCTACAAGTGCGCTTTCGATAGGAAATTAAATAAGTAAATATATCAACTTCTAATTTTGAGGAGGAGTGCTTCGAGCGCACATCACTGACTTACGTTGTACGACACTATGGTTGCTACGGCAACTTGATCATGTTAACAAGACACAATATTTGATTGTGAGAAAAATGACTGTCTAAATAAAATGTCTCGATATTAAATGCAGCAGTTATTTTAATCTCAACAATATACACATATTATATACACATATAATACATACAGTAAATATTTATATGTAGATACATATAAATATTTACTATCTATTTATGTAATTCTATTTTATTTTTTTTAATTTATACGTACCTACTTACGACTAGATAAACCTATATACAGGGTGATTTTTGGTCGTCAACGTTCCCGAAAACTACGGAATCTCCTCATCATCACGATCATTTTTCTCCATGGAAGCATACCTGGGAAGTGTCTGGTTTCCAAAATATTAGGGTCCAAAGTTGAGTAAATAGACTGCGTTTTTCTGCATAAATGCACATAGACGCGCGTAGCAGGATATTTTCACGAAAAATAATTAATATCTGTCTATAAAAAAACTAACATAAACACTATAAATTTCGCACGGTCAAGGAATTTAATTTTTTTTTTCAAAAAAAAAAATTTTTTTTTTCCAGCATTTTTTTTGGCATAAACTTACTTTATTTCATGTATAGAATACGTACCCTTCGTTAAAGGTGGCCACAAAAAAACACCCTGTATAATAGTCATATTAGCATTAGTTTGTTTCGTTATAAGGGAAAAATGCCATGACTTGTCTACATAGTTTGGTTTCCTAAGATAACGTCGACACCGAAAGAAAGACTTGTTTTTGCATACGTATGGCCGCTATAAGTCAGCACCGCTCTCATAACCAACCATGCGAACAGAAAAATGCAAATAAAGCATAAATTCTCCCAGGGGACCTAACAAGCGGCTAAAAGATATTAAATTAATAGAATAACAGAATGTGAAGTATGAAGATAGGGAAGGCGCACGTCCTATTGGGCTATCATCGCCATCATGCTTAATATTATCTAAAATTAGCTTCAGTAAAAAGTCAACTTACTTTTCCCTAAAAAATACATCGGCGACTCCGGCATGAAGAAGAAAGCAACGGCGAATACAGCAACGAAAGCCACTCCGATGTAGGCGACTATGCTGTACGAGACAAACGGTCCCACGCAGTAGACCAGCAGGAATCCCACCGTGATGAACATCTGCAGGAACGAGCCTAGGGCGCCTCGGACGTCATCCTGGGGACGAAAAGTCAAGTGTAAAAAAGATGCAATACAATACAATAAATCTTTATTTGCACAAAATATGGGTATTACATTGAAGATATGATAATAATTATGTAAAAATTGATCCAAAATATTTGCCAAAAGTCTGGCATGCAAATCTTGGCATGCAAAGATGTTTTATTAAGTTCCAATACTGGTTATACAAGTTTAATTCGCTTTTCTAATTAAATGCATTTATTTGTGGATCACTAAGGCTTTTTTTATTTTTGCTTTGTGTTAGGGTGTAAGTAAGTTTAGGCGTTGTTTAAGCGGTTTCAGGTAAGTATTAGTTCAGTATCGTTGTTTTTATGTTTTCGCCTAAACTACAGTCACACTTTAGACAAACTAAAGAGTTGACTTATTACACTCCTTATTTATTTACAACGAAACAAGGCATACCTACTTACCTCTTGTGTTATTATGTTTAGGTTTGGGATACACATGTCTTTACGCATGCAATCATCTCCCTCTTGCACAGATAATAAAAACTCTTGGGTTTAATGAATAGCCAAGTCTGACCTCAATGTTTTAAGGTCAAAGTGATAGAGATCAAAGGGTCTAATAAGGCGGTCCAAATATTCGTAGAAACATCGCCGTTAAAGGTTGTACAAACTGCATTATTCTAGATTTATTTTTGACTGCGCCATCTTGCATTTACACCACAAAAAAACACAAAGAGATGTCATCATTTACATGCATACATTCCCAAAGATAAGGTAGTCAAAACTGCAAGAAACACGTTTGGCATATCGGGTACAGATATCTAAATGTTCAGTGTCAAGCTGCTAGTTTACCGCCTGAAAGAATGCCAGAGTTCCTTAGTGGACTTCTACGACATGCACGGAAGGAGATGCAGCTGATGTATTCTAGTGGAACCCCGCATCAGTACAGGCAGAAAACATATAGGGAAAATATAATGATAGATGTATAGGGAAAATATAGTGATTTTGTATTCAATGAAGATTTTATTAAGCGTGTACATCATTCTGATGACCAAATATACTTCCTCATAATATTTGTTGACTACCTATTGTTCTTCATTTAGTTACCTAACGTATTTATACATATATAGATAAATAATAAGCATCATTGTTTTAATCGTAACATTATTTTAGAGTATTTTGAAGCATAAAATGAAGGGACATAAAATTTTGAACCCATTCGTTCTAACGTTCTAAGATAATTTAATCCCACTTGTAGGTACGAACACTTATAAATACCGTGATATTACAAAAGAATTTAAACATTTCTTAAGCTAAACATTGCTTAAACTTGACAGACATTTTACTGTCAAATGCTATTTTTAAACAGTGTTCAATTTAAGACGCCTACGCCTAAGACCTACACCAGCCTACACTGTAAATATTTCTCACCGCGCTCTGCTGTGCTGGCTTTTAGGCTAACGTGGCTGTGGGATCTCCTTCGCGATCTTGCAGTTCTGGTTACCTTAGAGTCGACTAAGGAACTCGGACATTCCCTCAGTCACTCTCACTGATCATTTAGATCTGTATCCGATATGCCAAGCTTATCTGTTTCTTGCAGTTATGGCTACTTGGCTAGCTGGCTGGCTACATTCCGGAAACACAGTCGTGTGTTTATGCAGGTAATATTTTTAACTCGATTGAATGCATTTTAAGTAGGTTTAGGTTATAATGTCAATTGTGTATTGTTTTGGGTAAATGTAGTCACAAGTGGAATGTATAAATTAGTGTTTATTTATTTACTAACCGAGTAAATACCTAAATTTCGGACCTGCTTTTTTATGCTAAAATAAACTAATTACTAATTAATTAAGCCTGGGGTTAAGATGGTGATTTAATTCCCAATTTTTTTAATTCATAGGCATGCATGCACTTTGCAACAGGTTCAAGAAATAAAATTACTTTATTTCGTTTTAAATTGGTTCGTTACCCAAATTAGACGCATAAAAAATTCTACATAGGTAATAAGTAAAACTTAACGATCCAACGTACCTACCTGTCTGGAGCACAGAGAAAAATAGGTCTGGGGTTTATACTGTTTGCTGTTTTTAAATTCCTTAACATTTATTTTTATTTTCTCTGACTAAATCAGATAAATTCTAGAGAAAGGTCAGGTCGAGAGTATTAGTAGGCGTCGAGCGCCAATAAAGTGAATGTCGATGAACTTAAGTAGATAAAAAAAGGGGCTAGGATCAATTATGCTAGTATACCATAATGATATTGCGGACGGACGCGGATCAGCCCGCACCGACAACGACGTATCGTGGAAAGGGTATCGTCCGTGATAATGCAGACATGTTGTTTCCGCAACTCGACGACTGTGCGCCTATTTTGCATAAGTACGAGTACACTGTAGGTACACACCGTAGCGATTTCAGCACAGTACATAGGCGAGATGGTGAACAGCATGCCGACACCGACTCCCCAGAAGACGCGTCCAGAGTATATGAAGCCAACATTAGTGGCTGCTGCCATGAAGATCCAGCCGATGAAGAGGGGGATCGATGAGCTGAGGAGACCCCATTTTCTGCCTATTGTCGTTGCTGCGAACCCTCCGAAGAATGGACCTGGTGAAAGATGTTGAAATATTATAAATATGCTTGTTTCATGTACCTACTTAATAATGTCAAGGCGGCTAATCTTCTGAGATTAACAGGAGCTGTGCAGGAGATATTATAGTGCACAAGTATGTGCGCAAATACTGTTGCACTTTCTACTCTTTACTCTCATATTTTGGTGGGACGGAAAGCCGATACAAGGAGAGAGATCAGGCACAGGAGTAACGGTTTTATGTGCTTTCCGAGGCACGAACTAAGTGACAATTAGGCAAGATTGTGATGGAAATCCTAAAGTATTTAACATAGCACGTTGATCAGTGACAAGTTGGTAGCTCACTGACTAAGGTTAACCCTTGAGTTACTTAGTCGACTCTTACGACATGTACCGAAGGAGATATAGCTGATGTATTCTAATGAAGCCCCGTATCAGCGGGGTTCGTGTGAGGCTATTGTGCTTGCTTTTATAAGTTAATCCATCAGCACAAGAGAAGAGACTGAACCTATGGTCTGAACTCACCGAAGATTGCACCAACAGTCAGTAACGATCCTATCCACGCTTCCTGGTTAGCTGTGATCAGCTCCGGGAGAGGCGTCAAGGTCTCATTCTTCAACTTCTCATTGATGGGGGACGTCCATCCCATGGAGTAACCCGTCGAGGCGATCGCGATGTTCGCTGCAAAAGAATATGATTAACATAGACTAGAACTTTATACATAGTATGTTATCAAAATGGGGTAGTTAGATCCGCAGCGTCAAAAAACATAAATCTGGAGGTAAAAAGGCCAAGGTCAATACTGATTGAGGAAGGACATATGCTACTTCTTATCCCGAGAAAATATTTTTTTTTTATCACGCACGGATATTTTTGACATTTTGTTTTTTCTGCAGTCCACGCACGTTGTAATAAAGTACACGCAGAGTGGAATTACGTTAATAAGAAGTAGGTACGTATAGAAGAATAGGAAAAAATATCTTTCCCGGGATAGTCCCAAGTCCCAACTTTCCATTAAATCGGAAAGATAATTAGATGCAGGCTTCTATTTACAAGGGATTTCTTTAAGCAAACCAAAAACAGTCGTAAATACCTAGGTAATATCCATGAGAATTAGGTACAGAGATATTTAAAGTTATTTACTAAAAATGTACCTAACTATGTATTTTAAAATCTAGTTATAATTTATACGTGATCTCTAAAATAAACAACACTGATATTTATATTGCACACGACTTAAGATAAGTTTTAAATACAGTAAGGTTATAAATACACATGTTTACTATGCCACGTCGATACACTTCAAATTAGGGTGGAATGGGGATATAAATATGTCTACTTAAATGCTTTGCCGTGTTCCCAAAATGGCGTAGCCAGAACTACACGATCACGAATAGAAGGAGCAAGTGTAAATGATCAGACACAAGTTGCTAGCGCATCGTCTGCGAGATACGCCTGTGAGTTCTTTAGTCGACTCTCTAGTGCGCAAGGAGATACGTAGCAGATGTATTCTAGTGAAGCTCCGGAACATATTTCCAAATAGTAGGATAATGATATTTGATGATAATGATTTTCTTCAAATCATCATAAACTACTCCATTGCTTAGATGATGTTTCATTGAGAAAATGAAAATTCAAAATGACTATCCGCGCTGCTTAGTCGTGGCTTTGGGAATACTATGCATGGAACATGCAATAAAGTCAATACATAATGGGCATAAGGCGCGCCACACACGTTGTTAGGTCAAGTGGCTGTAACTCACATAGTGTGTACTGAACGTTATTTGCTAGGCTAACATAGTAAAGTTGGTTCTTTGCCAATTTACTGTTATGCTCGGTTTCCCCTCAGAGGCGGTTTTCATCGTTAATTGAACATAAATAACTACGAATCGAAAAGATTTCTGTGAAAATTATGAAATAGTCAAAAGGATAACTTACGTATAGTACGAAATAAATCTTCCAAACTCATCAAGCGGATAATCTAGTTTTTTCGTGAAAACGGAGTTTTCTTCCCGCCTAACCATCTCCAGCTATTTTTGCACGCAGTAGATGAGGTTAGCCCAGGACAGTAGCGTAGTGATAAGGAGACCTTTACTCGGTAGTAAGTGCAGGAGGTTGTATACTTTACCGCTATCTAGCTACGTAGATAGATTTTCAGCACAAGATGGATAGAAGATCCAGTCAAATCGCTGTTACAACGTCGCAGTGGAGGTTACGTGATTTTCACCGCTCATCACCTTCCAACTCAATCCTAAGTCTACACTTAGACTTAGGATTGGTTTGGAAGGTGATGAGTTGGGACAGTTAGCGGTGAAGATCACATCTTTAAATAAATTCCACACAAACAGCGATGATAAATATAAAGAAGACAGTACAATGCTCTGCGAATAAAGGGACGTCCTGTTGAGTATTATTGACTCTTGTTAGACTATTTTTAGACGAAATATATGTCTTTTTATTACTTTACTAGCAGATGCTTACGACTTCTACGTCTATGTTAACTTCACAATAGCCCCATAGCCCATGACCTTATTTTCCATCGCACGACGTAGATCTGCACTCCAATAGTCTTTCACATGGTGGGGACCATCGCCGGGTGTATTATATTGTGTGGTCGGCGATGGTATCCGCCATGTGTATCCCGCACCATATTAAAGTTCTCTAAAAAGGGCCTCTACGTCTTGGCCACGGCCCGATGCACGCCTCTCAAAGGACCGGGACTCTGTAGTCCGAGAATTTACACAGAGATATAATAATAATAATAACATAATTCCTGCCAGAAAAGAGGAAACAAAATAATTCTAACAATATTTCTAATTGCATATAGTGTGGCGTGACCCAGTATGGGGCCATATGTTTAGATAATTAATTTATTGCGTTGATAACACATTTTTATACTACGTTACGATAACAATAATATTAGTATATATTTGTGGAAATACTAGCATACAAACATATACTCACGATGTGTTCCCTACCAGTCAGCAGGTACCTACGTACTGTAGGACCATGAAGAAATTATAGCAATGTACTAAAAACTTACTGTAAATTATGAGAATAGGTATAGACACTATTGTAAATATTGAATTGTATCAGGCGTCACTATTCGGAAGTTCAAATCTCTATTGAGGGATCGCCTGCCTACCCTCCGCTGAATCTGCCTACTCATGATCACGAACACATACAGTCGCAACGAGAAGCAGATCCAAGCACCTAATGCAACCATAAATACATAGCTGCTAATGTTAAAATTTTAATCGACATATGTTTTGGCATCATCTTCGTCAGTATAGGGCCCGGTGGCGGGCGATCCCTCAATAGACTATTGTAAATGTTTCATTAGGCGTTCCTACTCGTATGTGGCACATTGGTACCAAACCTCGATGTTAGATATATACTTTACAAAATTGAGCTTTATTTGGATAGATTATTATACTACTATGCTGCTCTGGGAGTGAAAAAAAAAACGTATAATACTACAGCTGCTTCTCTTCCCGGGCATACTGTACAAGTCAGTAGAGGGACAAGAGGGTCTTGGTGTTTTGTAGCGATGGGCTGACTACCTGTCACTACTAACCGAACTTCTACATCTCAACTATACCCTCAAAATTGGTCAGAAGTGGCACCATGTGGTTCTATCAGCCCTTGGTGCTCTGCCTACCTCGTAAGGGAAAAAGGCGTGATTATATGTATGTATATTTTTATACTAGACGCCCACGACAGGTGAATTTCGTATTAGCATGGCACCCGTGCGTAGCCGGGGCGGGTTTCTAGTTATACATGATATAAACCTTCCCCTTAAATATGCCTATTTATCTAAAAAACCGCATCAAAATCCGGCACTTAGTTTTAAAGATGTAAGCATACAAGGGAGTGGACAAACAGACAGCGGTATGCGACTATATTTTATATTATGTAGTAATACATATAGGTAGGTACATACATCGGTCACCGACCCGCCTGCCCGGTGTGGTGACTATAGGCAAAACCCCCCTTATAGCAGTAGTCTTGTGGCGTACACAAGGGGAGGCCTACGTCCAGCAGTGGACTGCGATAGGCTGAAGACGACGACATACATACATACCTACATGTATATAAAATACTTTGTCCTGAATGATTGACGGATCAACCCTAAACCGCCTGAGTTTGTGTTGGAAGTTGAGGGTGGTTTTTGGTATGCAGCGCCGGCCCGAAATAAATTTAAGAATGGATCGAGATCCAATTATGGCGCTCTCCTGTTTGCTCAAAATTCAATCATTTATACATGATGTTTGTCGATTGTGGCCACCTAATTAACGAAGGGTACTTTCTATACCCCATGAAACCGCTACCAAGTGAATTTATGCCAAAAATAAATGCGGGAAAATTTTGCTTTGGCAACGGTTGCGATTTGTTACGGTCTGTCATAAGTTAGCGATTCGGGGCTTAATAGCGTGGAGAATAAGAGTTAAGGTCGCCTAAAGACGAAATCCAGTTTAGCTGCTACACAGTTCTTTTATGGCATTAGGTCTGACAGCATGATTCTACTATTACTGTTACACTATCTCAGTGAAAAAATGTCACTGCTTGGAAGAAGAAATAGCAAGAAAACGCGTCAAAACTAAGTAACATATTGAATCTTATTGGATAAGATATCAGATAGTAACCCTTATGTATATATACACACTAAATGAGTGTATAAATTCAATTATCATAACATAATTAATTTAAATTCATATAAATTACATACCCACTTACACAAAGTAAGTACAGGTATGTCAAATTTAAACTGTATAAATAAAAATAAAAATGTGTATGAGTAGGAGTCAATGTCAAATAAGTATCTACTAAACTAGGAACTATTATTATATATTTGTTACAATAGTACAAGTCAACGTTATATAAGCTCATAATTATATATACCTATACCAATTGTGAGTGCAAAGATTTAGTCTACGATTTGGCGCCTGGAGCGACTGCTCCGTTCGCCGTATGGGCGGACCGGCCCTGTTGGTATGACCTAGTGTATAGTCTATGGGTATGACCGAAATTCATTTGAACGGAAGAAATCGGCAATTCTAAAGTTTGCACGGAAGAAGTCATGGGCGTCCTCTAGTTTAAAATGAAATTATAATGTTATCTATAAAATGATAAACACAGTTATAAACACAATAACACCAACTTATTTTTTTAATACTTACATTATTATTATTATTTATTACATAATTGACGAGTAAAATGGTGTCTTCCTTTGGCATTGAACTTCACGTGGACGGAAAATTACGGACATTCAGACTACATAACGCATTTATTTTTAATATATTTATTTGTGTATACATGTTTTTTTGTGGCCATAACGAAGGGTGATTCTATACATGTATGTTTATGCCAAAAAAAAATGCTGGGATATTTTTTTTTTTTACTCTTGATCGTGCGAAATAGTGTCTAGTGTTTAGTAGTTTTTTAGACAGATATATTATTTTTCTGAAAAAATTGTACGCGCGTTTTGATTTATGCGAAAAATCATTTTTTTTTTGGACTTATTTTGAAGACACTTCCCAGGTATGCTTCCATGGAGAAAAATGATCGTGATGATGAGGAGATTCCGTAGTCGCAAAATCATCCTGTAGGTACATATATGAGTATGGCGATATTTTTTCTCGTTAGAGAGTAAGTATATTCTTTGTTTTTGACTCTATAAAATTTTCCAATTTTTTATTTTCTCTATATCAAATTCCCCGGTTTCCTTTTTTCTTCATAGTTATAATGAGAAACATACTTGAAGTCAAATGTTTTTTGCCTATTGTAATTTTTATAATACGCTGTTTATTTTACTCTACGTTCGAAAAACTCTAGAACTCGTCATAGAAAAGAAAAGTTTTTTATGTCATAATTTATTATTATTCATTGTTTTATCACGTGAAATTGGTTACGAGAGACAAGATAACATAAAAATTATTGACATTACGAGTGTACAGGGTGTAAAAAGACAACTTTGTTTTTTGAACACCTCGTATTCTTTGAAAGGTTACGATCATTTTTTTCTATGGAACCAACCCTGATGATGAAAAAAAAAAACATAATTTTATTGCAAGCAATGTATTTGTTTGATGCGCTAAATACAAATGTATCTACAAAACAACATTTTAAAATTATGACACGGTATTTTTGAAAAAAATGTTTGTTAACCAATTCCAGATGGATTTATATAAAAAAAAAATGAAAATATTAATGTAACTTTGGACCTCAATATTTTGGAAAACCGCAGTTTCCCAGGGGTGCTTTCATAGAAAAAAATGATCGTGATGTTAGAAAGAATACGAGGTATTAAAAGAACCCTGTATAGTTATAAGTTAATTTTATTATATCACAAACTGCTAGATTGGAGATATTTTTTACCCCCTCATGTGTTACATAATTATCTAAGTACTTATATTTATTTCTAGCAATAAAATGACTATCAGTACCTAGTCACTACATAGTATAAAACAAAGTCGCTGTCGCTGTCTGTCCGTCCCTATGTATGCTTAAATCTTTAAAACAACGTAACGGATTTTGAAGCGGTTTTTTAAATAGATAGAGTGACTCAAGAGAAAGGTTTACATGTATAACATCCCTTGTTGCCCCGGCTTCGTACAGGTGTAATGCTCTTTCTCGCGTACGAAGTCGTGGGCGGCCGCTAGTATGTAATAAAAATGGTATAAAACATGCCTACCCTAAGCATCGTATTTTTTATCTTTAAACGAATTAATAGACCAGGCGATAAAGCTATAGGTTATCACTTGCTAAAAACAAAATACTTAATTACTTAGGTACGTTAGGTTATTCAACTTATATAACAAACTAAGTCGTTATTTTTCGTGACTCCGTGAAAAAGGTTAGGTATACCTATACTTAGCCTACTTGCTAAAGTTGACCTTGTCCACCTGACTGCAAAATATAGCCTTTATTCTGATGCACTTATAAGCTTGGCAAGTTTCATAAAAAATCCTTCGACACATTTTTCGTGAAAGAGTATATCTTGACAACTTAATAAACGTTCACGTATGTAGGTACTTATTATAATTTTAGTATGATATAATATTAGGTAAGTATGTATTTATTGTAAAAAATAGTAATTTGTAAGGTTAGTTCTGTTATCAAACCCGGTGTGAAACGACACGAGATTTGTTTATTAATCTTTTATTTTCTACTATATACTTTTCTAAGAATTTATCTGTTTATACGTAATCATGATTAGGCAATAATAAAAAGATAATAGAGAGATAAAGAAATGGCCGATGGAGTTTCTAAGTTATATAAGCGCAAACTAAGGTGTCTGGCCAAGGGCGATGCAGGCGGCTTCCGTTCCTATGTCCAACCTGTAGATGAATGATGATCTCATAAAAATGTTTTCTATTGATATACCTATCATCATCAGGAAATACCTGGGAACCTACTTGAGTAAATTGATAAATGCACATAGATTTTTTTCACGAGTCTGATAAATACTTTATGCAAAAACTTACTCATGATATACGTTACGTATATCGCGACTCCGTATCTGAAGATTGTCCGAAACTTATGCAAAAAATCTCTTACGATCGGTTATTGTTGAAAGTGGTCATTTTGGCTTCATACTTCCCATTCTGAAATTTAGTTTTAGGTAGATACTAGGTACCTACTTTGCTCGTAGTAGTAGCTTGCTAGGACCCCCCAGGATTGTCTATTATCTTTATGAGCATTTCTCTAGTCGCCTCTATTAATCCTGCACCGGTATGATGAATTTGGTGAGAGCGAGATGTCTCACTTTTAAACGTCAAATCCACAGAGGTAAGTAATAACTAGACAAGGCAAGTGTTTCTACTTGGTGTGTAAAAAGGGATTGCAAACCACTTCTATCAGCCCTAATTCATTCAGTCCTGGCTCGAGAACGAGTGTCTATTCTAATTCTTAAGTCTATTTTACATGCAAAGTACATACACTTAGTTTATCTAATTATTAATAGCTCTGTGAATTTGACGACGAAAAGTGAGACATGTCGCTCTCACCAAATTCATCATACGGGTGCTGGTTTACAAGAGTTGCAGTGGTGGGTCAATTCCGGTATGATCATCATTTCAAAATCTTAGTTAGATGGATGACTAACGTGAATAGGTACGTAGGTAGCTATAGTAACTAAGATAGATTTGTAGTACCATAGAACGACAAACAAACCGTGAATCCCAGAACAATGCATTGTCTTATTGTCTTTAATCTCTACATTATTTATTATTAGATAAAAGCTAATAAACCTCACAACATTCAAGAGTTCATGTAATTTTATTTTTAGGGTTGTGTATAAGGACTGTGCGTTTTAATATTTTTTATTTTGTTATTTCAGCGATGGTCCTAAGAAGTAGGTAATAGAGTGCTTAGATTATTACAATAACCCGTGAATAGGTACTTATTTTGAACTCTCTATTTTTTACCTACTGAGAGATAATTTCCTATTTTACTTTAAGACAATACAAAAAAAAAACAATGTACCTATTAAGTTATTATCCTACATATACCTTTAGTGATAAGTTATCGTATTTTATTGGTATTTAAATATTATTTGCCTCATTGGAGGTCGCCGCTGAAGTTATATAAGTTTATTGTGATAAAAATGTTGTTTTTCACACAGATTACTGTCATAGGAATTATTTATATGATAGATTAACATAAATACAGAAATTGGAATGTTTAGTTAGATAATAGGAAAGATTACGCTGATAGAATAAAGAAATGGCTCTATAGGTTGATGCACCATACATTCAACTAAATTTTATTTGTATGGGCATATTGAGTAAGTTGTATGTAAATAATGGATAATTAGATTGGTAAAATCTTATAAAACCTGATCCGTGTATACAGAGTGATTTTTGGTCGTCAAAGTTCCCGAAAACTACGGAATCTCCTCATCGTCACGATCATTTTTCTCCATGGAAGCATACCTGGGAAGTGTCTGGTTCCCAAGATATTAGGGTCCAAAGTTGAGTAAATAGACTGCGTTTTTCTGCATAAATGCACATAGACGCGCGTAGCAAGAATTTTTCACGAGAAATAATTAATATCTGTCTATAAAAAACTAGCATAAACACTGGACACTATAAATTTCTCCCCTATGAAGAAAAAAAAAAAAATTCCAAAAAATTTACTTAGTTTTCCAGCATTTTTTTGTGGCATAAACTTACTTTATTTGATGTATAGAGTACGTACTCTTCGTTATGGGTGGCAACGAAAAAACATACTGTATAAATGAACAAAGTAAGGTATTTTTACATTTATTTACTTAAGTACCTAATATTTTTCTGGCATAAGAGAGAAATTCATAGAGCAATTTGAAATAGCAATAGCATACGTAAGTATTTAAAATTTTATAATAAAATATGAAATTATAACAATATAACAATATTGTTCTCTCAGGCGATGTAACCCCGCTTTGGTAAAGGTCGCTGTAGGATCTCGTTAGTGATCCTGCAGTTCTTGCTACTTAATTTTGGGAACATTGCTTATGTATATAATTAAAACACACAAACAGTGTTTTTGTATATGTGTAGGCCATAGCCTTATTCAATTCGCGTACTAACACATGGACCTTAACAGGATGTGGTGCGTATTATCATAAAAGATAAAAGACACTTATATAAATGTTTTATTAATCTAATAAAAATATGACGAACATAATAAAATGAATGTTTCAAAACAGCTAGATTGCATTTATTTATTTACTTTCAGGGTTTGAAAATTCAAAAATTATAGCTATAGCCGTATCTTTTGAAAACTATCATGTTTCTTATTTAGATAATACCTAGGTAGGCTATACTTATATAGGTAACATGTTATAAACAACTGAAAAGTTGAGCCCCAAAAGTTTGATATGACATTTGTCTAATGGTTTGCTGGAAAAAAGCTGAATCTAAATAAGTCTACGTTTATATTTATTTTCATCGAATAAAACGAATATTGACGTAACTACGAGAATCTACATTTTCAAAGACATTTTCATTAGAAATATGATGATGGTGATCTCCGACCGTATTTCGTCCAAGGCGACCAATCTCTACGGATATTGGCCAGGTACGCAGGAGATATAGTGCACAAGTGTGTGCGCAAAAACAGATGTACTCTCTATTCCGTTAGAAATGTACAGCTAGAGGGAAAAGTGGTAATGTGCCCCCGTATGAATACCTATTGGCCCCCTTGAATTGCTACTGTTACCTCTAACTACAAAAATCTTTTGTAAAATCTATCTCTACCGATGAAAGATACATTATCATTTAGTAGTTGACAATTTCCGATTCAGTGACCCGTGTAATTTCTACTCGAAACGTGCCAATAGGTAACACAAGTTAATATAAATGTAGCATTAACGCTGTGTATTTTAAAACCAATTTTAAACAATGTCGATTGTCGGATCATCGGCAAATAAAACCGCATTGTCATTGGCAATCACGTAAAAAAAACTTCATTTATTCGACACAACTAGGTATTAGTGCCAAGTTCCTGGACACAACTATGACCATGACACAACCATGCAGATTTGGCGGGAAAAATATTTTTTTTTTAAATTTGGTTTACCCAGAAGGTAAGGCAAAAGAAACGATGTCCATATAGCTTTTGTCTTTAGTAGATTGATTTCTGAATGTTAATACACTTTTAATTAAGATTAATTTGGATTATTCAACCAAATATGTAAACAATTGCAAAATAAAAGCTCAAGTTCCCTAGTTTACCTGCTGACTTGTTATTTTATAAATTCTTTGTACATTTTATTTCAAGTTAACATTAAATTGAAACTCATATCAAAATAACGTAAAACTATTTAGTAGAGTCTCGTAGAGTCAACCGGTAGAGTAAATTGCAGTTATTCTTAAACTTTGTAAATATTTACATAAGTTCCAAAATTTTTAATCGAATTTTATAAGTATTTCAATTTATATTTTTATTCAGCTCAATTAAGTTTGCCAACTAGAATATCATTTTTGGACATACCGACGCCGGCGATGATATACTGCCGCCAAAGTTGCCCTGCCTCCATTCTGTGCGTTTGGCTGGTGACTGGCGTGCCAGTGGCCACCGGGTCGTAAGTGTAGTCCCTATCAGCCATACGTCACGACGCACGTCACAAGTCTACGTCACGCTGATCGCTGTGTTGTGGCGATGCACTCGATGCTTGCACTTGGCACGGCGCGCTTGTTTTGATTCCAAATCTGTAACAAAGTGCATTGGTGTTATGATGACAAAGGAGATTTTGTTTATACGAATTCTTTGTTGTTAAAAAATTGAGAGTGAATTATGAAATTTTGTAGAATTTTAGATTTTACTAGAGGATATGATTCCCGTGATGTATTCGGGAAATCCTTTCTTATCGGATACCTATGACATTCAAAGAACACATCCTTCAAGTTTCACATCATGCGTTACTCCGTCAGACATTCAGGAGTCAGGACAAAGCACTTTATACACATACAGTATGATTATTGCCTAATTAATATATTAAACAAAAGAAATATTGGACACAAAATTGTAGTTTATAAAAAAAAACAATTGAAATCAACCGCTCACTTGTTTGTTTTTTCCCATACCCCTGTTAGAGTTTTGGAATGACTGCTGGATTCTTAGATAATGTAAAATCGTTTGGCATCGACGTTCGTTGTCGGAACTCTGTCACTAATAGCGTAGCGGACGGAATTATTCATGTGACTTGACGAACGCGCGAAAATAAAAGATTCAACGTAGCCTGCAATGAAGAACGTATCCACATTTGAGACTCGAAATCAAATGTCTACATGTAGCAGCAATGACTAATAAGGAATTCTCCATACTATCTTTTTTTAATTAATTAATTACGTAGGTCATGTTTTGTATATTAAATATGTACTTATACAGGATGATTTTTGGTCGCCAACGTTCTCGAAAACTACGGAATCTCCTCATCACCACGATCATATTTCTCCATGGAAGCTAACCTGGGAAGTGTCTGGTTTCCAAAATATTAGGGTCCAATGTTGAGTAAATAGACTGCGTTTTTCTGCATAAATGCACATTGACGCGTGTAGCAAGATTTTTTCACGAGAAATAATTAATATCTGTCTATGAAAAAACTAGCATAAACACTGGACACTATAAATTTCGACCGATCAAGTAATTAATTTTAAAAAAAAACTTACTTTATTTGATGTATAGAGTACGTACCCTTCGTTGAGGGTGGCAACGAAAAAACACCCTGTATTATACATAATACATTGTATAATAAAAAATATTACCTTCCTCACTGAAACTAAAAACAAACTGATCCAAATTTTAAGTGCCCCTCTTTTTATAAAAAAAACACAGACTATACCTAGTTATTTGCGGAAAACCTAAATACTCAGTAAGGTCGCAAAACGTATCTAGACTTTGTGTCGAAAAGTCAATGAAGCAGCTACAAGGTGGAGTTGTCGTACGCCAATAAGTAAAACGCGTGAAATTAAGGACTAAAATGCTCTCAAAAACAAACTTTCTATCAATCCTGTATACGTACATACGTATATCAGCCTATTGAAGTCCACTGCTGGACGTAGTTAGGATATCAAACATGTCTACAGGGTGTAACAAAAAGGGTATATTAAACGAAAAGCTATATTAACAGCCCACTGTAGAGAACCTATCCACAAAATTTGAGACCCGAAATCACATGTTTATTTTTCCGGAAAGTATGGAGAATTTTTAAATATCTTAGGAATTTTCATACAATCTTGAAAAATAAAAATGTGATTTTGAGTCTTAAATTTTGTAGATAGGTTCTCTATAGTGGGCTATTCACATAGCTTTTCGCTTAACATACCCTTTTTGTTACACCCTGTATAGGTAGGTACATCAAAATATAAGTATGAAGTTTTCGAATATTTCGAAAGAAACTATATAACCGCCCCATAAATAACAGGAAAATGATGACGATGATGATGGGTGATACAACGTAACAAATTGATTATTTTCATACCAGTTGTAACTTCCTATTTTATGCACAGATGCCTTGGTCAGACAGTAAACTACCAGGAAATAAAATGTTACAGTAAATATAGGATGTAACAGAAAGGGTATGTTAAGTGAAAAGCTGTATAAATAGCCCACTATAGAGAACCTATTTCCAAAATTTCTGACTCGAAATCACATTTTTATTTTTCAAGATTGTATGAAAATTCCTGAGATATTTAAAAATTCTCCATACTATCGGGAAAAATAAACATGTGATTTCGGATCTCAAATTTTGTGGATAGGTTCTATATAGTGGGCTATTTACATACCCTTTTTGTTACACCCTGTATAAAATTAATTATGATTTTGCAAATGTATAATTTAAATTGAAAGCTTAATTTGTATGATTATTTGTACCTGGATAGGTTTTTAGATTCAATAATAATTACTCGTTAATGTCGGAACTTTTTTAAAAAACATACTACTAAAAACATACTTATACAATTATTCATAGATTATTATCCAGTTAATATCAATTTTCTGAAAAAAATACTTACTTGATAGCACAATCCACAGTATATTAAAAAGGGTTTTCCTAGAGATAATAATATTAGTTACTATTTAATTAAATTCTTTTGCGACTGGACGTTTTAACATCTTTCCCTACTATGAACGGAACTCATGATATTTCTCATGGTTTATCTATCAGACCTTATATTTAATATAAAATAATACCGGTCAAGAGCGAGTCGATCTCGAGCATCAATGTTCCGTATATTCCTTAACTGAGTTACTTAATCATGTTCCTTAATCACATTTGTCATTTAAAAATTTTATTTATTTAATTTTAATTATTTATTAAAAACTTTGTCTATCTCAAATACTTTGCTGAGAATCCCAAATATTGCCTGTTTGGGCTACATTGCAAATTGTAAAAAATGCTCAAATAAATTTGAAGGTTTTTTTCATAGATACATATACACACGGCTGTGTTCCCAGAATGGGGTAGTCAGAACTGCAGTGTCACAAAGGAGATACCACAACAATTGGATAAAACAACAAAGTACAAAGTACTCCTTTTGTTCTCTATTGTATTCCGGTAGTTTGCACAGAAAAATAATGACAATGATAAATCTCAAAAGGGTGAACACTGAAAGAAATTTCAGCAGACCAATTTCATTTCTAAGCTCTTATTTTTATATTGTTTTTTATTAAGAAATACCTAAATACTTACACTTGAAAATGTTGAAAACCCAAATGGTTATAAGTATTCTAAGTTCAATTAGGGTAACCTGATATTCCACTGCGGATCCCTAATCTCCAAAAAGATAAAAATCTTAACTTTTGTCTGACGAACGTCTGCGTCTAAAACCTTTTATTTATTTAACTGATTTCTAAAAATACACGAATTTATGATTTTCAGACGATATGCGACATTTCTCTGGGTTAGGGTTGCCATCTCAAAACTTTGAAAACCAGGATTTGAGAAAGAAATACCAGGGCATTTCGATTTGCTATTCGACGCGGTAATGTACCCACATAGATCATTCAACTTGATTTTGTGATCTGTGCATAGCCAGCATTTTGGGCACGCTTTTCGATAATGGATGATGTTATGATGACCAACCTAACCCTACGCTATAATTTTATATATTTGAGGTAGAATACATTAAAGTAAGTTTATTGCTTTATAAAAAATTTTATTCCTTGATTGCGAATATTTATAGTAGTGTTTACCGTGATCCTGCTACGCGCGTGTGCATGTGTCTAGACAGGTATGCTTCCAGAGAAAAATGATCGCCGTACGTTGACGACCTATTTGCATAGAATAGCACTACCCCATGTCTGCCCATGAGTATCGTAAGAGGTCACGAAAAGCACACTGACATTAGTCGTATCAACCCGCCTGTCCCCCGGTGGTGAACCCCGCTATTGTAATAGCCTTGGGTGAGGCCTACGTCCAGCAGTGGACTGCAATAGGATGATGTGGATGGATATAATTAATTATATGTTTGATTGAATAAAATTACAATTAGAAGTACATATTCGTTACTTATAGCTCTGAGAATTTTTAGACACAAGATATGTCGCTCTTGTAGATTTCATGCTACCGGTGCAGGTATGCAAAGTCACTGGCCCATTATCGGTATCTCTCATTTAGTACTAAGTAAAAAACTTAGTTATTAAACTACTGTTTAATTAAACACTAAAACAAATCCCTAAGTAAATAATTTAATTTTTAAGCAAACTGTCTGAATATGACGTACTTAGTAGAGAACCGAGGTAAATTAGGTATATCTTATAATTTTGAGTCACATTCGCAAATTGTATTTATCATGAGTTTGCAGTACTAGATAAAAAAAATTATTACATGTCCGATTTTAATATGTAAGTAAATAATTAATTAAATTATTCTTATTTTAAAAGGTAATCTCTATACAGGATATTGTGTATTCCCGAAAACTAGTCTCCTCATCATCACAATCATTTTTCTCCATGGAAGCATACCTGGGAAGTGTCTGGTTTCCAAAATATTAGTCCAAAGTGTAAATAGACTGTTTTTCTGCATAAATGCTAAGCTAGCAATTTTTTCAGTCTGTTATAAAAAAACTAACATAAACACTAGCCATAAATTTCATAAAGGAATTTCAGCATTTTTTTTGGTCTTCTTTATTTCATGTATAGTTCTTCGTTAAAGGTGGCCACAAAAAACATTATATTGTGTATTTAGTGTAGTAGTCTGTGGTTACTAAGCTAGCAAAGTCTGTTCGCCATTTTCATTTTCATGGTCTTCGTGTTCTACTTCTCCTGAAGGACTTTCATGACTTCAAAGAGTAATAGAGGCCTGAAATCCTACTTATATTATAAACGCGAAAGTTTGTGAGGATGTGTGAATGTTTGCTGCACTTTCACGCAAAAACTACTGAATGGATTTTGATTAAACTTCACAATACTATAGCTTATATATCAGAAGAACACATACATAGGCCACAATTTGTCCCGGGAAAATATTTTTATCCCGGATAATTTTGACATTTTGTCTTTCCTGCAGTCCACGCGGACGGAGTCGCGGACGTCCACTAGTAAAGTGATCTTATTAGGTACTCGATCGAAACGATAGAGGTTCGTCATCGACACGTATCAATGATCTATTGATCAATTTGAACCGATTTTGGCGTAAGCGTTGCACTAACGTCATGCCAAAGGATGTGATCCTAAGGTCTAAGCACCCAGGTTTGTTTTAATTGTGGAAGGAAGCATGAAAGCATCTATAATAACTGTGGACCAAACATTGCCTGTTTTGAGTGGTTTGAAAGAAGCCTTGCTGCACTGCAAATTGTAACTTCTAATTAAATGTTCAAATAAATATTTAAAGCCTGTTTTCATACATATGGGGTAGCCAGAAATGCAGTATCATAAAGGAGATCCCTAACAATTGTATCTAGTAATTGTGTAAATGACTGTAGACAGATATAGCCTTTGTTGTAGACACGTCTCATTTCGACAATTAAAGAAAATAGTCCTACTTCTAGAGTTTCCGCTAAGTCTCCGAAGCTGGTGAATTTGGTTGCGAAGTCAAATAACTTTTTACACTGCTGCGAAAGAAGGAGCGCCATGTTTTGCGAGGGTATGTATACAGGGTGTGTGTGACAGCCAGGCAAATACTGAAATACTGAACAAGTTGTTCTGAACAACTGAACAACAACATTGTTTTAATTCGAATATCCGCAATGTTTGCTTTCCACGCCAATTGTATCGGGCGATCCTGTGACTATTTAAATGGGCTTATTGGTTATGGTGTGTTACATTACTGTTTTTTGGATCACTTGTGACTCTCCATTGGGGTTAATCGGTATTATGAACTTTTTTGGGGACCAACTTTTTTTTTTTGGAAATTATCCATAGTGCAAGTGCTTGTTTTCGCAGTTATGAGTTATCAGATCCGAGGGTCAGTGGGGCCCGGTGGTGGGCGCACCCATAGTCAACGAAAGAGGTATGTCACATAACTGAGTTCCCAAAGAACTACGACTACATACACGTTTAGCATAGAGAGTTCACAATTTGCTAGTTCATCGTCAGAGAGAACGTCCTTACTCGACTCTTACGACATGCGCGGAAGGACATGCAGCTGATGTATTCTAGTGAAGCCCCGCATCAGCACAAGTGTGATAATGGAAGGAAAGCACGGCCTAAGCTTCTTTTTTATATTTGGTATCCAGTCGGTAGAAAATTAAATAAATTACTCATCATATCTTAGTAGGTATACGGAATGGCGGAGATCTGTTGAGACCCTCTGCCCCAGCTATGCGACACAGACACATAAGTCAAGTAAGTCATTTAGTATACTATATAAAAGGAGAAGTAACCACTGCCTGACATAGGTATACACAAACGCACAGCTGTAAGGGTTGGTTCATATATGACGGAAGATGCGTCGAGCGAGCGTATCTCCAGGTACAGGCAAACGTACGCTCGACACACTAACGTCTCATCGGTTAAGTGTGAACGGTCGAATGTTTTTCTATACATTTTGTCTGTAGGTACTGGCGTTACGCGACCGATAGTACGCGACGCATGTTCCGTCAGATATGAACCGACCCTAAACGCTAATGGTAGAAACGTGAAATTCCTTTTGTGATATACATTGAAGGTCCACTAAGAAAGGCTTTCCCGACATTTTCACGAAAACGGTAAATAACGGGAACTCTAAAGTTCACGCGGACAAAGTCGTGAGCGGACGCTAGTTTATTTATAACCGTTATTTATTTAGGTTATGTATAAAGCAATTTTTCAGGCGAGATGGCGCTCTGTAACTGAAAAGGCATAGTACCTACATCATTGGAAAAAATACAGATTAAAATTATTTTTATCTAGGAATTTAATGATAGGATGGTTGATTATCGTTTGAAGTCTAATAGTTACCGTGAATGTGGCTGTTCCGTGTGGTAGTCTACAGGTTGTTGTTTTGCAATAACTTGAGAACAACTTTTATAAGGGAAGAAAGGCGCGGCCCAAGTTTCTTGGCTTTACTTCACTCACATACATACATAACCTCACGCCTATGTCCCATAGGGGTAGGCAGAGACTACAGATCTCCATTTAGTACGGTACAAACATACCTCTTTCGCCTCATCCACATTCATTTAATTCTTCATACATGCTTGCCGGTTTCGGATGCTTTTGACCAGCCCTTTTTCGCCCTAGCCAAAAAAACACTTAAACAATAAATAGGTAAATCATCAAACTTTTCTACTCAGAGTATTTTTTATCGACTTGTCGAAATTTACCTACACGCTTACAGAGATGGTAATCGTAATAAATTCCTTTTGACCTGACCCGTGTTAAAAGGAAGTTAAAAATTAAAAATAAGTAACTTATATTATCTGTATTGTATTTTTTATCCATTATAATAATTATATTTTTAAAAAATGTGAACTTATTTCTACTAAGCTTTCTTGTAGGTACATGGATATTTTCATAGCATTTTGCTCAACAAACCCCTTTGTTACACCCTATATTCGTTATATTCCGTAGACGTCGTAATTATAATCCCGTATGTAGTCCGAAAATTGCGGTCATTTTGACTATGTTTGTTTTGGCGTAAGCCTACTGTCGTGAATCTAATCAATAAATTAGTTAATCCTTTTAAAGTAGATAATTTGACACATACATATTCCGAGATCATAATCTTGGAAAAAAAAACACAAAATGCGCTGCGTACCTAATTAATTTATCTACAGGGTGTAACAAAAGGGTATGTTAAGCGAAAAGCTATGTAAATAGGCCACTATAGAGAACCTATCCACAAAATTTGAGATCTGAAATCACATGTTTATTTTTCCCAATAGTATGGAGATTTTTTTAATATCTCAGGAATTTTCATACAATCTTGAAAAATAAAAATGTGATTATATAATAGAATTAAGTGAATCGTAAGCCCCTTCTTTGAGATATTTTTTGTCTATCGTATTTATCTTTAATTCTGGGAACAGTGATGTTTGTCTCGTGCCGAATTTGACTGATTTCTAATAAAATTATTAGTAATAAATGATTACTAATAAGTTATAACAACGGTTTTATCCAAAATATACCTAAAGTTATGTTTTAGTTAGTATAGTAGTAGTACAGGATGTTTTACGGTCGTCAACGTTCCCGAAAACTACGGAATCTCCTTATCATAATAATAATATTTCTTTATTGCACATTTAAGCAGTGTACATGGGCGAACTTAATGCTATGTAGCATTCTCTACCAGTTAACCACTATTTCTGGCGAGAATATGTAGATAGTGCAATGGAGCAAAAAAACAAATTGAAAATAAAAATAAAAATTATAGACAGGTAGGTACTTAAAAGTAAATATAAAAGTACAAATTTTAAAACACAAATGGAACATAAAAATACAGATACATAAAAATAAATTTTAAAACGATAAACTGGTTATACAATAATCTGGTTCTGGACTCTCATGTAGTGAGTTACTCTTGACTTGAATATATTATATTCTATTGTGAAGGTATACCTCCACAGTAGAAGACTCTCGAATCCTTACTGGTAGATTATTCCACAAGCGAACAGCAGTAGCAGTAAAAGAGTCTGAATACAGAGCAGCATTGCGCTCGGGCTCACGGAGGGTTTTGTTGCGGCTAGACCGGAGTGGTCTATCGCAGGAGGAGAAGAACTTGAAACGTTGGGAAATATATTTGGGAGCAAGAGGAAGGTTCAGGATATTGAACAAGAAGGAAAGAAGGTGAAGATTACGTCGATGTCTAATATTGAGCCAGTTTAGTTGTGCACGATATTGGGATATGTGGTCATATTTATGTAGTCCAAATATGTACCGAATGCACATATTGAGTAGACGGTCCAGCTATACCCGAAAGAAAAGAATTTGGTTGTTATTAGGCACAGTTTTGTGTTTTACTCAATAGTTCCTTAAAAGTTTGCTATTCAATTATGCACTGTAAAAAAACCTAAAAAGCAGATTTTGCAAACACAAAACAAAACTTCTTAGTAGATACGTCAGCATAAAAAAAAGTCGAACGTCACTCATATCTTACCTACAAGAAGCGTACAAGCTACAAGCATCCTACAGACTTACAGGTACGAGTATATGTACAAGTACGAGTGTGCTACTAATGTTTACTATTACTGCTTCTTTCAAATTAAAAACTTCCATTTTAAAAAAAGGTAGTTCTAGTAGGGTAGCTACGGTGTACAAATGCCTTTATAAGACGCATTTTTCCTCATAAAGGAGACATTAGACAAATAATTTGATGAAATCTAAATGCACGGACAAATATTTTAAAACCTAAGCAAATATCGTAATATAATGTGTACTTAAATTATTTAATTAAGTAGTCAGTTTAGTTTAATATTAATCAGGTGCCTCATGAGGATAGCACGTGGGCGCAAGTGTCTCCTTGGACGTCATAATTATTAATTATGTTATAACAATACCTACAAGGTGGTGCCGGTAGTACCTATTCGCGTGGTGCCGGCAGAGTAGAGTTTGTACCACCCCATACCTGCCCGTGGGTATTGTACCTGGCGATTAAGGGTTTCCGGGAGGCGGGCAGTAGCGCCTCCCGTGCTTACAATACAACATAGTCCAAAAATCAGACTGCGGTCACCAACCCGCCTATAGCAGTAGCCTTGTGGCGTGCCCTGGGGGAGGCCTACGTCCAGCAGTGGGCTGCAATAGGTTGAAGAATAGAGTATCTACAGGTGCTTTTAAATTAGTTTTAAAGATCTTTTTAACCATAGACTATGCGAAGCTCTAAAATGCATCAGCTGCATATCCTTCCGTTCATGTCGTAAGAGATCCTTATTTTAATGTTTCATAGTAAGGTAAGTGCGGGGCTTCGCTAGAATACATGAACTGCATATCCTTCCGTTGTTGTAAGAGTCTACTATCCTTAGTGGACTCTTACAGTAGTAGGATCTCAGGGGCGTTCTCTTAGGCGATGAGATAGCAACTTGTCACTGATAAATTTAGATCTATCCCCGCCCCCTGATTACCTAATTTGCAATAGCAAAGCGATAGCGAAAATCGTACAATATTCGCCTTGAAATTTTAAAGTTCCTTTGAAATTCGTTTTACGTAATACGAATCTGACAAGCTATAAGCGATTTTTGTGCAATTTTCGCTATCGCTTTGCTTATGCTAGTTAGGTAATAAGGGGGCCGCTATACTAAACGTTAGCTGTGTAAACTCTTTCGTGATCCAGCAGTGTTGGAATTTTTTGGAATACAACCATTCCGTGTGTATTTGCATGTTACTCGTATATTATAGGTATCAGAACAGTATTTTTCGCACTAAATAGAATCCGTAGTAGGTCACGTCACATGTACTTTGTATAAGGATACTGCCGGTCACGGTGAAGGCTAACATGCTCAAAATTCATGAGAGCAATGCTACCGGGAAAATTAACTAGGAACACGGTTTGTTATTCTAATTCTAATGTGAAAACTCGGTTTTATGTTTACTTTTATGCCCATATTATAAAAAAAATAAATTAGTGTAGGTATGTAACTTATCCTACTATAATATATTATGTACAAGTAGATAGAAATATGTCTTGGAGTCTATCATCAAGGCAGTATTGTTTCCACCGTAAAAGCAACCACCTTTTCACCTATTCTGAAACCGACTATGTAGTCGATTCTAACCGTCACACTCATTAAGTTAGTCCTACCTGTCCCTTTCTGTCTTAGCTATTAACATTAAGAATGGAGAAGGACATACATAACGAATTTTTGCTTAGGTTTAAGTGTGGCATGGCGGTCAGAAACGACCACTTCACAATACAGTTCCACCAGCCCCTTTTCACCATCGGGATACTAGACGTAGACTAGCGTATCACCCTTATGTTGTTGATATCCCACCAATCTAAATGTCGTTAGGCACCGAAAAGGCTAATGGTGCATAAAACTCATTAGCACTTATGCTTAATGCGTTAAACAATGCGAACGGCTAAGGAGTGGAATGCACTTCCTGCCGATGTATTTCCCGAGCACTACAACATTGGTCTCTTCAAAGCTAGAGTGAATAGGCACTTTCTAAGCAAACATGTACCACCATAGGCCGCATCTTGCTTAACATCAGGCACGATGGCGGTCAAATGTTTGCCTAGCTAATTGTAAAAAAAAAACTTTGTCCACGAAAAGGAAAGGAACTGCGGTAGATACTTTATCGAAATGTTTTAACAGTCCGACCACGCAAACGTTTAGGATAAATAATCAGGAAATACGAAATATTATATTCAGTTAGTCCACGTTTTCCTATGTCTGCAACACCGTCTGTTAGGCAAGGTTGTTTTGTTGGGAAAATTCCAGAAACATGCGTGGTAGTGAAATTTTCCCTATTCCTTATTGAGAACCAATGAACTCTTTAAAGATTGTTTTCATTGTGGAAGAGAGACGAAGCTATAACCAGTGTAGAGCGATATCTCGCTTCCATCATGTAAACAATGATACACACGGCTGTGTTCCACAATTAGCCAGAACTGCCAGATATACAGGATGTTTTTTTGTGGCCACCTTTAACGAAGGGTACGTACTTCTATACATCAAATAAAGTAAGTTTATGCCAAAAAAAATGCTGGGAATTTTTTTTTTTTTGAAAAAAAAAATTTTAAATTCCTTGATCATGCGAAATTTATAGTGTCTAGTGTTTATGTTAGTTTTTTTATAGACAGATATTAATTATTTTTCGTGAAAAAATCCTGCTACGCGCGTCTATGTGCATTTATGCAGAAAAACGCAGTCTATTTACTCAACTTTGGACCCTAATATTTTGGAAACCAGACACTTCCCAGGTATGCTTCCATGGAGAAAAATGATCGTGATGATGAGGAGATTCCGTAGTTTTCGGGAACGTTGACGACCTAAAAATCATTCTGTATAGTCACGTTTAGCATAGCGAGTCAGATGTTCAAGTTGCTAGCTTATGTTGCCTGAGTTAATGCCCGAATTCCTTTGAATTCAATCAAGAAATACTTAATGGACATACTATGGACCCGCTATGTTAAATACTGCTGCATAATGGTTACTTTGTCTCACTTCCCTGTACTGATCAGTATTCAGTATACATAGTTAAAATTTAATGACCTCGCATTTCCTATAATAAGTTTTATCGTTACCTTTATTAGAATGCCATAAAATACCTAATATTATTATGATGTAACGGATGACCTGGTGTCACGCGGAATGCTATAAAAATATTGCTGACACTGAATAACCTATCAAAAATTTTCATGTTATACCAACACGCTGTTAAAATGATCATCATTCCATAAGAAACATTTTAAAAAATCCATTACGAGAAATGGGGACTACAATTTCATACTATAGAAAGATAGGAAACCCTACTTTTTGAACATCTAATAATGTAAACGGAATTTTATGGCAAAAATAGAATCATGATCTGGGATATGTCAATAATTTCCTGGCTGTCACTTAACATCCTGTATGTTTTTAGAATCTTACTCCTCAAACTTCAGTGACACTCAATCATTGAAAAATAGTTCTTTTGACAAAAAGAACAAAGTATGTTCTATCCTTCCTCAATCGAGTGTGAGCCAAGGAAAAAGTTACGACTAAAAATACGGACGTTGTAACCGGTAACCACTAGTTCCTGACAACCAATTAGTTGGTCAGTCACGTAAATAGCCAGTTTCCTTAAGGAAAACAACGTATCCACGCACTCGCTAATGCCCGGCGGTGCATTGAATATTTTGTTAGAAGAATACCTCGGACTATTTTTATGCTTACGTTTTAACGAAATTTACCCCAATTTGCGGGAAGTTACCCCAGCCCGATCAGGACGCCGAGGCCTGCCTGCTTTCTGCGGGATTTTATTTTGCTGACCGCCGCCTTCCGTCATCGCCGTCTCATCACCTTGCTGCCGGGGGAAACCACCGCCAACCAGAATATTATTTAATATTTATCAAAAAAAAACAGGATCAGTCGACCTACGACCTGTTTCTTTCTTTTCTCCTTTTTCTTTTATTTCTTCCTTAGTTTTAATTTAGTTTTTTTTTCCACTTGAACCTGTCCACTTCTTGCCTGTAATAGGGAAGAAGCGCACGCAGTGTTGACAGCGTTTTTTCACATTTTCCTCTTATTCTTCGTCCCTATTGTCGCACTGTGAATTATAGCCTAAAGTTCCTCGAAAATGGACTATCCAACACAAAAAGTTTTATGACCTTTTCCGGATGCGCGTTCAATCAAACAAACAAACAAACAAACAAACGTATAGATTTATAAAAAAAACAGGATCAGTCGACCTATATTGTCTATGAAGGACAATAATGCTAGAGTCCGTTTCATTGAATAACTCTTACGCCCGATGTCAGAACTAATATCATTTGTATGCAACACAGATAATGTACATAGTAACTAGCGCCAACATTAAAAAACTTTTTGGTGAAACTTTCACTTTACGTTCTACACGTAGCGCGTCGGTTTGGCTTTAGGTGTTTGGAAAAGTTGTAGTAGGCAGTTTTTGTTACACTGCTATGAAGAAAAAGCAAGGCACTTACAACGTTACATTATACCTCAAGATAAAATAAGTTGTTGAAAACAGCCTTGAATTTCCTTCATAGCAATGTAACAAAAAGTAAATATGCTAATTATAATTTTTAAGAAACTATAGGTAGACTTCACTGTGTGGTGTCGGCAGAGTTAAATACCACCCCCTGTCTGCCCTGTGGGTATTGTAAGAGGCGATTTCCGGGAGGCAGGGTCCCGTTTCCGCGGTGACCCTCTATGGCAGTACACCCAAAGAAACGGTCTCTAGTTTCCGGTCGCCGAAGTATCCCAGGGTACACCAGCGGCCCAGGTCATGGTGTGGCAACGGATGCAAAGAACAGCGTTGGCTATCCACCGTGCCAGATGGACCAATGACTCGAAGAGGGCGGTGGTAGTGACTAGATGGTTTTTAAACGGGAGTACGAGCTTAATGGCGTGCTCTGGAAGAGGCCTACGTCTACGTAATGGACTCCAATAGGCTGATGTACGTATGTATAGACTAATACAGTAACTAAAATTGATGTGTTGCCATACCAAGTGGACTAGAAAAAAAGGCAATACTTTCGTGTGAGTTAACGTCATGGAAAAGAATGGCGGTAGGTACTTACGGATTAATTGATAATACCATAATTGAAAGATAATATAATTATGTTTTTAAGTAGAAAATCTTTAGAGTACCTACTTACCTATTAATGAAATCATCCAGAGTTGCTTATTAGTTTAAAACTGATTAGGACGACGTAAGAGATGTGGCTGTATTCAATGCTATCAGTCTTATTTATTTATTTATATTATATTTTATCTCACGTTATTGAACGAAAGTTCTGAAGGTTTTAAAACACACATGTCATTGTAAGACATATTGTCTGATTTCACCGCCACCACATATATATTTAGAAGATTGTTAACGAGTTTTAACAACTTTCGTTTAGGTACATCGAATTTTAAGGATTTTCTAAGAGCCTAAAAATCTCCTAAAGTATGGAGCTTAATACGAGTGTGTTCTAGGACGGTAAACCGTATAAAACTATGGGTTTCCGACTCTATATAATTTTTGGCTGTCTACTCTACTCGTATACTTAGGTATATCTATTGTTTCCTTTTCTTCAAGTATAATTTATACAGATTGCCTTTGATAGATACTATCAAATAAAACGTAAATCAGGTAATCTCTAAAATAACACAAGTCATTTTCTTTACATTGAAAAACAAATATTTCCTAATCACTTGATTCCACAGTAAATACATTTCGAAACATGAGCTGACATTTTGTAATCTAAGTGTGTACTTATATTTTTTTCTGTTTAATTAACTATTAAAATCATAAATGACGCGAATTAATCATTCATTGCTAAGGTAGCTTCTAAGTCTACCTGGCGATAAGTTATTTAATGAAATACCATTATAATATGTATAATAGGTATCCCTATAAGATTATAATTAAGCAGGGTGTAATAAAAGAAATTCTATAAAAATGTGAACTTATCCTTTTACAACAAGCTGAATTCTTTTTGTCATGTTTTATGCAACAAGTTCGTATTTATCAACAAGCTCTGAAGTAATGAGAACTAGCTGTTTTACTCTAGAATATGGGAGGCTACTCGGTTGCACCATCGACAAAATTTGTTGCAGTATCTGTAAGACATCACATATTTGATTTCTATGAGGTAAAAAAGAAATTCAAAATAGAAAAAATCCGTCACTGACTTATCCTTAGCAATTCGAAATCACGTGTTTATCTTTCAAGCTTGTAATGACCATTCTAGATTGTATATTCTCCACACAATTTGGAAAAATAAACATGTGATTTGTACCTATAGTAAATACCCTGATCAAATTATAAAACCTGAAATTACAATAGGTTTCTGCCTTTTTGGTCATCACCACCGTGGATGATAAAATGATGTGGCACAATTTGGTTTCTAGCACTTTGTCTGCTTAATTAAATGGGTTAGGTTACGTTTAGAACTGTTAAAATAAACAACACTGGAAGGATTTTTCTTTCATTGCCTATAGGTATGCGATGCTAATCCCATTAATATAAACCTTGCCCTTGATTCTCTCTATCTATTTTAAAAAATCGCATCAAAATCTGTTACGTAGTTTTAAAGATTTAAGCATACATAGGGACAGACAGACATCGGGGAGCAACTTTGTTTTTTACTGTATTTAGAACGCTTGGCCATTATGTCATACAGCGCGTTCTACAATATGCCTGCGACATTATCGATAATCCTTTTATTATACTTACTAAAAAAATCTATTAAATAAATCCGTAATCACATATTGCCTCCCGTGAGCCAGTATTTTATTATGTGGGATTAGTGTAAACACTCGACTTTTGTTGTTATCAAAATTATCGATATCAGCTTTTATCGACCGTGGGACTTAACAGATACCAATCTGCATCATGTAATTTACCTGCATTGATAATATTAGGTAGGTAGGTAACTACGATATAGAGTAACTTGTATAAGTTTCTAGAGATAATAGTAGGCTAATATATGTACATATAATTACGCCTTACGGGGTAGGCAGAGCACCAAGGGCCGATAGAACCACATGGTGCCACTTCTGACCAATTTTGAGGGTATAGTTGAGATGTACAAGTTCAGTTAGTAGTGACAGGTGGTCAGCCCATCGCCTGCAAAACACCAAGACCCTCTTGTCCCTCTACTGACTTGTACAGTATGCCCGGGAAGAGAAGCAACAGCTGTAGTATTATACGTTTTTTTCTCACTCCTAGAGCAGCATAGAAGTAACATTTACATTTATATATTTCTTCCTACATGGTTTCGAGTCTCTTGATACGCTATCATGGAGCAACAATAGTGGCTATAGCTTAGTATAGAGAACCTATCTACTGAATTTAAATATATATTGAATAAACCTTTAAATTTAATTTAATAATAAGTGTACATATCTTCATACTTCACATTCTGTTTTGTCAATTAGTTTTAATACTTTTTAGTCGCTTGTTAGGTCCCCCCGGGATTTTCTATGCTTTGTTATGCATTTTTCTGGTCGCCTCTGTTGATCCTGGCTTACAGGAGTTGCAGAGGCGGGAATGAGTGGTGAGCCAATCCCGGTATGTATATCTTATAGAATTTTTCAAGATTGTACTACTTATATGAACATTTCCAAGTTGCTTAAGAATCCATACTATGTGGAAAAATAAACATGTGAGTTCGAGTCTCAAATTTTGTAGATAGGTTCCCCATATTTTTTTTTATTTTCATAGCTTCATAACTGCCAAGTTTCATCAAAATCTGTGTTTAGTAGTCTTTGTGTGAAAGGCAAACAACCAAACGTCTATTCTCGTAAACTTTCACATGTACCTATACTACATACGAGTATAATGTGGTCGATTCCGGCAGTCACACACTTAAACCTAAATTTACGTAAAAATATCTAAATTTAAAATGAGTACAAATTTAGTAAATTTAAATTCACTGTAAGCGTAAATTCATGTATTTTGATCAAATTGGAGAAAAACCACGCCTAAGATATTCTACTTTAAAAAAGGAACATCATGACATCATTTAAATCACGATAAAACCTATAATTTCTTGTTGTTTGAATTTTTTATTTTAGTCGCTAAAGCTATTCTGACCGCACATTTTATCCTAAACCTAAAAAGCCCACACTTCTAAATTTAATAATCTGTGTTGCCAGTATATGCTGTCAAAAAAAGAAAAGAGTGAACGAAAGAGCAAAAAAATTAATGATAAAAGAAAAAAATATACTTTTATTTCATCCCGAAAATAAGGCAAAGAAAACTACGGACCATGCGTCCATGTCTTTAATAAAAAAATATCAGATTATGAGGGATAGTAATGAACGGAAACTTTGTAGAAAACATTGGAAACGGGTCTAATGTTCTTAAAACATCAAAATAAACAAAATAAAACTGGCACAGAAGGAGTTCTTGTAGGAGTGGATAATCACTGGATTATTTTGTCGACTTTTTACCATTCTGGTGCTTCTCTAACAACGGTTATTATAATAACCTTACGTTTTAACAACATATCATGTTCGCTGAAGCGCTGACGACTCCAAAAAGACACACTTTTATTTTTAAGTATATTTTAAACGCCAACTTTTAGATGCCTCATAAATTTAAGTAATTTTACGTTTCTAATGTCAAAAACTTGACCACCAGAATAGCTTTTTACGCATAAACCTAAAGTAAATTGAAAAAAAGTTGAAACGGCAATTTAAATTAATTTTAGTTGCCACCTGTCAGAAAAGTGACTGCCAGAATAGCTTTTGACATGCTTAAACCTAAATTTTTAGGTTTAATCACGTTTAAGAATGAGTTGTGCCTGCCGAAATCGACGTTAATGTATATAATACTTACCTACAAATATGATAGGATAAGATTAAGTAGATTGATAAGAAATAAACTAAATTGATTGATTAATTTACTAAAACACTTTATACTAACATCTAGATGACTGTTAATTATGTACGTCAATCGATTAATTAATTTACACAAAGGATTACTACTACCGAAGTTCTAATTTCATGTTAAGCGTTGTTTTTGTCTGTAACAAGTTGTCTGTCGCAGTAACGTAAGATTTAGAATTAATGTTAACCAATCCTGTACTGATGCGAGGCTGGTTTCACTAGAATACATCAGCTGCATCTCTGTATTGTTATTTTTACGGGATGTTATAAGTATTATAGTTAGTAATGAATAATTAATTAATTAAAATGCACAGTGCCTTATTAACGTTTTTAGTCATCTGCCTAGTCACCGAAAACAGCTGTACCAATAAAATTATTAGTTACTTTTAATAAATGACTTAAATCTAATACATTTATGTACCTGCCTATACCTAAACAATGATGGGTCAGCTGTGTTCTTATCTTAATTAGATATTAATTTTTCTATGCATGTTTGTTTTTTGTATAATCTGCCGTAGCCTACCTAACCTAGAAACTACGCGGATAGCTATAATTGGCCTTACAAATAGCACATACTATTGTAACAAAATGTAATATGGTTGTTGTTATCCCAAATAAAATAAAATAAAAAATAAATCTCCTTCCGTACATGTCGTACTCAGGCACGTTATGTAATCTATGACTTAGGGGGTGTTCTTTCAGGCGATGATAGACAGGATAAAATGGTACGGATTAAAACAGGATATTTATTAAGACCAAAGTAGTCTAACGTAGCCTACGTAGATGACTACGAACTACGAGCCGACTACGATCGTAGCATACTCGTAGCTACGCTTGTAATACAATCAAAATCAACTTATACACAACTAGCGGTCGCCCACGACTTCAACTGCGTGAAAGGGCATTACACCTATGTGAAGCAGGACCGGGTCTCTAGTTATACATATAAACCTTCCTCTTGAATCAATCAACCTATTAAAGAAACCATATCAAAATCCGTTGCATAGTTTGAAAGATATAAGTATAAATAGGAGTAGTGGAAAATTGGGGGTTTGGATCAATTGCTCTCGCCTTCGCTCGAGCGCGTGATCCAAAACTCCCCTATTTTCCACTACTATACGGTGCGATGTCTAACATTAGAACAAATAAGCGCCAAAGGTCCTGGGTTCGAATCCCGGTAGGTGCAAACATTGATATGATGAATATAATTGATGTTTGTTTCCGAGTCATGGATGTTTCTATACTTATCTATGTATTTATATACCGTTGCTTAGTACCCACGACACAAGACCTTATGGAACTTATTGTGGGACTAAGTTAATGTGTTGTGAAGTGTGTGTGTGAATAATTGGATTGAACGTAATACAAAAATATGTATCTTCTAATACACGTAAAGACAGTTAGCGGGAATGGATTTTTAGTGATAATAGGGTCGATTCCGGCAGTCACACTTAAACCTAAACCAAAATTTTGTCAGGTCTATCTCTCTCCGTTCTTAACATAAATGGCCGAGAGAGAAAAGGACAGGTAGAACTAATTTTACGTTTAGGTTTAAGTGTAACTGCCGGAATCGACCATAATATCTCCTACGCAGTTGGCTAATCTTCGTTGAGATTTGATGAAGATTTTAAGAAGCTTTTCTACTGATCAAACAACAGGCCCGAAGCTCCCAGGTTTTTCATCAGTACGTACCTACCTAGTTAAACTTACCATTTGATAAAATACGTAGGTATTATATAGTTTGACTGACGTTTTCAATTACGTAACACAATTGACCCCGGAATACAGTACCTGTTTTAATTAATAATTATTCATATAGCAGTATTATTTGCGTATAAAACCAAAATATTTATTCTTAGTTTTATATAATAAATCAAGGTAAAATTTAAAAGATAGATCCGTATTGATAGATAAATAAAGATATTGATCTTGTATCACCGCGGTATTATAACAAAGAAACAAACATGATTCCTGGAATATTTATTTAATTAGATATAAATTTTGTCAAAGATAAAAAAGAATTATGATAGGCGCATCAGCAGAACAACACGTGGGACATATAATATAGAGTAAGTACTATTGGCATAAGTATGAAACTGTTAACGATAAAGGGCCGGTTTTCAATAGGCAGATAGTTAATTGCAATACTATAATAAGTAATCCGAGTAGTTATCATCTGACTGGTGTGAGGTTACTGCAGGCGTACCTCAGGGTGGAGTTCTCTCGCCTCTACTATTCTCAATTTTCATAAACTCGGTCACTGATGTTCTCTCATCATGTTTCCATCTCTACGCAGACGACCTGCAGCTGTATCACCACTTTAATGTTCACGATGTAGAGAAGGCAGCCTTGTCAATGAATAAGGACTTGGAAAATATCTTTTTGTGGGCACGGTCTTTTGGTCTCCTTATAAACCCTGGTAAATCGCAGGCAATGGTTGTTGGTAGTAGACCTATACTAAATATCTTAAATAAGACTAGTATACCAGAGCTGACTTATGATGGGATCGTTATACCTTATTCTGAAAAGGCCAAAAATCTGGGGCTTATCATGGATTATGCTTTATCATGGTCACCTCAGGTCAGCGAGGTAAGTAGGAAAATTTATTCTATTTTTCATACACTAAAGCATCTTCAGTGGTTTTTACCCTCCAGAACGAAAATTACTTTGGCACAATCCCTTATTCTCCCACTGCTCGATTATACCGATGTTTGCTATCTTGATGCTAATGAGGAGCTGCTCAATAAACTCGATCGACTTAAGAATTAGGGTATTCGCTTTATTTACGGATTACGCAAGTATGATCATGTAACTCAATTTCGTAAAGAGCTTAAATGGCTTCCGATTAGACTTCGCCGGAATGTTCACATTTTAACTCTCCTATTTAAAATTTTGTTCAATAAGTTATCTCCTATATATCTTAGTGAACGCTTTGATTATTTATTCTCTAGAGATCGACCCTTACGTTCGAATACAGCTTCACTGTTAAAAACTCCTCGACATCAATATGCCACCTATGACTACTCCTTCACTGTGTATGCAGTTAAGCTGTGGAATGAACTCCCGCACAGTATTCGAGATTGTCGTACAATTGGAAGTTTTAAGAAGCAATTAAAGGATCACTACCTCTCGCTTCCTTGATAGGTCTGCAGTCATTGCATTATAATTTCTTCTCTTTTTTGTCATCTGTCCCACTATGTATTATGTAAGTATGTCCTTTTTATTATTTTTTTATATTAAGTAATTAGTATTTATTGTTATTGTAAGTTTTTGGTATGTATGTTTATTTTATGATTGTGTACACATACAATCCGCCTATATATATATATTTTCTCTCCATCCCAACTGGTTTGCTGGAAGAAATCTCTTTAACATATATAACATAGATAATGTACATAATTACCTGCTATATATTTTCTGTGTACAATAAAGAATAAAGAAAGTAAGCAGATTATTTTATCACGAAAATAGTATTGAACAGTTGAAGGTTAAGGGCAGATTTTTAATAAGCAGATAGTTGAATAACTAACTGATGAATGTATTGAGAGTTTAGTGAAAATAAATGCTTATTTCTACCTATCTAGATTTATCTTATGTGCTAAATTTTTTATTGTGGAAAATATTATTTACTAAATTATTGATATAATATATAACTAATAATAACCTACGAACTAAAATTGTTTGCATTTATTCTCACTAAACCGAATAATTTTCTCAATATATCCGCCCGAATACCTCTGAAAATTATTAACTGATGAATAAATTTGATGTAGTCTTTCTCTAAAACTTGAGAGATATCGTTGACTTTATACTTCTGTGGGGTAAGCACGAACCATTTTACGCGGCGTAAGATAGCAAAATCTATGAGATATGGCAGTTTCGCGCTAGCGTTGCGGACTATCGAGAGGTTCGTGCTTACCCTCAGATCAAGATTCAATCTACAATCCGCGAATAAAATCTTGATCTCGTAGGAATTGGTATAAAGATAGAAGAATGCTCAACTGATTTTAATGAAACTTTGTGAATATATTTAAGTAAATCCAAGGTAGGTTTAAACGCTTCTCAAACTACGATCGGGTTCCTGTAAGTAAAACTGCTGAGGGGCTACCTCACATTGATTTTGTATGCTTTGTGAATATATTGTTAAGTAAGCTCTACTAGAAACATTCACTCAAACACGATCGGATCTGATAACTCATAACTGCGAAAACAGGCACTTGCACTAACTACAATCGCCACGAGAAACCAGACTGCCGAGGGGCCACCTACAGTTAGTATTGTTTGCTTCCGAATTGTAACGCCTAATACAATTTCATGTTAGCTCTACTAGGAACTGTAAATTTAATACCTACATAATTGTATTAACTTTTGTAACAGATTTTTTTTACTACTAAATACTAAAAAAATATTATTAAATAGGCATAACTCAATCTATTCAAAGATCGATCGAAAATCATCATCATCATCATCATCATCTGCCGGAAATCAACGCAGCGGATAACACACTGTAACTGGGTACTGCAACTGAGCATATTCGCCTTGGCTACAGCCTACTTCGACTAAAATCCTTAATCCCGGATTCCACTTTATCCACAGATTAGCACACATGCCATCTCGTTACTGACAATCAAAAAGAGACGTCACACTTAAAAGATAATTAAAAAATTAATCCGCAAATCAATGACGTGGTGCTATGGGGCCAATAAAAGGGCAAAACTACGACCGATTGGTGTAGTTGGTGACTTGGTGTGACCCTGCCTGCCACGCCATAGGTCCTGGGTCCGAGTCTATGTCTGTTAGAGCGTCATAGATATGTCTATATTCTATGTTTATATATTTATTTATATAAGGTACACCAGCATTACAATGCGTAACAATTTTCTTGAAATTACGCTCAATAACATTTCTGACACATGTACCATTATTTGCCATCAGACATAGGTGGTTACATAAAATAGAAATTAATAACTACAACTAAACTAAAACTGAAATAAAACATAATACGAACATAAAATATAAGCTAAGGATGTGAATCTAGGGATTGCAAGAACTGTGCTAGTTTTGTTCTTGTATTGTAATTTATGCAGTTCCTTTGTACCCACCTTAAATCTTACGGGATCTCAGTGTGGGTCTAGCTAAATGTGTTATAAAGTGTGTGAGTATTTATTTATTAAAAACTTACATTAAAGCTTCAATTCGGGCTCACAGCGACACCACTGTTCACGATCTAGCACTGGAATGAACCATACAGTAGGACTACACTGAACCTATCTCTAGGTATCGATAATTAAGTAACTTCGTATCGATAATCGATTATCACGATCTTGTTGGGAATGTTTTTTAAACCCTTGAAAGTGCGATAGAAGGCGCCGTTTGATTACACTTTGACAGGCATATCTGAGCATAATTTTAGTAATTTCAAAGTATGCAGCAGTTTTCATGATCTTTTTTAGTTACCTACCCTCAACAGCCTTCATTGGTTATATTATATGTATACTCTACATGTATATGTATACTAACATCGGTAACTGTTTGATAGATTCTGATTGCTAAGCGAACTGTCCTAGTAAGAAGCCTAAAGATGCTCCCTCACCGGAAGTATTCGCGCGTAATATACATTATATGTTACAGATTTCAACATTACATCAGTAAAGGAGGAGAACCGAGCATTACAGCGCACTTTGTAATGATATAATGTGTAATATTTTGATACAACTTGTAACATCAATGCGCCTGCTCAAAGTCGAATCTATATTGTTACATTACACTCATGCACACGAATACATTACACGAATGCTCGTCAGTCGGGGAGGTAGTATTTTAATGTAATAATGCTCAAAGTCGACTCTATAATGTTACATTACACACGAAAGCTCTCGGTGAGGGAGCGCCTTAACATTAAAATGTTTGGTGGCTACATTTAGAGTTACAGAATTTATTTATAATTAAAATTTTATTTGAAGTAAAAGGTCAACAATACTTTGAAATCTACAAGTGCTACCTAATGCTAAAACTTTAAAATGTGCACAGAGGTATTTGCCAAATTGTAGTTGCATTAATATTTTCCAGAATGGATCTCCACGTTGTGGTTACCACGTTCCTACTTAGAACATGATTATGAGTGATTTGTTATGAAAATAATTCGTCCTCCTACCCTACATTCGTATTTAGTCATCTTTTACCTCAAGTGGATACTTCATGTAGAGTTTGTTACATATCTCTTGTTAATATCGTAGTCTGTCAAGAATTCTGTAGTAAACAAGAAACTTATAGAAACCCGTGACTTTGCCCGTTTAGAATACAAGTTAATCGTGTAATGATAGAAGAAAAAGATGCATATTTATACAGACAATGTGTGTGTGATAAAAAGGGTACCTGCTTATGCTAAGCGAAATACTATATGAAAATAGCTCGCCATATATAGAGAACCTATCGACACATGTGTATTTTTCAAGATTGTACGAGAATGAACATACCTTACTTGTTAGGAAAATCAACGTCCTTTAGTTCCATATTCGACTCTTACAACATGCACGGATGGAGATACAGCTGATGTATTCTAGTTAAGCCCCGCATCAGCAAAGGATACCTACGTATGTCGAAATACAAAAGGTTTTTATTCAAAAATTACATTTATAAATCTTTGAAACCTAACAGTCTCGTTCCACATAGTATAGTGACTGGATGCTGCTAAAACTATGTACGCACGGGTAAGCATGAACCTCCCGATAGTCCGTAACGCTAGCGTGAAACAGACTATCAAATCACATAGATTTTGCTAGCGAGTCGCTAGCGTTACGCCGCGTAAAAAGGTTCGTGCTTACCCCGTGTATTGCCAGGCAAGCAGCGCTAGTTATCAAAAGGAACCTAGAAGTTAATTATATAAAATACAATAATTGATCCTGTAGCTCAGTGGTTAGAGCGCTAGCACGGTATGCAGAGGTCGTGGGTTCGATTCCCACTCGGGTGAGGATTTTTTTCCATTTCTTTATTAATAATTTTATAAAATACAATAACAAAGATGAGAGAAACTAAAATTTATTTCCAACACAGCCAATAACAAACATCACGCATTGGAAAACGTTATTGAAGGCGAATCTCTACAAAACGTTTTCTTCTCTATATCAGTGACTCGATTGGAGAGCTCGATGACCTGCCTCTCAATGGCTTTGACGTCACTCCTGAAGCCACTAACCGTGGAATCCAGTTCTGTCAAGTACTGGATCTTGCAGCAAAGCTCATCATACTTTTGGGTTATAAAATCTCTAGCGTTTTGCGAATCGTTCAGCTCCTTGTCTATTTTATCCACGATTTCGTACTTGAGCTCATCGAATTTGGATTCCAAGCTTGTGCCTAGCAGATGAGCTCCTTTGATGTTCACTTCGTCTTCCGATTTCAGGGTTGACAGCAATTTTGTGGCCATTTTAACTGGAGGTCCTGTCGAATCTGAATAGTTTGAGGTTTTCGAAGGAAACTTTCATTATTAACTTGAATTTACTTTTGGGATACAAAAATTGCGTAAATAAGAAGGAATTCCAAAATCAGAGAGTAAGTATATTCTTTATACAAAATTAAACTAAAATCTAGGATACCAAAATATTTGTTATTTGATTGATTTTGTCAAAGTGACATCAAAAGTCAGTTTACGGAAAGTTTTTAATTTAAATTGAATAAAGGCCCACTCTAAAAAGATGTAATGTTTTAGGGTAAAATCTGGTTGTCGTCAGCCTATTGCAGTCCACTGCTAGACGTAGGCCTCCCCCAGAGCACGCAACAAAGGTACTGCCACAGGGGGGCTTTGCCCATAGTCACCACGCTGGGCAAGGCGGGTTGGTGACCGCAGTCTAATTTTAGGATTATGTTGTCAGCACGCGAGGCGCTGCTGCCCACCTCTCGGAAACTCTTAATCGCCTCGTGCGATACCCAAGGGCAGGCATAGGATGCTACAAATTCTTCTCTGCCGGCACCACGAGGCTAATCTGGTCTCCACGATTTGTGTTTGAAATAACTGAGTAGATCTTTGTGAAAATTTTCTATCGAGGTAAAACTGCGAAATCGTGTTTTTGCAACTTAAATATGTAGAGGATAGGTATATCGAAATATAAGAGAATTTTTACACAAACTTCTACATACTCGTAAACTATTTGCAATCGTTCGATCGAGATTAGTCCAATAATTTTTAGATAATTAATTTGTTTGTGTATATGTTTGTATGTATGTAAATAGGTATTCATGCCATCAACATGTGTTGTATTACATATTACTATATCCATGGATTTAAAATCTCAAGTGCTCAAGTTTGGAGCTAAAGTTAATAGCTAGATCACCTATAATATTGTCTTTTAGGCTTTCAGGGTAAAATAATCAAATAACAATTATAATAAAATTTATATATTCAAAATTACAATAACAATAAATTAATTCGACTATTAATTATTAACAACACATTAAATTATTCTCATAAACCGCCCGCATAAAAAATCACGAATAAAATATAAAACGTTACTTTTATTAGGTAGTCATCTAGGCAATGAAATGGATTTTAATGTAAATATAAAATAAATAAATGTCTCTGTTTGCTGAACGCTAACGGTATTCTTATTTTAAAACTATTTTTAAATTGCTCGTGAAATATTTGTACTAAGTATACTTATAAATACAGGAAGTCCTCTATAAATAATTTATTTATTACATACTCCTAAATTATTGTTCAACAAAATACTTCCTTAAAATCTATACAAAATATTGTTCATATTTGTTCATTAGAATAATTATTATTATTGTCTCTTGTTTACATTTTCTCATTTTCAGATACACATAGAAACTTTCATTCTTCCTTAAAAATATGGCCACCAATTTAAAAAAAAATGTGTTCTAATTACATCTACGTTTGAGCTGACTATAGTTTAGACTTGACTAAAAAAACTTTGGCAATCTTAACTAAAAAGAAACACAGTCATACAATAAAAATAACAAATAACCACTAGACTAAAATGCACAAAACCTTTGTCATAACCCGCTCTTAAGTGTAAAAAAATAAATTATTTTCCGGCAAGCAACGCTTGGATTTGGGACACCGTCTTTCCCTTAGTCTCCGGTATAAGGAAGAATACGAAGAATATACAGACTATCATGAAAGCAGCAAAGAACCAGAAGCAACTGTATATACCGATCGCAGTCTTCATTATAGGGAAACAGAGGGTCACGATGAATACCAAGCACCAGTTCATTATCACCGCAATACCAGACGCTGTGCCTCTGTACTCAACTGAGAATAACTCTGCCATCATCATCCAAGGTATCGGTCCAAAGCCCATGGAGAACGACACGAAGAACAACACCAAACATGTCAACGGCAGCCACGCCAATGGAGCCACATTAGCTCCATCCTCTTTCAACTTAAAGAAAATACCCAAGGCGATTAAGGTTAAAGCCATGATGATGCAGCTTTGGAGTAGAAGAATCCGTCTGCCGGCTCTCTCGATGAGTAAAGACGAGATGTAGGTAGCGACGCACTGGACTGCACCAACGATGATGGTAGCTAGCGCAGGGTCGGTGGATCCGGCGTCGAGGAAGATGTTGTTGGTGTAGAAGATGACCGCGTTGATGCCGCTGAACTGCTGGAAGAACATGAGGCCGAGGGAGCAGATGAGGGCCATCAGGGAAGCGCGGTGGGTCACCATGGCTAGCATGCCGCCTCGCTTGCGGGATGCGTCGTCGATCTGGAAATAAAGGATCAGCTAGGTTGTGACACTTATATCCGCGCCATATTGAAAAGTAGAGGTTTGCAAGAAAGTATGTTTGTAATTCCACGTTAAAATTACTGAACGGATTTTGATTTTGAAATTTGCCAGTTTGGCTTATGATACATCAGGCTTAGTGTTGGTTTTTGTTCGCGTTAAAGAAAAGCAGTCAACCAATCATAATATGGCGTAAAGATGTGATGTAAAAGAAGGGCTGTTAAATATATAAGTGACTGGCTAAATAGTTTACGTTAACGCAATCGAGATCGAGTAAAAACTGGCACTATACTCATCGCAAAATAAAAGGGCCATTTTGACAGTTCACGTCCACAAATATTTTAAGTTTTTACTGATCGAAATGTTCCGAATGTACATAATTACATTTTTCATTGATGGGTACCGCCCACTCGGCTAAGTGCTGTGCATACGATTTTTTCATATTGTCCACAGAATATTAATAATCGGTTAAGGAAAAAAATAAATCGATCAAGATATTTATATAGAAAAGTAGCTAATAGGATAAACAGTAGCCTAAATGTTATTTCAGACTATAATATAACCTTTCTCTGATCTAGATTTCAGCCTGATCCGTCAAGCTGTTACTGCGTGAAAGAGTAACAAAAATTTATCCATCCATACAAAGTATTTATTACGATGATCGATGTAAACTTTGGCCTAAAATGATATATTTTCAAAACAGAACTTTAATCCAATGCACTATTACAACACATATTCATGCAGACAAAATACTCATGCAAACTTGAATCTATTTATCGTGAGTATAGAGTATTAAGTCGTATGGTTACATTACTAGTTAGGTCGCGAAGACCAATGTCAAAACGGGCCTTTTATTTTGTGATGAGTTTAACCCGATTCGGCGGGAAAAGCTGGAAGTATAATCATTCTATTTGGTGCAAGTGTAATTTTTGTAGGTACTTTGTGAAAATCAAAAATTATTTGTAAATCGCTTTCATGTGTCCGTAAAGTGATTTTTTCTGGTAGATAAGTTATATTTTGATTACTTGTGATGTGAATCTAGTGCGTGTGCATGGTTTTATACGCAGGTAAGCTGAGTAAAACTTTAGCCGGAATACGATCTCTTCATGGGCCCATGTAAGTTGTTTCTGCAATTATTTTTCATTTTGACTAACTTTACACTTGTTCTTGAGGATTTTCCCGACGTTTCCATTCATCATTATTATCATCCATCATAAATTCAGAAATCATTTACTAGAGACAATGGCTGTATGGGCTTAGTTCCCCTTGCCTTTCCTTCGGGATAAACTAAACAATCATATTATGAGTTTAACCCCATTTAATATAGGTCAGTCGCGAAGTTTAAGACTTTAGCTTCGTAATACCTACATTATGAGGGGTTTAATTGAAATTTGTAAGAAATTCGAAATTCAAAGGAAGTTTCCTTTTCCACTAACTCTGTACTGTATTGTATATGTATATCTACATACATCATTACAACATATAATCAATTAATGTAGGTTAATTAACGTAGTAAAACAGATAATATATATGGGCGAGCTTATCTCTAGAAGGGATTTCTTCGTGGAAAGTTTAGTTTGTTTACTATCTAGTTTTAATCCGATTTTTTAGGAAAATATCAATAATGAATAATGATTATTTGATTTCTTTGGCCTTTTGATTTTGTAAGTATTTACACGAATACAATCTTAAGTATGTACGAGTAATGATAAAATATTGAATAGATAAAGAATTTCCTTAGATTTCTAATAATGATAAAATATAAGAAAACACGTGCACTTCCAATGTGTGTAACGTCATACACTTGTGTTTAGGAACTTAGTACGAACAAAGGTTTGGCTATCTCTGTCTGTATCTAGATGGATACAATGTCAATGGGCGAAATTCGGCGTACAACAGAAACAAACTTTAGATAGTGATTGTTTATTATCCGGTCACCCATAACCAAAAACGTTCCGTAACTTAACGGTAACTTTGTCATTTTGCCCAATTGCCCTTCTGGCAGATGCTTCTTGACTTGGAAAAGTCTCTTCAAGGGCAATACACTTACGTCTTTCCGCGTGTCCCCCAGTTCCATCCAACACTTTGCCTATTTCGGACGTACAATAGTCTATTTTAACTTTGCTGAAGGAAATGGTCCTACCATTCTGCGGGTGAGCGGAAGACCCTTGATGCAGGCTTAGCCAGTGATTCACACATATATAGACTACCACAAAGCCCTTCCAAGAGCAGTATACTCACGTCTTTCTGCATGTCCTCCAGCTCTGCAGAGATGTCAGCGTCCGGCCCTCGTAACCAGCGCAGAGATTTCTCCGCATCACGTCTGCGGTTCTTGCCGAGAAGGTACTGAGGGGTTTCTGGCATCCACCTGGAGATAAAAAAAATGTTTAGTAATAATGCCGGCATTGGTTTGGGCATGTGGAGAGGATGAGTGAAAGTAGACTGACAAAGAAAGTGTACAACGGAAGATTGGATGGAAGGGTTGAGAGGGGAAGACCTCATCGGACTTTCACCGATCAAATTGGTGAAATTCTAAAGAAAGGGCAGGTCAAGAGTACCCTAAACCGACGAGCGTGCATGAAGAATATCATGAAAGTAGATGAAGCGAAAGAGGTGTGTCAGGATCGTAACAAATGGAGATCCGTGAGCTCTGCCTACCCCTCCGGGAAAGAGGCGTGATTATTATGTATGTATTAGGCTGCTTTTCTATCAGAGATGTGTTGATGTATACTACGTTGCTATGGGATGATAGACATGATAGACTGCTATGACATGATGAGCCTAACCGCTTTTGGTGAAAATGTTACAGCAAACGTCAATACCACCCTGGATTAACTACTTGTATCTTATAAACTAACCTAAATTTAAAATAAGGCAAATCGCCTAACCACCATTGGTGGAAATCAAAACGATTGTCAATACTAACCCTGAATCGATGACACAAGTCTTCTCCATCAGCCTATTGCAGTGCACTGCTGGACGTAGGCCTCTCCCAGGGCACGCCACAAGGCTACTGCCATAGGGGGATTTTGCCCATAGTCACCACCCTGGGCAGGTGGGTTGGTGTACGTAGTCTGATTTTTGGACTAGGAAACCCTTAATCACCTCGTACGATACCCACGGGCAGGCATGAGGTGGTACAAACTCTACTCTGCCGGCACCACGCGTCAAGTCTAAGGGTATTCAAAAACCCCACTTAAAATTTAAGCTAGGATCCGAATCTCACCAGAACACAGCAACAAGCAGCACCGGCAGCGCTGCCAAGATGGCGGACAGCGCGCGCCAGCTCGTCCAGCCTCCGACCACGTACGTCATCAGGATGCCGATGGTCAGGAATAGCTGGAAGAACGCGCCCAGGCTGCCTCGGATCGAGGTCTCGGCAATCTCGCCGATGTACATTGGGGCGGCCACGCAAATGCCACCTATGAAGGTTAAGGTATTTGATATTATTATAATAATCATCATCAGGGGGTGATATTTTCGAAAGTTTAGGGTCAGCAAACCGAATGTGATGACATAATTTACATACAAACATAACAGCAAGCCTCTTTCCTGGAGGGTTAGGCAGAGATTACGGATCTCCATTTGCTACGGTCCTGACACACCTCTTTTCGCTTTATTTACTTTCCTTAGATTAATGATTGGCGGAGCGAATCATTATTCTAAGTTACTTTCATTATACAATTCAATATACTTTTGGTTAGAGAGTAAGTATATTCTTTGTACATGATACATGATAGAGTTCATGCATGAACTCACAGGATTGTTTGTATTGTGACAGTAAAGCCCCCAGCACTGCTGAAGCTGTTTAATGTAACTTTTAGGGATACTGTAGTAGGTATATTTAACCCAAATGAAATCCATTCCTTGTCGTTTTGTAACGAAACCGTCACATATTCAAATCTCACAGATTTTGCTTACGTGACTATTGCCTTTGTCATGTCATGAAGGTCGTGCTTTCCCAACAGATCTTTCTAAAATTTTGCTTTCATGACGATTGCCTTTTTCATATCATTAAGTTCGTGCTTGCCCTACAGATCTTTCTTGCCGTACCAGTCCCTAAGCCAGCCACGAATCTAGCAGCGATCAGCATCGCTGGCCCAGTGGCGAAGATGATCAGCAGCCAGTTGAGGAGGAACGGCACCGCCAGGATCAGGATGGTCACGCGGCGCCCCACTTTCTGCACCAGGAAACCTACTGGCAGCGCGCTGATGGCTGCTCCCACTGCCAGGATCGAGGAGGTTAGGGAACCTGGAACATGCAGATATTTTGTGTTAATTATTACTCATCAAGTCGAATATCTTTTGGATTACCTACATAATTGTATGTTGTATCGGGGTAGTTTAGCCCTGGGTAACTATGGCCCATACTGGAAAACAATTTTATTGACGTAAGAAACTTTTACCGCCCCACACATATCTATAGATATATCGTTAGCTTCTGACGAATAGCGCAGCGGAAAGTTTAATTTTTTTTCCGGTTTGGGCCAAAGTTGACCTCCAGAGTCTAGTAATATTATATAGGGTATTTTTTCGTTGCCACTCTTAACGAATGGTCCGGGAGAGTTTATTAGGCAAGACAATAGCCACTGATCATAGAATCTCTGTATAACTAAATATTCCGACGTTGCCACAATTGTTACAGCCCATAGGCACCTCCCACCTTGCTCACATGGATCGGCAGTTTCGTTTTGGAGTTACAAGTGAAAATACGTTTTTGTGCCTGGTAAGTAATTTTTTTCAATTTTCGATATTTCATTGCTGTTGCTTACTGTTTATAGATTCCAGCATGTCATGAATACATATCCTTAGTGTAATAATCCTTATAACCTTTACGACAGACAGCTTTTATCTTGGTATCATAGTTTTTTTTTTTGTATATTGAATAACGGACAGCTTGATGTGGGGTGGGAGACATTACCATGGCGTCGGGAGGAGACTTTACCCAGGGTAATTTCTCCCTCTGTTTCTGTTTTTCAGTAATATTTTTTGTTTTATTTCATATAAGTATCCACAATATCCTTCAAATATAAAAAAATTAAACGACAAGAAAATAAGGTTTAACTATTGTAAGTTTGTTATCTAGTTATGACGTAGATAGATAATGGTTCAGACTGTTATGTTTGCTATAAAGATAGGGGTCCTGCTGTTTGACCAAGTCATTTAGCAAAATTACACTTGACAAACAACTTTTGGCAAAAATATGGTTTCGCCGATTGATCATTTTACTACTAATAATTTTACAAATAACTCACTTTACCAAATGATCAACACTTAAATTTACATTTTATAAATAATAATTTAACATAATGATCAAATAGCAACTGAGTTATCAGTAAAAGTTTACAAAATGTATTATTTGACAAGTGTTTCGGTTATTAATAAATCTATTAATAGATAATTAATTATGGTATGTGTCAAATTAACCGGATATATTATTATATCTAGACAGAATGGAAAAAACATAGGTATATTATGCGACGTACTATGGTCATACTCACACAACTTAGGTTAGCGAGGAGCGAAGCGACGAAGCGGGTTAGGTTGATGTAAATACAGAAGCAACTTTAGGGCGTTTTTCTTTCTCTTGCATTTATCCTCAAATGTTCAGTGAAACAAATTCATTCTCACGGCGATAAGAGGGTAGCGAAAAAAATTATTCAACAGGCGAAATCGTAATGTTTGAAAAAATTGAAAAAGTTAAATGACATTTGGACAAATGCTTAATTTGCGAAACATTTTATTCGGTGAAATGGAAAAGTTCAATTGACATTTTAATATTTAACACATTTAACAAGTGTAGTGTTTGCTGATGGATTATTTGTTAAGTGAGTTTTTGTAAGATGATACTTTTATCAAATATCTTATTTGCCTAATGAACATTTGGTAAAACGTTGTTTGTCGAATGACCATTTGTCAATAATTTTTTGGTCAAACATTAGCTAGCCATAAAGATACCTAAGTTACCTTTGATTTTTCTCCATTTTCAAAAGATATTATTAAATGTCTAAGATATTTTGCTGTAGACATACTGAAATTTTTATAAAATAACTATTGGTTGTGAAAGTTCTTATAAATATATTGTTATAAATTAGGAAGAGTTTCTAATGATAAAAGTTTATAAACACTCATTGTTGTAAACGCAACTACTTATTTTTAGAAATATAATATGTTATAGGTACTTAATTCCTCACTACCTGTATGTCAAAGACACTGAAAGTTTGTACCTCGTATTCTCATTTACTATATAACTAAAAAAAAACTATATGTTTTTTTTTTTCTTTATTTAATTATAATTTGTTATTTTTATTTTGCCTAGTTTTAAACCCGGGTAAAGCCTCCCTTCTTGGGGGTCAAGTCTCCCACCCAGGCGGGAGACATTAGCCGAATCTCACTTCGGTAGAACTCGTTAATTACTAATAAAGTATTTATGAAAATTTCTTAAGAAAAAATCAATTTTAATAATGCAGCTTAGGGTACAATTTGTAGAAAATAGTTTTTTGTAAATATAAAGCGATTTATGAGCATTTTAGTCGAAGACGGGTCAACTCTCCCGGACTCCCCCTACGTACTATATTATACTCGTACATTAAATAAAGTAAGTTTATACAAAAAAATGCTGGGAAACGATGTAAATTTAATTACTTGATCGGGCGAAATTTATAGTGTCCAGTATTTATGCTAGTTTTTTCATAGACAGATATTAATTATTTCTCGTGAAAAAATCTTACTACGCGCGTCTTTGTGCATTTATGTAGAAAAACGCAGTCTATTTACTCAACTTTAGACCCTAATATCTTGGGAACCAGACACTTCTCAGGTATGCTTCCACTGAGAAAAATGATCGTGGTGATGAGGAGAATCCGTAGTTTTCGAGAACGTTGACGACCAAAAAACACCTTGTATATTCTGTGCCCTAGGGCCAAAGTACCCCGATGTACCTAAGTAACTGCAAGTAACCTAAACTATGAAGGTTTCGGCCAACATTGGTGGAGTCTTATGAAGTCTCAACAAAGTAGACGGATGCTTTGTATTTTTTATTTGTTTGTAGTTTTTATTTTTTTTATTTGTATTGAGAATTGTAGAAAAAAAAACGGATGAATTACAAAAACTATCAATTAAAGTAAATAACAACTCCTGGCACGCGCTGTCATTTATAACGTTCTATGACTGCATGTGCCAGGAGGGTTGGCGTATAGTATAGTTTCTAATTAATTTTAATAACAGTCACACACACCTGACTATATTGTCATATCTATCTATACATATAATAAAAATGTAACGGATCGCTGTCTGTACATGGAAGATATAATGAGAAAAAATATTATAGGAGACCTTTATCAACGCAATAGTACCCAAAATAATGATTTTTGAATTTTTGTCTGTTTGTCGGTTTGTCTGTGCGTGCACAAGTATGCTTATCTCAGGAACGGCTGAACCGATTTCAATGAAGTTTTCAGGAATATATTGTGACAGGTCCCACTTAACATATAGGCTACTTTTTATCCCGGGAAAATGTTTTTATCCCGGATAATTTCGACATTTTGTTTTTTCTGTAGTCCACACGGACGGAGTCGCGGGCGTCCACTATTCACATAATAAAATTTTATTACACATTGCAAATACATATGTTTATAAATCAGTTTTACGTGTAATAAATGATTTGATTTCTGATTTCAATTCAACGTGGACTGCCTTTATGTGCGGAACATTAACTGCTTATGCATTGCAAGCGGTGATAGCCCAATAGTTAAGACGTGCGCCTTTCATTCGGGAGGCATGAGTTCGATCCCAGTCACGGACCTGTACCACTGAATTTATGCCATGTACGGATTTTTCTAAAAATTGTCACTTAGCTATACCCGAGAAGGGTTGGCGTCAGGCAGGCGGCCGGCCGTAAAAAACAAATGCCAAAACTTTGACAATGTGAGTTTCGAAAGAAATCATGTTGCGCCGACCCCATAAATAATGGGATAAGTGCAGGAAGATGATGCATTGCAAGTTGCGATGGCTATAAGAAAAGATATTTATTGTCATACAAAATTGACTTCCCGCCTGACCAATTTAACTATACCCCTTTACGAGCACATTATCCGTGAGCTATAAATAATAAACAGAGCGAATCCACCACACCCACGGGCGACATACCTCTACTGGACGGTGGCCAAACAACAGAACGTCAGAAAACGCGTGTTTTCGAGTTACGCCCCTTTACGTTTGAACGCGAAGAGCAAGATATTGACGTGTGTAGGGCGTGGCATGTGATATTATTTTCATTCGAGTTGCATGTTGTTTTTAGATGACATTGTTTATTAGATATTGAACTTGACTCGCACGCCTAAATATAATACAAACACGCGTTGCAGGAGATGCATGGGGTTGATCGATATATCTCACACATAAACGTCAAACACACATACTGAGTATTGACACGACAATATTATAACTCGATTTTTGATAAATTTATTTTCGATATCGGGCGAAATATTAAATGGGCGATTGTGTGAACCGTTTTTTGGATCACTTGACTCTCTATTAGGGTTGATCATTTTTTTTAATTTTATACAGTGTCAACACTAAATATCGTCCAATTCGGAAACTTCGCCGGCAGCTGCCGCGGCAGCTCGTTCCGCTCGCTCGGCTCGTGCGTTGTTTGTCATACTCTAACCTAACCTAACTTATTATTTTTATCATTGTTAGCGACACCGACAAAGTATTTTAAAGGCGTGTTGTACAGTATTTATGATAAGATTGTAGTATTTTTGTACTTTAATTTGTCATTCGAGGAAAACAGTTATGTTGGGCGATATTATGATTTTCGAATTATCTGCTGTAGTTATTTTGTAAAACATTGAGTTTATTTGTACTAAAATAATTTAATTGCTGTAATAAAGTATATAAAGGGCCATGCGGGGGACAAGAGGGTCTATGTTTTGTACTGCCCTCTTTTAACCGAACTTGTATATCAAATCAACTATACAGCTATTTAGAGTTTTAAATATTAAAAGATTATTTCATGTTTGTGATCTTCAAATTCTTCCTTCGTAAACTCACGCCTAAACTTTGTCCAGAGCCTGTGAAAGGACTCTACTTTTTAATGCAAAAAAGATTAAGGGGTAAAAGGTGTAACATTTTTTAGTAAGAAAAATTTTTTAGGCTTTTCATTAGTATAATAAAATAAGTTTGTAAAAGAATTAAAGGGGCTAAAAATAGGGGGTGAAAAATTTTGTGTTATGACTAAAAAAGCTTGTTTTGGAAATAAAAATATAGAACAGAACAATACAGAGAATTAAGTAAGAAACATGCGCGCCATCAAAAAAGGGATTAGAAAAAAAAAGTTTGTATGGAAATTACATATGTATCACTACAAATATGTACAACAAACAGCTTAACACTAAAAACGCAATAAAAATGCCACATTAATAAAACCCATAGTCCGTCACTTAGGTACCGCTACTCAGGTACTCAGATAAAAGTGGGCAGTTAGACCCCTGCATCGGGGTGTTTTTATCGATAAAATGAAGTGTAACACACGCCCTTAAAATGTCACTAACTCTATCCCGGGCACACTATTATAAAACAAAGTCGCTTTCTGATGTCTGTCCCTATGACAAACTAGAATTATGCGGTTTTTTTACAAAAAATGCACTATTACGAAGCTGTTTTCCCCGTAAGGTCCTTCCCAAGTCTACTGGGTGTGTACCTACTTCGTGTGAAAACACAGGAGTGCTACTTCTTACAGATCTGAAAGCGCTTACAACTATGCAATTTCGTGTTGACTCCTCGAGAAAAATCGTTATAGGATCCATGACAAACTTGATAAAGACCTTGGCATAGACTTTGATAGCGATTAATAATATTGAACTTGACTCGCACCTAAATTAATAATAGGAGATGCAAATCAGCTGAGTATTGACTGATTTTTGATAAATCGATATGATATGATTTACTATACTTATAAATAGGTCTGTGAATCACATGAATGAATTATATTAGTTCTGCACTTGCTGCCAATGCGTACAAAACAAACAGAAAATGAAGTGTATCACACGCCCTTAAAATGTCACTAACTCTATCCCGGGCACACTGTATATGACGAATTATACAAAAAATCTATTACGTAAACACAAAAGGAGTGCACTTCTTGTTCTGATATCGAATCGTTATTTATAGCAGCTGTGTAGGTATCTAAATTTATGCCTCCTGTGAAGTTTCTAATTATATTGTGGCTGAGTTTTGTTTAGTTTCACTAATATCTATACTGCTGCGATGGAAGCAATCCCAACTAATTTTATAAATGCAAAAGTATGTTTGTAACTTCTTCACGCATACCTACCCACATATGATTAGGACTATGGAGAAGGATATAGGCTAAATTCTGTAGTTTGTATAAACATTCTTGTCGTCTGGGAATTCTGTTTGAAAACATAAACATGTGATTTTGAGTTTCAAAATCTATTAGACAGGTTCTTTATATTGTGATGCATTTCGCTTACCCTTTTATCACACCTGTATACAACTAAAACGCATAGTAGAAACATAAGGTCTGTCAAACCTAGGGTTTTTATTATAAAGTCACTGACTTTAGCAGTTCTCCTTGATTTCGTCCTTAGGCGATTAAAACATTTATTAGTTTCACGTCGGTATCCATAAAGCCCCGAAACCCCACAAATATAGAAAGTAATATATAAAAAATGACAATCGACAAATAAGTTTTATAACGATTAAATGATTGCATTTTTTTTTAAAATTATTTTTAGCTGAGCCATACCATAGAGGAATAAGTTGTAGACATAGAGTGCTAATGTCATACTAACAGTTTCGATGCACCATTAGACTTTTCGATGCCTCACAATTCTAGTCCTTGACACTTGACATCTTATTCCTCTATGGCCATATAACACGACATGAATTACGTGTCTGTCTACTCACTTTCCGCAGTATTCAGCAGGAACGCAGCAGGCTGTCCAATAGAGTTGATCAGGGTGTTATTGGTGCTGCTGCTTGGCTGGTTGACGACGGTCACGTTATTCAGGGTAGCGTTGACGTCCACCCACGGCTGCAGCTGAGGGAGCGCTGGGGAGGTCCATGCGAGGATCGTGCCGGCTATCACTGCGCCTATGGCAGCTGGAATTTGAAAAATTTATTGTTCAAAACTCTTCTACTTGGATTATCATGTCATTTATTTGGCTTTATGTGAATGCGCATTGCTAAAGAGTAAACCAGTAGGTATCCAGTCCAGCTAGTCAATGTAGTTGACAAAAAACCTCGAAAGTGAGTTATTGTGGGGACTAATAGGCCCATGCGTGAACGAAATTGCATTTTAGATTGTCGCCTATTATCCTGGATTGCTGGATGGTCTTGGCTATTGGCCTCGTGTAAATGGCTGACAGATAGCGCTTTAACTAACTGTTCCTTGGATACGTCAGGAAGAAAGTTGATATAATATGTGGTCTATGAGGCAGTACTAGGAGTAAATTTTAAATTAAATAAAAAAAAGATATGCGAACGAAGTCTATCGCCCCTTTTCATCACATATATAACAATCTATTGGGTCCGGTGACGAATCGATTGGAAAACATTTTCTAACCATTATTACCTAAGTATATGGTATACCTAAGTAGCTGATGATCAATACTATAATGTATAATACTATAATATATAATCTCCACTAATATCTAGTACATTCGCGAACAATTTGAGAACCGAAATAGTGTATTTCTTTTAAGATTTTATATTTCGCGCATCAGCTAAAAACTTTCATAATTGGCAAAACATTTCCCAATTCACGATTTTTACACTTGTGACAGTTTTTTAGCGAATATGAGATTTATGTATACAGTGTTTACGTAGGTAGCTAGATTTAGCGCGTTACATGTTATTAACATAATCGTCATTTATCGATCAGTATCCATGTGTAAACATGAGATTTGGCTAATAAAGGAAGCACACAAGGACATGTGAAAGTCACTGTGAATCGGTGACTACCCATCGCTATACGATAGCGATATACCTATACCTATGTATCGATAAGAACATCATTGGCTATTAATGCCGGTACTATGCATCGTTATCCGATGCTATATTCGGCCACATATTTTATGGCTGAGTTCGAATAACACAAACAGCGAGTGTGTATTTTTACCGATTCGCTTTATTTGTGAAATACATATACCTTCGGTGCAACAACGGCCCAATAGTGTTTTGCACACCCTTGTTCTAAGTACACAATTGCTTTTTGTATTTTTTGCCAATTGAGTTGCCCAAATATAAACAAACACAAACGAGGTACTCAGAACCGCAGGATTACGAAGGAAAGCCACCTTTCGTCATTCGTCAAATACATACATAACACACTTGGCTATGTTCCCGAAATCAAGTAGCCAGAATCATAAAGGAGCCAGAATTTCATAAAATTTAGTGATACTAGTGGGCGCCCGCGAACTCCGTCCGCGTGGACTGCAGAAAAAATAAAATGTCGAAATTTTCCGGGATAAAAACATTTTCCCGAGATAGCACGTAACCTGTCACAATATATTCCTGAAAACTGCATGGATATCGGTCCAGATGTTTCTGAGATTAGCGTGCACAAACATCGATCCGTTACAATTTTATTATATGTATAGATAGATAGATATAGATTTTGGGGGAGGTCTATGTTCACTGGACTTCCTAGGCTGAAACGGCGATGATGTAGTAAATAGGTATAAGCAAACATAGGCGAATATAACACAGCGTCATATTTGGGAAAATAAGACGAATTCGCGAACACGAGTAACTAGTGATGTGAAGTGCAAACATAACATCCTGTTTCTCATCATTGTCTATATTGGTGATCCTTTTTGTTTCTTTTTATTGATTTGTTGAATGAAACATATGAATGTGTAGTCATCAGCAGTAGGTAGTATATTTGCGAGCGAACATTATGTTTCCATAAACAAACATTCGACACCTCCTTTTTGTACATCCTTAATGTTGTGGCTGCTTATTTTTAGACATACAGTGGGCAGCTAGCAAGATATACTGTTTGTAATACATACAAGTTATATTATATTAGGAATATTTTGTGTGCGCAAGCGATTTTTATTATACCGGTTTGATGAGTTGTTATTTGACCATAAGACTGACATAACCGGTTGACCTGCCTTCTAAGCCTAGGGTTCCGAGTCCATATGCCGGTAGGTTCATACATTAGTCAGACCTATCTGACCATTGGTTTAATCCGCCCTAAGTAATTTTCTGAGCTTTTGCTAACTAAGTAATAAGTATTTTATTTCTCCCAATATCTATTTACAGTTGGAGCTGTGATTGAAGGTATCATACTGTGATCTGTCGAAAGCATATTGTACCTATACAGTATACTACGCAGCGCTACAAAAATGGCGATATATGAAAGTAAAAGTATGAAAGCTTCGATCGCTCGGCTCGTGCATTATTATATATTTTAACATGCCTAAAGGTGGGTTCCCACGGTGCGTGATATTACGGACGGACGCGCACCAGCCCGCACCACGGATCGTGGGAAACGGAGCGTCCGTGGTAAAACAGACGAGTCCGTGATGCGCGTCCGTCCGTAGCCGTCGGCTAATTTTCTGACTACTACATTATCTGACCTAATTAATAAAGCAGACAAAGTGCTAGAAGCCAAAATATCTCCCTCCAAAACCCATACTATTCAAAATGTCTAGCTTTATTGTCATACGACGTGTTACCTATACATGCAGTATGCCTCTGACATATCCACTAAACATTGCAGTCTGTGCCAACTTCTCTACGTTAATAGGGTTGTTCACATTTAGACTGTTTACGATCGCCAACGTCTAAATATTATTCAACTGTTCCTAAACATATGCTTGGTTGTTTGCTTGTTATTCTAAAACACACTTTTGATAATTCAAATTAAATATTTTAATAATTTTACAACACATTACCCTAGATCCTGTCCTGCGGCTTCACTAGAATACTCGTACATCAGCTTCATCTCCTTCGTAAGAGTCGACTAAGAAACTCTCTCTCTCAGGCAGGGTTACCATATCTCAGGATTTGTGCTGAGATTTCAGGATTTTTCGACTTTTCTCAGGATTGCGGCCGGATTTTGCAAATCTCGTGATATCTCAGGATTTTTAAAGATCTCTTTAATTAATAGTTAAACCAACTAACAATAATATTCTTTTGGTAACAACTGAACAGTTAAAGTCTATACTTATTTATCCAAGTGAAACTAACTAAAATACTTAATCTTTTGGTAACAACCCCGCCCCGCCCCGCCGCTTCGAGTGCGATGTGCAAGTTGCAACGCGTGAGCTAGATCCGCAGTGTATAAAACGATAATAATACGTTTTTGAGAGAAAACTTTTAAACTGTATAGAATCTCAGTACTTTTTCATGGAAATCAGGCCTCTTTCTCCGGTCTTTTGATTTTTTCATCTGGCAACCCTACTCTCAGGCGAAAAGCTAGCAACTGGTCTCTGATCATTTACATCTGCTCCTTATGCTAAACGTGTCTGTGGGGTTTTCGTTGTGATCCTACAGTTCTGGCTACCCCGTTCCGTGAACACAGCCGTGAATACGGCATTTACCTGCAATAGCAGCGAAGTACTGCGGAGCTTTCTTGGTCTCTCCCGTCTTCTCCTGGACGGCCAGCATATGCACCGTCTGCTTCTCCATTGTGCCGTGTTGTGATCACATCCTGAAATAAATAAAAAACAGTTTTGATACATTCTATTGCTGTTTCTCTATAAGGTGTTGGTAAATAGTCTTTGCTGGTTAGTGTACGTCGCCAAATGACTGCTAAGAGTAAACCTCGACAATTTTCAATTTTAAAAGGTCTTTATTTTCCACATAATAAACACACAATACAAATCCAGTGTAAGTTTAGTCCTAGAGAGTATTTTAAGCTTATAATTATCACGTTTACAAGCGTTAACATGACGGTTTAACAAACTTAATGAGCTAGCTAAATAGAATTACTTAAAAACATACTATTTTTAACGAACATTACAATCACTGTATCCTACGTTTAATCATGTAATCCTTAGTATGAAATTACATTTATTAAATTGAGGTTAATTTAAAAGAGAAGATGGTATTAAACCAATCAGATAGTAATGAATTGAAACCTCGACAGGAATGAGCCTTCTACACGGTGGTAGAATAAGGATCTAAAGATTTAATCTATCTGGACCGCGGTTATGAGATCTTAGTATTAGCCCGTGCGAGCATGGACACAATCAACACAATAAGATCCAGCTGGACACTAACACAATGACCACTACAAATAATATCAAGTTTACATCAATGTACAAGGTTCTTACAAGTTCATCATAAATGCGGGCAGAGACACATTGATACTAAAGTTTATTTCGGACCAAACTGGAAGATTTAATCGACTGAGTAGCAATGCAGCCATTATTATTATATAATCAGACATGACGACATTTTTTAAATTCGTATAGAAATCCAATATTACTTATTTCAAGTTTAAATTTTTTATACTTTAAAACAAAATTTTGACAAATAAATAATTTTCAAAAAAAAAATGTTCTCAAAAAGCCGAGCAATCAGTGACAGCGGCCGTAACGTTTCCTTGAAACAACTTTTAATTTTGGATACCCATTATTTCTTCAACTTGAACTGGAATAAAGCATACAGGTAGTATATACCTATAGATAGCAGTATAAAAATACTCAATTACCCACAGTGTTGTAGGCTAAGGATAATATCAAGCATGATTCAAATGTATGCGGGCGATGGGTAATATTGCGGATCGAGAGGCGCCATAGATATTTCCTGCCATGTACCAGGTTCCGCCATCTACTTTACCTACAGTTTTACACTTGCCCAAAAGAGAGTAACTGTAGCATAGAGGAATAAGATGTAGACATACTCGTAGAGTGCTAATGTCATACTAACTATTTCGATGACTTTTCGGTGCCTCACAATTCCAGTCCTTGACACTTAGATTGCATTACTATACGTAACAATACATTAGTAATGTAGTACATTACTATACATTACACTAATAGAATCTAAGTGTCAAGGACTGGAATTGTGAGGCACCGAAAAGTCAATGTTGCATCGAAACATTTAGTATGACAAGCACTCTATGACATCTTATTCCTCTATGACTGTAGTGTGGATGGTAATCAGGGATTTGGTATCTCCGATGGTAATGCATAGAATATGTTTTTATTGTTTGTTTTTTAGGAAGGAAATACACGGGGAACTAAGCCCATACAGCCATTGTCTTTAGTAAATGATTTCTGAATTTATGATGGACTAGAGGACGCCCGCGACTCCGTTCGCGTGGACTACAGAAAAAACAAAATGTCGAAATTATCCGGGATAAAAACATTTTCCCGTGATAAAAAGTAGCCTATATGTTAAGTGGGACCTGTCACAATATATTCCTGAAAACTGCATCGAAATCGGTTCAGCCGTTTCTGAGATTAGCGTGCACAAACGCACAGACAAACAGACAAAAATTCCAAAAATCATCGTTTTGGGTTCTATTGCCTTGATAAAGGTCTCCTATAATATTTTTTCTCATATATCTTCCATGTACAGACAGCGATCCGTTACATTTTTATTATATGTATAGATGATATTGACTGTTAATGTTACCGAAAAAAATTATATATCTCGAAATGTATTGTTAAATAAATACAGGTAATTAAGACTAATTTATTAGGTTTAAGTATATGAGTGTTTGCTATTAATAATAGACACTTATAATTTTGTCGGAAATTTTCCGAAACATCGATATTCAAGGTTTACGGTAAAAATTAACATAATGTCAACTGCATTATAACAATAAAGGTAAACAATAATTATTTCATATTCTTCTATGCTGCTCTGGGAGTGAAAAAAAAAGTATAATACTACAGCTGCTTCTCTTCCCGGGCATACTGTACAAGTCAGTAGAGGGACAAGAGGGTCTTGGTGTTTTGTAGGCAATGGGCTGACCACCTGTCACTACTAACCGAACTTATACATCTCAACTATACCCTCAAAATTGGTCAGAAGTGGCATCATGTGGTTCTATCGGCCCTTGGTGCTCTGCCTACACCGTAAGGGATAAAGGCGTGATTATATGTATGTATGTATGTAATTATTATTTAACGCGGTAAGTTGTTATTACTGTACCTAACTATACGTAGCCGTTTGCCCGTAATGTCGTCTGCATGGCATGGGTAATCTACTCTATCCAATTTGGAATCTAAATATTCTAGATCCGACTTTAACTTCAGAAAGACGCATGGGATGCTTTCGACCAATCTTTTGGCAATGCCCCTAAAAAGGGCATGTGCACCCGGACCTATTGCCTCATGGTTTCAACCCTCAAACGGCTCAAATATGTAATTCCCGCTTAGGTTTTATACTCGTATACTAGCACCGCTTGAGGTTTTATACAGGGTGTAGGTGACAGCCAGGCAAATACTGAAATGCTGAACAAGTACCATTGTTTTGAGTTGTACGACAGTGTTATTACTTGCATTTACTATGAATTGCATTTTTAATTTGATTATCCGCAATGTTTGCTATGCGCGCTAATTGTATGGGGTGATCCTGTGACTAGTTAAATGGAATTATTGGTTATTGTGTGATATACTATTGCTGTTTTTGGATCACTTGTGAGTCTCTATCAGAGTTGACAGTTATTTGAAACTTTTTTGAGGGCAACTTTTTTTTAAAATCAATCTTTTCTTTTAAATTTTCTTTGAATGTCATTATTACTTAATTAAACGATCTATATAGGTTTTTTTTTTTCCTAGAAAATATAAAAAAAATGTCGGAAAATTTTGGAATTTTCCTGAGTAAATTTTCAGTGTTTTTCGCCTCGAAATCATGGTCTGAAGTCATGTTATCAATAGTTGCCTGGCTGTCACAAACACCCTGTATAAATCGTGGTAGGTAATAATGCAAATATGCACAATAATTTCCCATGCGATAACATAATAGCTATATGAATATGGATGTCTTCTCTCGAGACACACTATGCTGATGAAGGATGAATGGAGGTCACACTACACTAAGCGGATGCTAATTTATGCTAAACCGGTGACACCTATTAATGGTGACATTCCAGTCAATGGATTAAGCGAAGCGACAGCTATTATAGCTAAACTGATTGAATAGCAACAATTTATCTACATACATCAGCCTATTGCAGTCCACTGCTGGACATAGGCCTCCCCCAGGGCACGCCACAAGGCTACTGCCACAGTTGAGTTTTGCCCATAGTCACAACGCTGGCGCTAGGCAGGCGGGTTGGTGAATGTAGAGTGATTGTCAGACTATGTTGTGGAGAAGATATTACAGGATTTATTAGTATAGTGCGCAAGCGTGTGCGCAAACACAAATACACTCTATTCCGTCACTCTCATAGTCCGTGATCTAACTTGCACCCCCTTGCTTAGTAGGCGTATTTATAATTGTCTTAACCACTGGGTTAATTTTCGCTTAATTTAATAACAGTCTTAATGACGATGCCGTTAGAACCAATCGCTTTAAACGGCTCAATTTATAGTCCAAAACAATCCTTGTATTCGTGTAAGCGAGAGCGAGACACCATATCGCAAAATTGAATTGAATCCTTGTATGCCTGATAGATGAATTATTATTATTATATATGTCACTGTTGTATGCTGTAGTTTTTCATGACTTGTCAATAAGTCAATAAGACAGTCATCGCAGTATAAATTGGTCCTCATTAACATGGTGGCGGCGGAGTTGACCCGCTGCATTAGCAATTGCGTAGGTCAGTGATTATCATTCAGTAGGTATGCTGTCAAATGAAATTTGTTTTCATGGAATAAGCAAACAGTTTTGTACTTACAAAAGTTGACGTACAAAATGAGATAAGCAAAATCATCATACAATTTTTGTACAACTTACTGAAAAGATTGAAGATTGAACTTCCTAAAAATTATCACTTTTTATACATACAATGGTTGATTTTTAAGGTCTAGCAGTCAAACTATTTATTTATGTAAAAATTATAAGGTCTATTCAAAATTAGCGATTTGCTTTTGACACGAAACTAGGTAGGTAAAAAGAAACAACTTTCCCTATGGGGCCAACTCCTAAATAGTGAAAAAAAAATCAGCTGTTCCATACAATATTGAACAATTACTGCATTGAAATGTTTCATACATTTGACAAACAGCGTGTACTTTTCCGCAAGATTTTTTCACGAATTTTGAAATAATTAATATCTGTCTATGAAAAAACTTATTGTGCATAAACACTGTAACACTATATTGCATTCTATGCTGCTCTGATCAAGGAGTGAAAAAAAAAGTAAAATTACTATCGTTTCCCACTATTTTTTTCCCGGGCATAAACTGTACTGTATTTGATGTCAGTAGAGGGACAAGAGGGTACCCTTCGTGTTTTGTAGGCGATGGGCTGACCACCAAAAAACATCATGTATTTTAAGATTGATATAAGTTGAAATAGAGTGAATTAGTTGTTATCATTTCATAAATAGGGCCACTTGATTTAAATTGTGTTTATTGAAGACAATGGCACCATGTGGTTCTATCGACAACCTTGGTGCATTACTGCCTACTTATAACTGATTGTAACTGGTTCTAAGGTTAATTTTAAACTTGATGCATCAATAATTTTATCTTTATTGGCTAGATTTTTTTTACTGTGATTGAGGTATGACCATTATAGACCACATTCTAGTAATGTTACATAAAGTGCTAATTTTGCGAGAAAGTGAAGACGACTGTTTAAAGAAATGGAAAAAATTCCTCATCCGGGTGGAAATCGAACCCACGATCTCTGCATTCCGTGCCAGTTTATTTATTTAGTTTATTTATTCTTTCACGCACAAAAAATTGAACAGAGTTTGACAAAACTTTATAGTTATGCGTCCGCTAGTAGATAGCTTTGTTATATCCCAGCTATTATTATAAATACGAGAGTTAATCTGTTTCATTTATCACCTAATCAGTTTTCTCACTCAACCATCTTTATCTTGAAATTTTGTATACTATATACAGGATGTTTTTGGTCGTCAACTTTACCGAATACTACGAAATCTCTCATCGTCACGATCATTTTTCTCCATAGAAGCATACCTGGGAAGTGTCTGGTTTCCAAGATATTAGGGTTCAAAGTTGAGTAAATAGACAGCGTTTTTTTGCATAAATACACATAGACGAGTGTAACAAGATTTTTTATCGAAAAATAATTAAGAGTTTTTTCCATTTTCTTTATTAATAAAATAATTAAGTAAATTCTGTCTATAAAAAATTAACACAAACACTGGACACTATAAATTTCGCCCGATCAAGTACTTAATTTATTTTTTCCAGCATTTTTTTTGGCATAAACTTACCCCTCCCGACCCGTTGATGTATAGAGTATGTACCCTTCGTAAAGGGTGGCAACGAAAAAACACACTGTATAGTTTTGCAATTTTGTAGTTGAGAGTTTGGTAGTACGGAAAAGGGCATAGACACCATTCTGCAGTCCATGCTGACGAAGCATGTAACACGGACAGAAGCTAGTAATATATGTAAGTGGTCTTAAGCCTTAATTGTTTAGTGCAGGGATTCCCGAACTTTTATTCCTCATAGACCCCTTTCAAAAGTTATCTGGTTCTGGTGGACCCCCTGGACCCCCTATAGACCCACATCACATACAAATTAAATGTGAACCCTCATTTTTTCACGCCAACGTAGACCCCCATCGAGTCTCCTGTGGACCCCTGGGGGTCCACCTGGACCACTTTGGGAACCACTGGTTTAGTGCAATCACTGTAACCGTGCATCCTCGCTGCAGTTTCTTTTTGATGAGCAACACATTGCAACACGGTAACATATTGAAACTTTTGTGGCTACTTCTTAATGTTTATTGATTGTTGCCAATTGCTTCCATGAGGATACTAAGGATCTCACGGCAATATCTTATTGATAATAAATAAGTTTTTGTTGTCAAATGTTGCTGGTTAACTTTGGAAAACGTTAATCAGTTAACTGATGTGTGGATGCACGATAATGTGTGCTTTTATCAATTAAGAACTTTTGAGAAAAAAGTTACAAACGCAAGTCGTGACATCAACATGACTCGAGTAACGGGGCGTCCCAAAGTTACTCGAGTGTTACTCAACCATCATGTTTTCATACTTTTTGTTTCAGATGACGCAATACCGTCATCAAAGAACAATGAAGTTTCTTGACATGGCGTGATGTCTATTGTTCTTGCCCTGAAAGATCAGTGGTTCATACTGGATCAGGGGTTCAGATTTAAAAAAGTGTTAGCACCTAGCTATATAGTTAAATCATATCTTCTATGCTGCTCTGGGAGTGGAAAAAAACGTATAATACTATACTACAGCTGCTTCTCTTCCCGGGCATACTGTACAAGTCAGTAGAGGGACAAGAGGGTCTTGGTGTGTTGTAGGCGATGGGCTAACCACCTGTCACTACTAACCGAACTTGTACATCTCAACTATACCCTCAAAATTGGTCAGAAGTGGCATCATGTGGTACTATCGGCCCTTGGTGCTCTGCCTACCCCGTAAGGGATAAAGGCGTGATTATATGTATGTATGTATGTATATCTTCTTTTTATTGATATATCTGCATAAAAAATCTTGGATCTATGTAAATTGCTAACATGTTATTCTTCAGAGTAAAAAAGTATTTACGATAATAGTAGGTACCTACGTAATATTATATGGCGTAGAAGTTTTACATAACACTGAATTTATTGTTTTGAATACATAATCAGCTTTGAAAGAGAAATATATGCTTTGGGTTGTTCTCCACCCAGGACTCCATTGGCCTAAATTCTTGTTATTTTAACTCCTTCTTCTTAACAACTTCTTGTTATTATAACTCCTGTGCTAAAAGCAGGTTTTACTAGAATACATCAGCTGTATCTCCTTCCGTGCACGTCGTTAGAGTCAACTAAGGAAATCATGGACGTTCTCTCCGAGCGATGAGCTATACTATACGCACACGCAGTCATAGAACGTTATATGACAGCGCGTGCCAGGAGCGTTGGCGTAAAGTATAACAACTTGTTACTGTTCAACTGGTCCCGCTGTGCTAAACGTGACTGTAGGATATCTTTTGTGATCTTGCAGTTCTGGTTTAAAACATTTCGAAAAATCATCATTAATACAAAATCGTTTATTTTCAGACAAATAAGTCCATAGATGGTTAGTAATTAAAAGAATCTTACAAACTATGTTAGCTAACATAATTAATTACTAATAAAATACCTATTACAGATATCTTAAATAAATCCATCGCTAAGCTAATTACAGCCGTATGTATTTACTTCAATAAAATAACTCGATAGATAAGACGTTAAGAGCATCGATAGCTTATCGATATCGATAAAAAGGAAATGATGAGGACCGACCTTGATTTTCAAGTGGCCGGTGGCATGATTTCAAGAAAAAGATAAACATAATCTTGAAATGACCGTATATCTAAATATTAAAATCTGTTTGTCTGTAACTCAAGCGGTAAAAAGCAGTTTGGACCTGATCAATTTTATAAATGAAATTGTATTAGGCGTTACAATTCGGAAGTTCAAACATTCACTATGGGTAGGGCCCGGTGGTGGGCGCACCCATAGTGAACCTGATCAATTATTTAAGATATAGGAAGTCCACTACTGAACATACTCGTAGGCTTCCCCCTATAACCTCCACTGCTGATACACTCGACCTTGGCCAGATCATCCATCCATCAGGGGTGGAAATTAGTTCTACTACCAATTTGATATTGTACTATACCTACTAAACTATACAGGGTGTAACAAAAGGGGTATGTTAAGCGAAAAAGCTATGTAAATAGCCTACTAAAAGGAACCTACCCACAAAATTACAAACTTACGAAATCACATGTTTATTTTTTCCAGATAGTATGGAGAATTCCTACACAACTCAGGAATGTTCATACAATCTTGAAAAATAAACATGTGATTTCAAGTTTCAAATTTTGGCAATAGGTTCTCTACCTATATAGTGGGCTATTTACACAACTTTTCGCTTAACATACCCTTTCTGTTACACTCTGTATAGTTTAGTAGGTATACATGCCGGTACATGCATGCACATATACCCGTACCTTTGCAAAATCTTAAGAAAACATTTAACTAGGTAAACTTTACTTAAACAAAAATTAATGCTGTTCCACAAAATGGGCCAGCCAGAACTCTAGGATCGCAAGGGGGGTTCTTCACCAGCGTTGCCAGACGTCCCGATTTTTTAATCAAAATTAAATGTCCCGCGCGGGACATGGAATAACTCGACCGTGCGTGCAGCGTACTGAGAAAGCGCGGGCGGGTGGCACAGACAAGTGTGTACTGGCCTTTCTATGGATATTTTTACGTAATTTGAACTCAAATGAAAAGATAAATGTACGAAAACTTTTAATTATTTACGTTTTTTTACTATGTCCCGCTTTCGACGAATTAATCCCGCTTTTTTCACACAAAAAGTTCCTAAATCCCGTCTTGGCAAAAAAAAATTGGCAACGCTGTCCTATAGTGAACGTTAGATGTAAAAGATCAGTGACAAGTTGGTAGCTCATCGCCTGAGAGATCGCCCCGGAGTTTCTTCAACTCATACGACATGCACGGAAGGAGATACAGCTGATGTACTCTAGTGGGAAGCGTTGCATTTTACAAAATCATTTCTGGTCGATTGATTAATGTCATAACGTACTTTTCATGGATAGTCATTGAGTAACTCGAACGTCAGCAGCTCCAGTAAGGGTGGGGAGAGAATTTCAAGTATGTTAAAAATTTGTAATTATCCGTCAGCTGTGAAGAAAATGGTGGGTTGTACGTCAGCAGGTTATATATACCTATATTAAAAATAATTATTTTCATTTCATTTCCGGTCGAATGAAACTGATACAGGTTATTCTTTATGCTACGTCAGCAATCTATCGAGGGGTAAAATCGTTTATATGTGCCGAGCAGGTATTCAATCCGAGTATGCATTAACCATCTATACAACTGACGACCTAATTACTCTGCTGATTCTTTTCTTCATTATATACATTGTTCAAATTATGCTTACGATCAGCGACCTGAAATCAATTTGACAGTCCAGTCAATTAGCTGGGGTAAGGTGCACCTTGCTACATGCACCAGGCAAATGTTGCAAAAATCGGTTTTTTGAGTTTTCCAGCTAAACGGTAAGTTCTATCATGAAAATAGGTGAGAGTTCATACACTTTTTTTCCTAAGAATCGCCATTTCGGAGATATAGCGATGCAAAATGTTGAAAAAGTTGTGTTATTCATAATATGCACACGACCCGTGAGGTAGTTACATGACGCGTTTTTTTTACGTGGTTTCCCCGGTAGGCCTATTCCACGATCTAAGTTAAAAAACTGGTACTATAGTAAATTGTAAGTAATGAGTAAATTGAAAAAATTATTCGTCTGATAGATACTCGTTTAATGGAACATAATCCATAACTTCTAGTTCAAAGAGCGATGCATTGTCTCCTCGCCTATATCCTCAAACATTGGAGCACGATACAACTGATACATGCTAATGAACAAAACAACCCAACTTTTTTATTTAGGCTTGCACCGGTTAAAGTCTGAACTGGTGTCAATTAACTTCCAACCCCAGTCTTCTGGGTCCGAGCCATACTTGAACTTGATAATATACCCGAAATCTTGTAATTGTACTTGTCGTAAAAAGATAAGTATCGAAACTTATCTAAGCACGTAATTTTTTTTGGAGCTCCGTAAACGGAAAGAAGAAAGCGAATTCCGTTGGTGATTACAGCTTGTGGAGTAGAGGTACAAAACGTCAGCACAATGTCTCTCAAAAATTTCAAAACTGATTTTTTACCTCTCCTGAAAAATGCTGAAACCAGTTACTGCATGTAGAAATAGATATGATTTTGGCATTTTGAATAAACTCTTGGATCAGCTTTCCCAGGTTTTAAGGTTGGCGTTCGGCGCAAGCTATAATGATGCTGATGTCCTGATAGTTTAGAACAATCTCGACAAATGAAGATGTTGATCTTACTGCTCGAACGCCAACCGACCTGGGAAAGCTGAACAACAATCAAAATATAGAGTTTATAAAATGCGTAACTGGTTGCGACACGACATCAGCATTTTTCAGGAGAGGTAAAAAATCAGTTTTGAAATTGTTTGATTTAGTTGAACGTTTTCAAAGAAAGTACCGCTGTAATCACCAACGGAATTCGCTTTACGGAGCTCTTACGTGCTTAGATAAGTTTCGATACTTATCTTTTGCAAAAAATACGCATGTACAATTAGCTAACCTCTGCTTCTGCTTATCAGCAAGTTCAAGTATGGCTCCGAAGACTGGGGTTGGAAGTTAATTGAAATATATTGGAACCAGTTCAGACTTTACTCACCGGAAAAACTGCAATTGCAAAACGGGGTGTAATGCTAAATGCGGCTGTACATTAGCATGTATCAGTTGTCGAGGCCAATAATGTTCAATCGCCACTTACGATATAGTCTGATGCATCGCTCTTTGAACAATCTGCAAGACAGTATGGATTATGTTCCATTAAACGAGTATCTATCAGACGGCTCTTGTCAGTACCATTTTAAATCTCAACATAGATCGTCACCGTAAAAAAACGCGTCATGTAGGGTGGCGCGGAAACGTGTGCATATTGAATAACACAACTTTTTCAACATTTTGCATCGCTGAAATGGCGATTCTTCAATTTTGTAGATAATTGCTCACCTATTTTCATGATAGAACTTACCGTTTAGCTGGAAAACTCAAAAACCGATTTTTGCAACATTTGACCTTCAATGGATTGACAAATTGCCCAACATTCATGCAGCAAGGTGCGAATTAATGAGTAGCTAATTTGACTGGACTAACAAATTGATTTCAGGTCGCTTGAAAATTGATCGTAAGCCCAGCAGAGTAATTGACACGTCAGTCATACTCGGATTGAATACCTGCTCGGCACATATAATCCCCTTGCTGACGATTTTTGATAGATCTGCTGACGCTTTTTTTATCATTTTTTATAGCATAAAGAATAACCTGTATCAGTTTCATTCGACCGGAAATGAAATGAAAATAGGTATATATAACCTGCTGACGTTTGCTGACGGTTGTTAGATGTGCAAATTTTCGGATAATTTTTGGAACATACTTGAAATACTCGCCCCACCCTGAACGCTCAATTCAATTGATGTCCTCATCTAAACTATCAATTGCACTCAAATCGATCGGCCTAAAATCACCATCAAAAATGCAACGCTACCTCCCGGACTACTATTGAAGTCCAGGAAACATTCGTACTATTGGTTTCCGCTGCAATGCGTTCAACCCCTGTAGCCAATATACAGGGTGTGTGTGACAGCCAGGCGCCATCGACAGTGCAGTAAATGCATCCGTAAATCCGTACCTCGAAAGGTATCACTATCCGTCCGTCCGTAAGACCCTCAGAAACGCGTGGAGGTATCAAGCTGAAAAAAGTCGGAATTTTTTGGAATTTGAATTTGGTCTGAAGTCGGAATATCAATATTTTCCTGATTGTCGTATATATACTTGACGTCAAGGCATTTATCTGTATTATGAAATCCGATAGTTGTTTATCTAAACCTACATAATGTACAGTAGCTGAAGCTTAAGCCCGATATAAAAGTTAGCTTATCACGTGCAAGTCCCACGTTATACGTAGGTACAGAGGTAGCTATGCCTACCACTGCTTTTCGGGCACAGATACAAGGATCTGATTTCTTTGGTACGCTCTAGAGCAGAGGTTTGCAAACTTATTTAGTCTAACGCCCACTTTGAACATCAGTAGCGCCCCCCATTTTTATTTCACCTTATAAATGTCAATAGCATATTAGTTTAGCATTTGTACTTGAGAGGTATAATTAAATTATATAAATAAAAATAAATAGTACTTATATTAGTCGCGAGAGTGACCAGCCCCCCTAGCATGACCACGCATCGTGGATATCGTATCGTACAATATCATATCGTCTCTAGAATATTTATCGTAATTTTGACAGGCTAAATGTCTATAAATCGGTATATCATATCGTGTTTCGCAGATCATGCTACTTGAGCTGGCTCAAAATGTTTAGGCAGTCGGGTTTTTTTTTTCTTTGATTTGGATTTTTTCTTCAAGTAACTATGTTTTAATAGCAGAAAATAACGATGTGACGGGTGGCACAGCACTGCTGCTCCATCCGATACGCGGTGTCCCCGCACTAGCGTTCTTGTATAGTCTGTGGTCCCGTTTCCCGCGCGATGAAAGTTCTCTCTTGTATTTTGATTGTAGTTTCAATGCGACGCCATTAGTATTAAATAGTTTAATTAGTAAATAAACCAGTTATTTTTCAGTCTAACAGTTTATATCGGAGGAATCAAGACAACACGAATTAAGATTTTCCGCAAGTGGGCCCAATAAAACTACATTAAATTTTTTCAGCTGGCAAACAAACATACTCGTGCCTACTTCCATTTAGATTTTAATGGGCTGTTTAGAAATTTTCCAATGGCATATAATTAGTTAGGTATTAGTGTAGAATTGTTTAAATAACTGTTTGACTGGGAGAGTTGTTCGTCCATATATTTATCTTACATTTTTTGCTGTAAAATATCACAACTATAGTATGGTATACAGGATGTGAGTTACAACTAGGCAAATATTGATATGCTGACTTCACACACAGTTCTACACAACTCAACACAATGGTATTTGTTTAGCATCTCAGTTTTTACCTGGCTGTCACTCATACCCTGTAAATGTAAATAGGGTATTTATGCAGGATTTTAAAAGTTTTATTCTAACATGCAATAATTTGTCAATATAAAATCAAAATATGAGATTAAATTTTTATACATACCTATATAGGTACATAACTAAAACTACGTATTAAGGTAAAATAGGTACCGTGTTAAGATAATCGTAAATATTAATAAGTAGATATAATAATATAATTTAAATAAGGACAGGTCTAGGCTGACTACATTTAAAAGGTAATTATAGGCTATGTAAGTTGATAAGTACATATTATGTAGTAAATAAATTTAAAATTTTCCTTAATTAATTTTAATTCAAGTACTTCTCTTTTACATTTAAAATACCTTATAACAATCTCATTTGCAAACTATGCTAAACATAGCTAATCCAGGACATGGCGCAAAAATACGCTTCGGGTTGCGGGCCTTGGGGCAACCCCCGTGCCCGGGCAAAATTCTCGGCGCGCGACAACGCACCGGTAACTTAAGTGGCCCTTAAAGGAGGCCACATGGGTCAGAGAATCTGACACATTTGGGAAGGGAAAGATGCGGCTAGCCGGGGGGACGCGAGCCGGGCTTGTCGACATCATCGTTCATACAATCTTGAAAAATAAACATGTGATTTCGAGTCTCAAATTTTGTGGATAGGTTCTCTACAGTGGGCTAATTACGTAGCTTTTCGCTTAACATACCCTTTTTGTTACACCCTGTATAGATAGAAGATAGAGTAGGAATCTAGTACGATTCGTAGCAATTTACTACGTTCGTAGCAAACGTAGCTGCTACGCGGTGTCCTATTTGCTACGAATTGTTTTATTACCCTCAAGGAGCTTTTGAGAAATATACGTACAATTAATGGCGATTATTTAGATTCAATTAAAGAAGGCATTATGCTTCCTTTACACATAGGCGTATGCATCAGCAGATGCAACTTTCGCAGATGTGTAGCTACGCTACAGGTGGTTAGTATTGGTATGGGCATAGATGCGTCACGTACAGCCAATTTCGATAACCTATCTGGAAAGATTTTTTGCATATTTCAGATAAAATCTTCAATCGCTTTCATACAAAATTTCAAATTTGGAATTTAAGAAATCCGATATTCATTATAATCTCTAGTATTGAAATTGGCCGATAGCCGGCTAGCAATATTCATAAAGGGTTAATATTTACTATGCCTCATGTCTCATAGTAACCGGCCACGTAAATAAATGCCAAATCATTAGCAATATTTGTTACTATTTTTTTATTTATTATATTACCATCAAGCTATGTTTAAAAATTGTAATTGAACAATACCCCACAAAACTATTATAGCAGTTTGACTACGGGAACGTGTCAAGCAAGTTACTATAGGTACATTACAAAAATTACAAAGATTTTAGACTACAACGGACTAGAATGTGAACACTAAGGTAGCAAACTAAAATAGTATCGCTTTAGATTACTTTTAAAGATTACATTATTAGGTTCAGGGCGTATGTCATCTGGTAAACTGTTTAATAGGCACGATAAGCGTTAGTTAATACATATGACATTCATAAAGAAACTTCATGTGGTAATAAACCGCTACAACTTAATTAATGAGCCAATATAGACAGACTATATTGTATTTAAGCCTCTGTTCACAATTTGCTAGGGTATCATAATATGGCAAAGTATCTGTTACATAGACGCGCGTAGCAGGATTTTTTCACGAGAAATAATTAATATCTGTCTATGAAAAAACTCCATGGAGAAAAATGATCGTGATGATGAGGAGATTCCGTAGTTTTCGGGAACGTTGACGACCAAAAATCATCCTGTATACAGTGTGTAACAAAAAGGGTATGTTAAGCGAAAAGCTACGTAAATAGCCCACTATTCACAAAATTTGAGACTCGAAATCACATGTTTATTTTTCCCGATAGTATGGAGAATTTTTTAATACCTCAGAAATTTTCATACAATCTTGAAAAATAAACTTGTGATTTCGAGTCTCAAATTTGGTGTATAGGTTCTCTACAGTGGACTATTCACGTAGCTTTTCGCTTAACATACCCTTATTGTTACATCCTGTAGACAGACTATACAGAATGATTTTTGGTTGTCAACGTTCCCGAAAACTATGGAATCTCCTCATCATTACGATCATTTTTCTCCATGGAAGCATACCTGGGAAGTGTCTGGTTCCCAAGATATTAGGGTCCAAAGTTGAGTAAATAGACTGCGATTTTCTGCATAAATGCACATTGACGCGTGTAGCAAGATTTACACATTAACACGAGAAATAATTAATATCTGTCTATGAAAAAACTAGCATAAACACTGGACACTATAAATTTCGCCCGATCAAGTAATAAAAAAAAAATCAAAAAAATTTACATCGTTTCCCTGCATTTTTTTGGCATAAACTTACTTTATTTGATGTATAGAGTACGTACCCTTCGTTAAGGGTGGCAACGAAAAAACATCCTGTATATAAGAAAAAATATTATAGAATACCTTTATCAACTTTTTATCCCGGGAAAATGTTTTAGCGGGGACAGATATCCCGGATCGCCTGAGGGATGCCCCCGAGTTCGACATGCACGGAAGGAGATTTGTTTTTGAAGCCCCGCATCAGAACGGGAAAAATAACTTACTAACATATGTGGTGTTTTAGTTTTTTTATCCACGCGTTTTTTCTGTCGGAGTCGCGGGCGTCCACTAGTATACAATACATACATATGTATACAATATTTATAATATAAACTAAGTGCGCCGAGGACTCCCGACTCCAAAATAATGATAAGCCATAAATTAATTTCATATTTGCAATTTAAGTGTGCAAAGTAGGTAATACTAAGCAGTATGCAGGTGGACTGTTCTATTACCTAGTTAGCTATGTGATGCTACGTTCATTTACTTAGATATTATTAGAAAAATATCATTATCCAGTTTTTATTTATTTTAGTTATATGAATAAAATAATTTATGATTAGTATAATAGTAATTTACCTACTATTAGATAAAGATAAGTAGGTATTTGTGAATGTCGGGCAGTTTGTATGTTTTTGATTCTTTTACTGAAAAACTACGAAACAGATTTTGAGGAAATAGGCAGATATTTAACATGCATACGGTAGGTATACCTAGGTATCACTTCAAACTATAAATCAACGAAAACCTTATTTTTCTACTTTCCTACGTAATCCCACCATATTTTTCTAATCTATGGCAAACAGCATGAAAACACGCGCCAAGCCCAAACCATGTAGGCAGAAGCTAAAATAAATTGGCTTAGTGATAACAGATTATCTAATCCGGCAAACAACTGAAATCCAAAGAAAAATCACATGAAAAACCTCTAAAAATAAACCTTCATGCGGGTACAATCAAAACTTACCACAAAAAAAAAATGAAGTCAAATCAAAAGAGGAACAATAACACGCACTGGCAATGCACAAATTAAAAATAAAAACCCGATGATATTCGATTTTTAAATCGAATTATGTAACTCGGCGAACTCGGCGAACGCGCGGCGTCCGCACGCGATTTTGGATCACTGGCCAAATAATTTTTAATTTTACCTACATTACAGACATCACACACGATCGACTACACGCGTGTACTAAAATAGAACCAATGACGTACAGGTACAGTGGCTTTTGGTCTTCAAGGTGAAGTTAGGTGCGTTGATGTGTGTACCGGCTGGTTAGATCAGTGACATGGTACATTGGAAATAGTAGGACATTTTCGAGTTGTAGTGTAACATAGACATAGTTCTCTTTTCTCTATGTAGGTAGTGTGACAAGTAACTATGATAAACAAACAGATCGCCTTTTTCCTAAAAATGAATCTGTTGTTTAAATTCTTAAATTATATCTCGAGCAAAACAGCAAGTAAGTATTTCGGTAAATCAGAAAACCATTTACCAAAATGAGACATTTACATGGAACTAATTTCATTTACATATGCACTCTAAAATAGATTTTTACTATTTATTTTACAGGCGCTTATTAAGAGACCGTAAAAGTCGTTTGTTTTCCATACCTGATGGTAGGACTAACTTGTACCGGAAGGCTCCTTTGACACGGGCACTTCAACTCCTTAACAAAGTTAACGACCGAATAGATATATTTATATGCTCTCTGAGTGAATTTACAGAAACGGCTTTATTTATTTTAAGTTATGAATAATTTTATTTATATTATTAATTTTGTATTGTTGCTATAAGTTAATTTAAGATGGTTATGGTTTTCACATTATCGCATTGGCTTGATCAGCTGTAATGATAATGTTTTATATGGGTGAATAAATAAATAAATAAATATTTTTAAAAGCAAAAATAAAATACTAAGGAGGCTTCGTTAATTTAAATATATCTAGATTCCTAATCAACTTCTCATTGTCTTCTTATTATGGGGCCGGTGCAATATGGTTTATTTCGAAACTCATTCACTATTGCCAAAAATTTTATATCCTACAGTTTGTTTGTTACTCTTTCACGCAAAAGCTACTGAATGGATTTCGATGAAACTTGCCAAGTAAGAGTAGCTTATACTTACATCAGAATAACACATAGGCTATAAATTTCACGCGAACAAAGTGGCGAGCGGCCGTTAGTACCTATATATTAATAGATACCTAATTCTCATTGTCTTCTTATTGATCTAATGTTCTACAATTATTATTATACAGTAGGTACCAGTGACGCTTTAGCGGTACAGTTCGAATTGCGCTAATTGTTGTCGCTCAACGCATCGGTGTTGTGTTGTTTATTGACAGTTCTCTGATTACACACAACGCAACCTGATACCAGAAAACATGCTGAAGATATCACCTATAGTACGGTGGAAGGAACTGGACATACTTACCTAATACTGACCCATAGAATAACGAGTCTCCAGAAGGAGTCATCCATCATCAATGCCAAAAGTATAGTAGTGAAGCAAAAACAAGGCGAAAACCCGCATCTTCCGCTCTTCTAAACCGCGAATTGTTGTCAAATCGATAAATATTGTCACTTTTTATACTTTTAGAAATTAACCCATTCTTCCTATCGTCCAGTCAGATGCCAATCGACTCGCATACATGGTCAATTCTATCTAACTGATCCAATCGATTGCATCATGCCGATTGGACGGTATATAGGAAGTATGGGATTAGTAGTTGGGCTTAAAAATATATGGTCGGGACATTTCAAAAAGGCTGGCTTAGCCATCAAATGTATTGGTAGTATAGTAGGTATTTTACTTACATCGAAATGATCATGTTCACTACCCTGTATAATCATAATGTCCGTCGATAACGAACTATGTCCTGTTTAATGTGTCACCGGTTCCAGAAATAGATATGTTTTATTCGTTTGTTGTTGAATTCAATAACGTTTGTTTGAACATAGCCAAATTGCGCTAACATGGAGTAAAAGTAGGTGATTGACAAAAATTTTAAACATATTTTGCCAATGGATATTAAAGATATTTTTCCAATTTTTAACAATATTAACTTTAGGTACTTCTTAATATCTATACATATACTCGTAATAAAAATGTAACGGATCGCCCTCTGTACATGGAAGATACACAAGAAAAAATATTATAGAATACCTTTATCAACGCAATAGTACCAAACAATGTTTTTTGAAATTTTCGTCTGTTTGTCGGTTTGTCTGTTTGTCTGTGCGTTTGTGCACGCTAATCTCAGAAACGGCTGAACCGATTTCGATGCAGTTTTCAGGAATATATTGTGACAGGTCCCACTTAACATATAGGCTACTACTTTTACTTTTTATCCCGGGAAAATGTATCTATCTATCCCGGATAATTTGTTTAGCAACATGGTTGCATAAACATGTTGCCGAGTTGCTGTCGACATATTGCGGGCAACATTTGTGTTGCGGAGTTGATCACGCCATGGTGACGGCATGTTGCAGAGTAACTCCCGGCGAGCGTAAACATTTGTTGCTAAACAAATGTTTACCATGAATACGGGGCTTTACGTCTAAGGAATTGTCTAGCTGCAAGCAGCCGGCCGTTAAACAAATGCCAAATCCATAGTAAAAAGGCTTTGTGAGATAAAGTTCCGGGGCCTCACTAGAATACGAGTACATCAGCTGCATCTCCCTCCGAGCATGTCGTAAGAGTCGACTAAGGAACTTTTTTCAAGCAATAAGCTAGCTACTCGTCACTATTCTTTTACATTTGACCAAGGGTAGGTACTGTAGGCAGGTGGGCAGCAACGCCTCCATACGAAAATCACACCGCAGTCACCAACCGGCCTGCCCAGCGTGTATGGACAAAAACCCCCCTATTACAGTAGCCATATTACCTTGTGACGTGTCTGATAGCCACAAGCTGTGGAATACAATCATCGATAGGTGCTATTAATGCCGGTGATATAATATGGTTTACTTCCAAGAATGGTATAAGTAACGGATAGATAATTATAAAATAGTACTATCAGGCAGACAGGTAATAAAAACGAATAAATTCATCATCAAATAATTTGAATTAGTAACATTTACAGCCATTATAAAACAATAACTTTATATTACTCTACAATAGAACTATAAACAACTTAGATTTACCTGAAAGATTATTTTATTGATTTTCACGGATATTAAAGCATTTTTCGGTTAATCAGTAATCTTATCGGTTAGTACGTAAACCTATAAAAACGATAAAAAATATAACTAGTTTAATGCATTAGCTATCCACGCTCATTTAGATAAACTCAGCATTAGATAAGGTTTATAGGTAAATGAAATCCCTCCCTTTAAAAGCATTGTTTGTATTTTTAATTTAAAAAAAAAACACTATGCTTATTTATAAATACTGTAAAGGGTCTATGTAACATTGAATTTTTTTATATTAAAACAAGTAAATATTGGCTCGAATTATTGTTTAGCACTGCGTCACGCGAGCAATAGCAAAGAGAAGCTGCAAATTTATCACCGTCTTTATCTTCAATTATGATACAGAGTATAGTTGATAGATCATTCAGATAGTTTTTAGATAAGTAGATATTTAGTATTTAAGTTTTTTTTATTATTATTTTTCTTCTATGCTGCTCTGGGAGTGAAAAAAAAACGTATAATACTACAACTGCTTCTCTTCCCGGACAAACTGTACAAGTCAGCAGGGGGACAAGAGGGTCTTGGAGTTTTAGGCGATGGGCTGACCATCTGTCAGTTCTGTCACTACTAACCGAATTTGTACATCTTAACTAACCCTCAAATTTGGTCAGAAGTGGCACCATGTGGTTCTATCGGCCCTTGGTGCTTTGCCTACCCCGTAAGGGATAAAGGCGTGATTATATGTATGTATTTAATTAATACTAAATACATACATACATAAAAATAATACTTAATACATACATACATATAAATAATAATAATAATAAACGTTTATTATTATTATTTATATGTATGTATGTATTAAGTATTATTTTTATCTTCTTTTCTTGATTCTGGTAAACCGGGCTGATCACCTTAATATACAGGATGTGAGTGCCAGCCAGGCAAATACCTACTAAACTTACCTACCTTTAATGTATAAACTAGTGGACGCCCGCGACTCCGTCCGCGTGGACTACAGAAAAAACAAAATGTCGAAATTATCTGGAATAAAAACATTTTTCCGGGATAGCCTAAACAGGGTGTTTTTTTGTTGCCACCCTTAACGAAGGTTACGTACTCTATACATCAAATAAAGTAAGTTTATGCCAAAAAATGCTGGGAAAAGATGTAAACTTTTTGTTTTTTTTTTTATTACTTGATTGGGACAATTTTATAGTGTCCAGTGTTTATGCTAGTATTTTCATAGACAGATTTTAATTATTTCTCGTGAAAAAATCTTGCTACACGCGTCAATGTGCATTTAAGCAGAAAAACGCAGTCTATTTACTCAACTTTGGACCCTAATATTTTGGAAACCAGACACTTCCCAGGTATGCTTCCATGGAGAAAAATGATCGTGATGATGATGAGATTTCGTTGTTTTCGGGAACGTTGTCACAATATATTCCTGAAAACTGCATCGAAATCGGTTCAGCCGTTTCTGAGATTAGCGTGCAGAAATGCACAGACAAATAGACAAACCGACAAACAGTCAAAAATTCCAAAAAAATATTCTTTTGGGTACTATTGCGTTGATAAAGGTCTCCTATAATATTTTTTCTCATACTCGTATATCTTCCATGTACCTACAGACAACGATCCGTTAAATTTTTATTATATGTATAAATAGAAGATAGAAGAAGAAGATAGATATAGAAGAAGATTATCACCGAAATTATTTGTCTACGATTATCTCTTGAATGTACATCACTGAGCTAGAGGTCAGAATGATTTTTTACTTTCGGCCTACCTGTACCTAACCAAGCTGCCCTACCTACCTCAAATTAGACTCTAGCTACAGCCCTATGTGTATCTCCCTCATGATCTTGCCGTTCTGGCCCCATTCGGGAACATAGCCGTGTACCTACATAGGTATGTAGGTATATCAACGTCAAAATTGTGGTATTGTATGTAGGTAGGTAGGCTATAAATATGTTACAGACTTTTCACTATCGGCAGACAGTTTTACTTTATCTGATCACTATCAATCCACGCCCCAATTAAGACAAAAGTCTGGCTATATAGACTTGAAAGTAGGGTATTTTCAAGGTCTTGGAGTTAATACTCGAGCGTCCTTAGGAAAATTTCTGCACTGGACTTATTTCTCCACAAAAGTGCCTAAATATCAAATGGCAAATTTATGATCTGCTGTTATTATAGAAATGTATATTAACTTTATGGCTAGAATACATCAGCTGCATCTCCTTCGTGCTAGTCGTATCTACGTAAGACTCGGACCTCTTAGCTTAGCTGTCTTTCCCAAAGTGGGCGATAAATAACGCCACCTCGTGGGTGCTGGAGGCCTAGAGAGGGGCATAGCGCAACTAATATGCTATTGATATTTTTAAGGTGAAATAAAAATGGGGGGCGCTACTGATTTTCAGAGTGGGCGTTACACGAAATAAGTTTGCAAACCTCTGGCTTAGGCGATGACCTTATAGCAACTTATGAGATGCGAAACGTTCTTGATATCATTGCTTGATAGGTACAATATTATAGCTTATACCTACCTTATATCTACTTACTTAACACTATTCATAACTGCGGTGTAAATTCTCCTTAATTTTAGTGCTTATTGCTAGTAGTAAGTCACTTAAGTCAGTATTTAAGATATCCAGCAAAAAATGCGGTTAAAGCTTGTACATTCCTACTATACACCTTAATACGCAATGTACATAATTTTGTATAATATATTTCATAGTAATAATAACTCAGTTTTTCATACTCACAGAGTGCCGAATACACTATCGTGGGTGATCGAGGGCATTATTGCGACAATGAATGAAAACATGTGACTTGCATGTGACGTAATAGAAAGGTAAATTTTGGTCGTACTTACATGGTATCCAAATCTCTGTTAACTTTTCGTAATCAAAACTTAATCGAATATACTTTGCTAAGTAACTAAGCTCAGCACGCTCCGCTGAAGTTCATCAATGAAATTTTAATAGTTAAGTACATACTAGAAAGTGCCTGTACAAAAAATATAGCAAAGATTTATTTTGACATATTTGGCATGTTCAACAATAGACATCATTTGACAGTTGACATTTATATTTACGTCTCATTTTACGTATGAAAAAATACAGAACTTACAGTTATTTTATGAAAATTTTATATTTTTTTATTTCTCAAAATATAATAAATAGCAAATAATGAACGTTATTTATCTACCTTACTATTACTAAGTAATAATACATTTAATTAATAGGTTTTATGATTTCACGACACTTTTATAAAAACCAAAACACTGCATCGGCGCGGCGCACACACGCGTACAATAAACGGAACGTTAATAAAATCATAACCTCAAAAACAGGAATAGGCTTCTTGAGGAAAGAAAACACACGTGTTTTGTTTCCGTAAATTAACTAACAATTAATAAATAACCTGCTCCGTAAATGCTTTCATAATGGTGTGTGCCTTTAATATAATTATTTTTACTAAATGTTGGTGTACATTTGTGTGATTTTGTGTTTATATTGCAGAGTAAATTGCACGTGCTCTATGAGCACAGCGCGGGGTTTGCCCTTTTTCGTGTGACGGAGTTTGAAGAGTTGTCAGCCTTCCTGCCCCAGGTTGAGGAGTCTGTAACTGATTTGCAGCGGTTCAACTCAGTGGTGACTCTGATTGCGTTCCAGCCTTTCAAGTCTGCTGTTGTTGCTTTGGAAAATATCAATGCTATCTCCGAAGGTAAGCTTCTATTGCTTTTTCGATTGGGCTACTTTTTTAAATCAATATCATGGCCCTTATTGCTATGAAAATATTGGTATGTCATTGTACCTATAGTTTGTATTTATCCTAAGTTAGATACTATTTTTTACTTGCTTTATACTTCATGTTTGCCGTTATGATTAGATCTTGCCCATTTTTGTTATGAATAAAATCATTAAACATACCAAGACATGCTTATCTCTGACAGATACTATTTATTTATTTATAATTTCAGGTATACTACCTGAGGATCTGAACCTGTTCCTCGAAGGTGCTCTCCCAAAGCGTAAGAAGCGCAGCAAGTGCACCCTCGGAGTGTTGGACCCGAAGCTTGGAGCTGCCATTAGTGAGGCACTGGAGATACCATGCTCTCACACTGGTGCAGTGCCAGAAATATTGAGAGGTAGGTATATGCTGAAAGCACACTAATGAAAAAACTAAAAAGTTAAACCTGTGTACCCAGATGGGGAAGACTAAACTGGATAATAGGGTCGATTTCGGCAGTCACAGTTAAACCTAAACCCAATCTTAGTCAGGTCTATCTCTCTCCGTTCTTAACATTAATGGCTGAGAGAGAGAAAAGGACAGGTAGGACTAATTTTACATTTAGGTTTAAGTGTGACTGCCGGAGTTGACCATAATATACTGTGTTTATTTATAGGGATATTTTTCTAAAATTTGTAATGTGTCTGTATGGGATTAAGTAAATTCCTGGAATAAAAAGTAGTTTAAAAACTACTTTTAATCATCATATGTGTTTTGTACTAATAGTCCGGGAGGTAGCGTTGCATTTTACAAAATAATTTCTGGTCGATTGATTAATGTCATAACGTACTTTTCATGGATAGTCATTGAGTAACTCGAACGTCAGCAGCTCCAGTAAGGGTGGGGAGAGAATTTCAAGTATGTCAAAAAAAAAAAATCCAAAAATTATTTCTGTTCGTCCGAAAATTTGCACATCAGTAGTTTTAACAATAATAATAATTATAGAAACCGTCAGCTGTGAAAAAAATGGCGGGTTGTACGTCAGCAGGTTATATATACCTATATTAAAAATAATTATTTTCATTTCATTTCCGGTCAAATGAAACTGATACAGGTTATTCTTTATGCTATAAAAATGATAAAAAAAAGCCTCAGCAGATCTATCGATAGGGGTAAAATCGTCAGCAAGGGGATTATATGTGCCGAGCAGGTACTCAATCCGAGTATGCATTAACCTGTATCAGTTTCATTAAGCACAAAGAATAACCTGTATCAGTTTCATTCGACCGGAAATGAAATGAAAATAATTATTTTTAATATAGGTATATATAACCTGCTGACGTACAACCCGCCATTTTCTTCACAGCTGACGGTTTCTATAATTATTATTATTGTTAAAACTACTGATGTGCAAATTTTCGGACAAACAGAAATAATTTTTGGATTTTTTTTTTTGACATTCTCTCCCCACTCGCCCCACCCTGAGTGCGCCTGCTGACGCTCAATTCAATTGATGTCCTCATCTAAACTATCAATTGCACTCAAAATCGATCGGCCTAAAATCACCATCAAAAATGCAACGCTACCTCCCGGACTATAAGTTCACACTCTGTAATTTTGTTTGTGCTACCATAAATTGTTGAGTAAGGTTAGCTGGTGGATAACCACTAGCGATTAAGGTTGCCTTTGTTTTACAACAGAATTTATTTTCTTAATTTCCTAGGTATCCGTCATCACTTCCACGCCCTTATCAAAGGTCTAACCCTGAAAGCATGCAGCGTGGCCCAGCTGGGTCTCGGGCACTCGTACTCTCGAGCCCGAGTAAAGTTCAACGTTCACCGAGTCGACAACATGATCATACAGTCCATTGCGTTACTGGACCAACTTGACAAGGATGTCAATACGTTCTCCATGAGAATCAGGTATGACTTATGCTAGCTTTCCACAGTGCGGTAAATATGGCGGTGCCACTGATGCCCAGGGTGTAGACTCTGGGGGATTATAGTCACAAGCCTGTATCTTGTGCAGGAATTTTTACTAATTCTTTTGCCACTACCTATATAGTAACAGGTGCAAAAAAAACAGAATTAAGTTAATATTTCAGATTTTTCACATAATACTATGGAACCCTTCGTGCAGAGTATGTTTCGCTGTCGCATTGCTTCAGTTCTGCTACTGCAAATTAGGTTTTATCTTAAAACACCAATAGGTTTTACCTAAATTCTAACCTATACTATTTATTACAGAGAATGGTATTCCTACCACTTCCCAGAGCTGATCTCCATTGTGCCAGAAAACCATCTCTACACCAAATGTGCGGAATACATCAAAGATCGCAAATCCCTAAGCGAAGAGTCTATCGAACCACTAACTGAAATCCTGGGAGACTCAGAGAAAGCACAAGCTATTGTCGACGCATCCAAAATGTCCATGGGAATGGACATATCGCCCGTTGATCTGATTAATATACAGATGTTTGCAGGCAGAGTGGTCGCTTTGACCAACTATAGGTATGTATTGCATGCTAGTAGATTGAATTTGGTTTCGGTATCGCAAATGTTGCCTGTGATCGCAATCATGAGTCGTCAAATTCATTGGAGCGATGTACAAGCAAGATATTTTTTCAAGTTAATTAACCAATCAGCACCGGTATGATGAATTTGGTGACAACGAGAAGTGATCGTTTTTAAATGTCAAATCCACAGAGCTAAGTAATAACTAGACAAGGCAAGTGTTTCTACTTGGTGTGTAAAAAGGGATTGCAAGCTACTTCTATCAGCCCTATTTCATTCAGTCCAGGCTCGAGAACGAGTGTCTATTCTAATTCTTAAGTCTATTTTTTATTACTTAGTTTATCTAGTTATTAATACCTCAGTGAAATTCATCATACGGTGCAGTTATTGATTGGGCTATGCACTGATTGTGTAGTAGGATTTTTTAAATTCCCCTTTCTTCAAAATACACTTCATGTGCTATATTAAAATGCAAATTGACTCATGATTATACAGTTAAATGTATGTTGCATGTCTAGAATTTGCTACAATTTTATTTTATTTATTATATTAATAAGATCATATAGACTTCGATATAGCCAATTTTGACATTACAGGACAATGCAACGAGCAATACCGAAGTGCACAAAGTTATTTAAAAACATTTCCTCCAATAAATAGCATTAATTAACGCGTTTGTGAATGACATGATGAAGTTTAACTGCCATTGGTGAAAATCTTTCGATTAAATCTTCGCTGTCGCTTCAAGACTGATTCTATATTATGTACTTACTAGTGTACGCCCACGACTTCGTCCATGGAAATGAGAATTCCATTCATTGCAGACTTTTCCTAGACATAATTTACGTTCCTACATTCGTAGTTCATCTTCATTTGTCAAGTAGATTTCGATATTCTATTTTGAGTAGGCTTTACCTGGCAATATAACTGTACCCAGCTTTTCAAAGCCCATTACTAAAACTACAATCATTCTCAGCAGAAAAATAACAAGAAACCCTTTGTCCTCAGAAAGCAAATAGCGGAATACCTTCACACAAAGATGACGTCAGTGGCACCAAACCTGACGGTCCTCATCGGAGACCAGGTCGGAGCCCGGCTTATATCCAAAGCAGGATCTCTTACCAGCTTGGCCAAATACCCGGCATCTACTTTACAGATTTTGGGTAAGTTACTTTACTAGCAAATTACTGTCTTAGGCTCAGTCAGCGAGACTCTGGGCAACCTGAAAAGGCTGTTAGGATTTCTGGAGGAGACAGTCTGGCTCGAGTAGAGAGCACACCACCCGCACGCAAAATAGGCGCACTGTCGTCGAGTTGCGGAAACAAGCCCGTCTTACCATACCATACTACCTAAACTGGCAAATGACAAAATGATTATCTCCATCGATGCGCCAGCATTACATACATTATATAAAATCACGCCTCTTTCCCTGAGGGGTAGGCAGAGATCGCGGATCTCGAGTTGCTACGATCCTGACACACCTCTTTTGCTTTATCTACTTTCAAGATATTCTGACCGAGTTATACTCCCATTATAATTTGATCCTGCGCTTGATCTCTCTCCGGTCGTGTCGGCTTTCCGTCCCATCGGACTATGAGAGTGATGGAATAGAGAGTGCATCTGTGTTTGCGCACATACTTGTGCACTATAATATCTCCTGCGTAATCTCCGTTGAGATTAGTCGCCTTGGCCGAAATACGGTCGGAGATCATCATCATCATAATTGGCAAATAATCGTCAACCACAAAATGTATGTGTAGCTACTCTACAATCTCCAATTTCCAGCTAATCGATCGATGCTACTTTTTGACGTCGTCGTCGATCGAAAAAAAGGTTTAATTTCATATGCACTCTTTGATCTATCACAAATGCAGTGTATCTGCTTGCGGTAATAATAGAAGTGCTACAATAAAGCAAGGATATCCACTCACAACATTCTTAAATAATATTGTGCTCTATTTTACCTTGCTACAATTTTAAATCATAGTTATGATTGTATTTTGCAATCTTCAATCATTATGGTCCGTATATGTCCGTCCCATATGCAAAACCTCCAAATACGAACTTTGTATTATTTAATATTTGCCAGTACATGGGTAAACGACACAGGTAATATTTCAACCAGTGATTGGTGCATAATGCGCGTGGACTACATTCACAATCATATCTCAGTTTTCCTCATAGTTTTCAATCATTTTATAGGTGCCGAAAAAGCCCTGTTCAGGGCCTTAAAGACCCGGTCCAACACGCCTAAATACGGCCTGTTATACCACTCCACCTTCATCGGTCGAGCGGGCCTTAAGAACAAGGGCCGGATCAGTCGGTACCTCGCCAATAAATGCTCTATAGCGTCGAGAATCGATTGCTTCTCTGGTAAGTACACTTATATCATTAGTTTTTCACTTAATTCACTCCTATCCTCATTGAAAAATAATCTTTGAACCGTCTGATGCGTTTATGTGATAGATGGCAAAGCCCTTCAGGCTACCATCATTTGTAATTTAAAAAAAAAACTCCAGTAATGCATCATTTACGCAAAGAGTGCAATGCTCATTTACAAGATACCATTTTCCTGTGATGCATACAATTTTATTGAAGCGATAGATGATTGGCATGGTCTAAATTGCTGTTTTTGTTACATTATGACAAGTTTTTACTAGTCGATAATGGCGAAACAATAATCGAAGTTAATTATTGCTCTCGAATGAACAAGAAAATGGCATCATGTGAATCAGTGGTTCCTAAAGTGGTCCATGTGACTTGATGGGGGTCTATGTTGGGGGTTCACAATTCATTTGTATATGGTGTAGGCCTGTAGGGGGTCGTTTAGGAATCCCATGTCAATGGTATTTTAAGTGCCAAGTTTCATCAAAAAAGTTTTTTCGTGAAAGAGGAACCCAATACCTATCTAATATAAGTACCCGGTAGCTCAGTGGTTGGAGCGCTGGCACGGTTGCAGAGGTCGTGGGTTCGATTCTCGCTCGGGTATTTCTAACTGCACGCTTTGATCTATCGCAAGCATTGTCAGTATGTTTGTGGTAATACTGGTGATGCTACATCACAGGCAGAGATATCCACTCACAATATGTTTTCATTGTATTGTGCACTATTTTACTTTGCCACAACTATTCAATTTATGTATAAATAAATATATAAATATTCACATACTACACAACACATTAACTTAGTCCCACATTAAGATCCATATGGTCTTGTGTCGTGGGTACTAAGCAACGGTATATTAATACATAGATAAGTATAGAAACATCCATGACATGGATTAATGTATGTTATTAATATTCATCATATAAATGTTTGCACCTACCGGAATTCGAACCCAGGACCTATGGCGTCGCAGACAGGGTCACTACCTACTACACCAATCGGCCGTCAAATGTATTTGCAAACACTTGTAGTTCTTACAACAAAAATTATATTACTAGCAAAATAACCAGTGTTTACCCGTGGTCCCAGTAGGTCGACCCACTACCGGGTCCACGGGTAATTTTGATTCCCCATGGTCCCATGGCATTAGGGATTATTTCCTGGTCTTATGATTCTATTGATATAATATGAAAACCATTAGTTAAACACAAAGTTTACTCATTAAAATAAAATTATTCCATTCTTAGAAATATTTCTGTAACCATGAACCTACTTAAGAGTAAATGATATTCATGCAATGTTTTGCAAAATAAAACAGCATTGTACAACAATCATCACACAAATACACTGAGGTGGCCAGAAAACTGCAGGATCATGGGAGAGATGATACAGCTACGTTTACAATCTGTACAACCCAGTTTGTTTCTGACATAAAATGCTTTGTATATGTACTATCATATTGCAATGCCACAAATTCTGTTATCATTTGACAGTTCTAAAAATCATTTTTTTTTATAGAAAACCAAACATCAGTATACGGTGAGAAGCTAAGACAGCAAGTAGAAGACCGGCTCAAGTTCTATGAAACTGGAGACATTCCCAAAAAGAACATTGAGGTGATGAAGGAGGCAATGGAAGAGGCCATCCAGCAGATCGAGGCAGAGGCGAGCAGCAAAAAGAAGAAGAAGAAAAAGAAGAAAGAAGAGCCCATGGATGAGGACTAGGGGATGAATGTGGAATGTTATGTTCAAGGGTTATGTGGCTTTTCCAAATAAGCTGATCCATATAACGGCCCTAACACTATCGACTTACAAACTACGACTAAACAAAATCAAAAGCATTTGACCACGTACGATAGCATTACGAACTATCAAGAAGTTTGTGCTTGCCTCACTGAAGACCAAATTATATTGTCTACATGACATTAGTGACGTCATTACAATTCGACCAATCACAATCTGGCCACGCCCTCATTACTTAAACATAGTATAGTATGTAATATGTACAATATACATATGTGAAAATGTTAAATGTGTGCTAAAATTATAATTATTGCGTATAGTAAGATGAAGGTACAATATTTTTTTACTATGCCTTTCAGCTAATAGCTACTTATTATATTTGAGGTCAGAAAAAAACTTTTTTTTTTAAATTAAAATATCTGTGTTTAACTGTAAGTAAAAATGACACATATTTGACAATATTTTCCCCAAAGCATATTCAACATTCAAGTCTTGGTTATATTGAACTATATTTTTTAGTTTATTCATTAGATTTTTAACACTTGTACCAATGGTACAAAATAGTTGTAAGTTACAAATGTTTTTTTTTTTTCGTAGAATAAAGTCCATGGAAATGGATAATTGTATTATTTGGTTATTTTCGTGGATTTTTCGTGTGCTGATGCGGGGCTTCATTAGAATTCATCTCAGAGGGCTTAGTGCGAGTTTTCACTTCGAACTCGATTCCGTAAACGTAAAACTATTCGACCAATCACGGCGTGCGGTTGTTCTCACTTTCATTACATCACGTCATCATGCCACAATGCGATTGGTTGGCTGTTTAACGTTAACGCGAACGAGTTCGAAGTAAATACTCGCACGTCGCCCTCAGCTGGATCTTCTTTAATGCATGTGTAAAAGTCGACTGAGGAACTCAGGGGTGTTCTCTCTGTCGATTAACTAGCAACTTGTCACTGATCTTTTACATCTGCCTTCATTATACTATTGGCTATAGGATCTTCGTAATTGTGCAGTTCTGTCTACCACATTTTGAGATCGTGGCCATGTGTCATTCGTGGTTTATGCAAATTAATTTTTTTTTTTTTAGTAATGGCCTCATAACATGTGTCGGGCACAATAATTCCGCCAATGTCACGTAGAGAGGAAAAATCACGATGGAGATTGGTCGGTAAATAATAAAAATAAACTTAAAACAGGAGTTCTGTTGTTATATACAGGACTGTACCTAAAACAAAAAAAAAACACCACACTTATGTTACAGATCGACATACACAAACTACTTTTGTTAACATTAATAATAAACTTACTTATCAATACATATACACGTACATACATACATATATAAAGATTAGGGAGGATTGGAGAGTAATATACATACATAAAAAACTAAGTATATGTACTAAATATTATAGCCTAATATTATCATTTTTTATAAAATGAGCCAAAATTTTAATAAAGCGGAATTGACAAGGGATAACACATTTCATATTAGTAGGGAGAGGAATTTCGGGAGGGAGGGAGTGATATAGGGATGGAGATATGTTGGGACAATTGAAAAATATATGGTCTGCGGTACCATCTGCTAAATCCATGCCATCTGTTAACATTCGCATAAGGAATTATCTCTAATTTTAATTTTAGCCAGATGGACAGGTGTGCATGAGTGGCCCAGGCGAAGGCGGCAAATTGTTTCGGAATTAGACTTTTCGACTCTCTTCACACTTAGCTACTATACGTTACAATACTTTTAATATATACATTACACTAATAGGTGTCGTGGACTGGAAAACCAAAAGTGGTGCTTACAAGCACTCTATGTATAACTTTGTGGAACTGGCTCTCTTGCTAGCCTTTTTATATCAAAAACCATAGTATAACTTCCTGTTTTTACTTTTGACCAGTCTACTGTCATCCCAGGTATTCTGCCACGTTGTTGTAAGGCGATATTTGGAGTGTTCCAAGAGATCGTGACTGAATATAAGACTGTGGTCAAGTACTCCTATCTGACGAAGCAGACTGTGCAAGTCCGTCGACCGTCTCATTACCGACAATACCTCTGTGACTAGGAATATAAGCTAGTACAATATGGATATTCTGCAGGTGGCAGTTGTACAAGGCTTCCCTGATATCCAGAATGATAGGAAAATTTGACTTTGATCTAAAAAGGTTTGATAAAATTGACTGGAGGGTGCTCAGGGAATCGGATAGGATAATAGATTTTAATTTATGGGAAAGGGAATATTGTATGGCTTCAAGGATAGCAGTAGCCTCGCCAGTAAACACTTAAAGGAAAGACAGATTTTGTATCGGGGAATCCAAACTGCGGCACAAACGCTTCCCTTCTCAGAGGGTCTGGAGGCATCAGTAAAAATTGGCATATAGCTCTGCCAGTTATTAGCCATCTCCAAATTGAAGATGGCATTGGCTTCAGGAGTTGATTTTGAAATGCCGAGGTTTAGGATGATGCAAGGTTCAAATATGAGGGACTGGTAGGGTTTCGAAAAAAGGGGATGAATTTCAGAGTGGAAAATAGGAAAGGGCAATTGGGAGCAAAACGCCGCGCTAGATACTAGAAGCGATGTTTTGCTTTCGGGCAGAGATAGTCTGGATAGGCGACGGATTTTAGGATGGAGAGGGTGGGAGGAATTTTGTTTAATTTTAAAAATAAATCTGTCAGAGGTATTGTCTGCGCAGATCTAGAGGAGGCTCTACACACTCCACTTGCATGGCATTGATCGGGACGACGATTCTTAGGCATTTTGACTGGATTTTGTCAATGGATTGGAGAGGGGCTTTGTTGCATGGGACCAAAAGGAAAGTTCCGTAGTCTAGGTGATTCTACAGGATCTTCTGGGTAAATGGATGAGAACCCCACCATATACATGAAAGAGCTCTGAGGATGTTCACTCCACTTTCACATTTTTCTACAGTGTACTTAAAATGTTGTTCACCTGTAAGTTTACCATCTAGAATAATGCCTAGGAATTTGACCGATCTGTGGACAGGAATTGAAAGTTCCTGGATTGTTATGTCAACAGAGGGGATTAAGCGTTTTCTAGTAAACACAACGACAGATTTTGGATGGGGATAGAGACAGGCCATGGTCAGTCAGCCATGTATCCAGATAGTAGAGAGCAGAATTAAGTCGAGAAGATGCATCCTCAACAGATTTGTGTGATATTATATTCTCGACTTAATTCTGGTCTCCACTATCTGGATACATTGCAAAATGTTGCAGAAGGAATTTACCGAACGATCCAAGTCATAGGTATATACAGAGGCGGCTGCTGACATTTACATACGAAATCTTCTGTTTCACGCGCCGGCCTATGTCTGTATGTCTCTTTCGCACTCATTGAATACAGTAATAGGAATCGTACCAAATTTCATTTCATTGGAGCGCGATCGCTAGAGCTCTACTCGATACATAAGATTACAACTTACTCGAGACGAACGCGTAGACACTATTGTATAAACATAGTAGAATTGAAAGATAATTATAAATATAGATTGCCTATATAATCTTCGTGGGTGGGAGTGCACCGCACCAACGCTCCTTAGGACGAGCCGCTAGTGGGTATATATATTGTACAGTAAAGGGCTAAGTACAGAGCCTTGAGGCAGGCCCCTCCAAACTTGTCTAGGCGATGAAGTATAACCCCGGGAGCGTATAGTTAGGGTTCTTTCCGTTAAAATACTACAAATAATGTGAGTCAGCCTCACAGGTAGACTCAGCTGAAGCATTTTCTGTTTGAGCACAGGAAGCAACACATTATCGTAGGCAGATGTAACGTCTAAAAATACACCGGTCAAAAATTTTTCCCTAGAAAATGCTAAACGGATGTCCGATATAAGTGTGGATAGACTGTCTAAGGTACCCATACCTTTCTGAAAGCCGAATTGCGTTCTAGGTAAGACTTCTGCTCTCCACTATCCATTCCAAACGACCCTTTATGAGATGTTCCAACACTTTAAGTAACACCGAAGATAATGCGAATGGGTCTGTAGGAGGAGGGGTCCGAGGAATCTTTGCCAGGTTTAAGAATAGGTATAATGGTTTGGGCTTTCCAGGATTCAGGGAGTATGCCAGTGAGGAAAAAGGAATTGATTAGATCTAAATAAAGGTTTTGTGCCTGATGACTGCATTTTTGAAGAAAGGAGTAAGGGATGCCATCAGCACCAGGGGAAGAGTCCCGGAGACCCTTAAGTGCTAGCTTAAGCTCTCCGAAGCTAAAGGGTTGATCTATTTCATCTGAAGATGAGATGGAGGAAAGTGGGACACTTACTACATTTGCCATTTGCATCAGTTGTGAGGCAACGTGGGACGGTAAACATTCATTGTAACTGTTTAAGAAGTTCATAATAGAAATTTAAAGATGTTGCACTATGTTAACATTAAGGGTTACAGGAAATGGGGAGGATTCGTTGGGAATGGCAGAACCATTAGGGAGGGAGTATGAGGGGGTGCTAACGATAGACTGGTGTGCAGCCTTACCTAATTGGGGACGTTGGCGGGGGACAGACCAGAGGTCGGGGATACAAATCTTGGGGGAGAGGGGGGGCTACCACTGTCATTTCAGCATATGAACGGCGAACTGGAGGGTATTGGGCAGAAGCTTCCGCGTAAGATATACAATCTTGAGACATAGCAAGCTTGATTGACTTTTGCCTAGATTGTTCCGGGCAAGATCGACTTACAGCGGAGTGGCATCCTGAACAATATAAGCATGTAGTGTTCTCATCAGATACACGATTCCCCAGAATGGGGCTGAGAACACTTATGGCTCAGTGGTAAGAGCGCTGGCACGGAATGCAGAGGTCGTGGGTTCGATTCCCATCCGGGTGAGGAATTTTTTCCATTTCTTTATTACATACATACATATAATCACGCCTTTATCCCTTACGGGGTAGGCAGAGCACTAAGGGCCGATAGAACCACATGGTGCCACTTCTGACCAATTTTTAGGGTATAGTTGAGATGTACAAGTTCGGTTAGTAGTGACAGGTGGTCAACCCATCGCCTACAAAACACCAAGACCCTCTTGTCCCTCTACTGGCTTGTACAGTATGCCCGGGAAGAGAAGCAGCTGTAGTATTACACGTTATTTTTTCACTCCCAGAGCAGCATAGAAGACAATCTTCTTTATTAATAATTTTATAATATGTAATACCTCGGTTTAGACCTACACTGAGCTTTGACATGACCAAATCGACAACAATTCATACATTGAATTGTTGGCAACTGGTACATTTCAACGGGCAGTGAGGTATGGTAGCAAAAAACTCGAGAGGGGAGTACCTGACCTTTAAATGTAAGAACAACCCAGACAGGGTTGGCACCCACACAATTGTACCCTCACTTGTAGTCTTCCTATTCAGTCTACGAGCCTTAAGGACAATACCACAACCTGTAGGTAAAACTAATGAATCAGCTAGTTCATCCATGGTCATATTAATTGGTACATTTTTAACAATTCCAATGCGTGTTATATTATAGGTAGGAATAGAGGCCGTATATTTATGACTTTTTCAAAATTTTGTTGTTTAGAAAGTCATTTGCAGCAGAGGCATTAGTAAATTGCACCGAAATCCTATTGCGTCCAACACCTTAAACACCATTACATACAATATTTTTAATTTTATTTTTTACTACAAATTAGCCAAATTTTAAGGGGCGTAAAGTTGTACCAATGGTAGGTTCTTCTTCGACACGGGAAACATGTATAATGTAAGGACCCTTGTCCTCATTTGAGTACTCTTTTACGCCCTGTGATAGGCTCGGATGAGAATAAAAACTATTATTTTGCGTTTAGGGTAGTGAGGTGGAAGAGGGCTCGACAATGGTTTTTTAGCTGGCATGGACAATTCGACATCGCTTAATCTCTTGCGAGACTCCAAAGTAAAAAGGGAGGGGAAAGGCAGTTCTCAGAGGTCCTGGGTGAGTCCGGAGGCGGGATGTCCACACTAAAATATAGTATGGAAAGGAATGTTAGATTCTATGCTACTTACCAATAGGACACCACAATAACACAGACACTATTTAGATACAGTTCTAGGGGTAATATTGTGATATTATACTAATATAACCTAAAAATCAAAAGATCTCGCTAACACGTGTGATTACCAACTCTCGCGAAAACGGAATCAAAATTAAATTACGATTATCAATGAAGAATTTTCTGACAAGTTAAAATAACTGTTAAAAATAGAGTGCGCTCACGCATCACCCTCCCTAGCTGCTCTCCCCTTCACCTCCCCCTGTACGTGTACAATGACAAAACAGAATTTCGCGATAGTGATGCGCCCACGCCATCTATCCAAGTGATTTGTACTTTTTTTTTATTTTTTACTTTTAATATTTGTCAGACGAAAATCCCTCATTAGGTACAAAGGTATTAGTCCAGTTTATGAGATTGGAAGAAAGGAAACACATTATAATAGAGTAATTATTTCATCCCATTTAACTTACAAACCCTCTAAAAAAAAACTCATTTTTTGGCACTTTCAATAGCTAAATCAGCTGTACAATTGATTTTAACATTGATATTGACTGACGCTAATTGTGTTACAAAGAATTTAAAAATGTATGGTATGGTGATAGAGATAATTTTCCCTTGGCCGCAAAGACGGCATTGGTCGGATTTGTCGTCCGTCTTGCCCGCAATTGGTCCAAGAAGACTTCCGCATTTCATGCATATTACCGCCTGGAAAAAGAAATATAGCTAAGTATACTTAAAAGTCTTAAAACTAAGCTTTTTATATGATAACTAGTGGTCGACCAACGACTTACAAAAGGGCATTACACTCGTACCCGTGCGAAGCCGGGACGGGTCATATACAGGATGTAACAGAAAGGGTATGTTAAGCGAAAAGCTATGTTGATATTTTTTTTTTTCACTATTTCAGAGTTGGTCCTATAATGAAAGTTGTTTCTTTTAATCTTGAATAATTACTGCACTCTTAAAACTAAAAAGAAATAAACTAAACTATAATTATGTATCTACTTATTATTATTATATAGGAAATAGGTTAAGTAGTAGGTAGGTAGGTAAATACAAATAATTTGTATTCAAACATGTACCACCCTAGGCCGCATCTTGCTGAACATCAGACACGATGGCGGTCAAATGTTTGCTAATTGTAAAAAAAAATTATACACATCGATCGTCAGCCTATTGTAGTCCACTGCTGGACGTAGGTTTTCACCATCCAGTCACTACCGGCCGTCCTCTTTAAGTAATCGGTCCGTCTGGTCGGAGGACGCCCAACGCTACGCTTGCCGAGGCGCGGTCATGCCACAGTTGTACATACCTCGCTCTTATCCGAGCAGTCGAACAGTCTGTCCTGCAGCAGGAAGGCACACCCGTGTGATAACAGAGCGTCTCTCTCCATCTCCCCCAGCCTGACGCCGCCGCCGCGTCGCCGGCCCTTTACCGGCTGACGGGTTAATGCGTCCACTGGACCCGTCGTACGCACCTACGGTGTATAAAAAACATGCATAAAACTAACTATATAATCATCATCATCATCATCAGCCTATTGCAGTCCACTGCTGGACGTAGGCCTCCTCCAGGGCACGCCACAAGACTGCCATGAGGGGTATTTGCCCATAGTCACCACGCTGGGCAGGCGGGTTGGTGACCGCAGTTTGTATTTTGGACTATGTTGTCAGTACGGGAGGCGCTGCTGCCCACCTCACGGGAACCCTTAATCGCTTCGTACGATACCCACGGGCAGACATGGGGTGGTACGAATTCTACTCTGCCGGCACCACGCGGCTGCTATATAATTTAACTAACTATATAGCTAATTAGTGGACGCGTGAACAGCTATGTTTAGGGCAGTTTTTGTGAAAATGAAAGCACTTCCGCGCCACTAGTTATTGTTTGGCCCATGAACGATTCAACGATTTGTATTGGACTGCGATTTGTATTGAACTGCGATTTCCGAATAGGGTAGGTATATGCATAAATTTTTTTTATTTCAATTTTTATATTTTACGTAAAAAATGAATAAAGATTGCCCTTGGAATGGCATATCTAACTTTAACCGTTTTGGATTTACAGCAATTAAAAAATACGAGCCGGCAAAATGTTTTTGAAACGCTCCGTTTGCTCCATACTAAAATGGCAAAGACTTTGACGTCATAACATAATAGACAATTGACTCAAATTAGTATGGGGAAAAAATGCAATCTTATTTTATAAACGTAATATTTTATATTTTGTGTATTGTTGTCAATAAAAATTGTTTATTAATAGGTGCAGATATTAATAAAGTATTTATTAAATCAATGAGATAATTCAAAATATGGGTAAAATTGTATGTTTTGACTCCTTTTATGTTGGAAATGTTTTTTCGTTAAATTTTTCAAACTTTTAAACTCCTGTAACTTTGGTATTTACTAACCGATTGAAGTTATTTTTGCACTATTCGGTTTGTATTTGTAATATCTTTCGAATAAAATATAAAAAATATGTTTTTGTGTCAGACGCATATTCCCTATTTGTGATGAATGGCAATGAAGTAGAAATCAAAAAGAATTGCATAAACAACTTACATGAGCCAGTCAAGAAATCTTATATGACTAACACATAACTAAAATTTGATTACCAATCAATCAATTTGCCCTAAAGTGGAACACTATCTCACCTGCCACTTATCAGACACCATATGCCGTAACCTCTGGTAATGTATAACACCGTAGAAGATATCAGCCTCCATTTCCCGTCCGTCGATACCGCTGTACATCCTCTCCGTGCCGTAGTAGTTGTACCCGCCCGCTTCTAGCAAACGACCGAAGTAGTTTATTGCTGTGTCTTGCTCGTTAAAACGGAATGGGGTTGCGTCGTGTACCTACATGAAAACAAATAGGTTTATCTTTCTACCCTTACCTATCTTATTATAAATGGGGTAGCCGCAATATGGTTTCTTTCGAAACTCATAATTCTATATAAATTCCAGGAGGTGTTGGCCTTCAGTTTAAGGTCTTTTTCACACTTTTCAATAAAAGAATCGAAAAGTCGGGAACGATTATCCGACAGCCAAGCTAATATTTCAATGGATCCTGGCTGTTATATAATATTTTATTTTCTTCTATAGTATTCATTCCATAATAATATTATTGAATTCTAGACCACCGGACATCCGAGTGCTTGTTTTCATCTTTTCAGTTTTATTTTTATTATTACATAGTTTGGTTCTTTTTTACAGTCGGGTTTTTTGAATTTTTAAATTATGTTCTTGATTTGAATATCAGTAATCTTTGCTCTCCGCGCCAATTGTATCGGGCGATCCTGTGACTGTTTTCTAGGGCAACTTTTTGAAAATAATCTTTTGGTTAAAATTTTATTTTTAAGTAATGACTTTTCAACGAAATTTTCAATTCAACGAAAATATGAAAAAAATGTCGGAAAATTTAATATTTTTCTGCGAAAATTTTCAGTGTTTTCCGCCTCAAAATCGTAGTCTAAAGTCATGGTATCAATAATTGCCTGGCTGTCACAAACATCCTGTATAAACCATACTTACATGTCCGTGCAAACAAGCCGCTTTTCCGGCCATACATTCAATCATCATGGCGATGGTCATTCTCGAGGGAAACCCGTGAGGGTTGAAGAGGATATCCGGGACTAGCCCACTCTCTGTGAAGGGCAGGTCTTCGCAAGCCCACTTCTGGGAACAGATACCCTTCTGGCCCGCGCGGGATGCGAACTTATCGCCCACTGTTGGGTTACGCTGGAATAAATGTTTTGATTAAATAACGTTGCGACAAGTTGGCACATGACACATACTGACACTCGAAAAAGATAGCCCTCCACTGTAGCGCAGTTGGGTAAAAACATATTCATCTATCTTTTATCTATAAAGGTACATATAATAATATTGTAACTGACCGCTGTCTATCAGGGAAAATTATATACATTAAAATATATATACCTATATAATTTTCCCTGATATACATATACCTATACATTAAAATATTATAGGTATGTAATAAGGTATTTTATTTTACCGTATGTTCTAAATATAACATTCTATTATGACATAATTCTTCGGTGCTTTATAAGAAAACCCTAAACAATGTTTTTCCATTTTGTCTAAATGTTTGTGCACGCTAATTTCTCAAAATTTCCCCTGGAACGGAACAAACTAATCTCAGAAACAGCTTAACCGATTTGGATGTAGTTTTCGGGAATATATTCTGATGGGTATCACTTGAAACGTGTGTTAATTTAAACACTACAAATCGAGATTAGGAGGGCAATCACAACCAACAGAACGTTTTAGGTTATGGTTTAGCTCTGGTTTAACTGTTCATTTGACAGCGTTTCAGACATTTTTAACGTATTTCTTTGGCTTCAAACGTTGTCAATATTGAGCGCGATACGAAATGTGCATAATATAACGTTTTTGTTGTGGTTTAGCTTTGGAAAAAAACGTCAAAGTTTTGCGCGATTGCAACATAATTTGAATGCACATAATTTGATTGTATTGTCGTGTAGCACAGTTATGAAGAAGTTGTAGCCTACCTAATAAATATATACCTAACGAAATAAAAAGAAAATATGCGTTACACGAATTTATTTACAACACAAAATAACACAATATATAAGAGAGATCACTATGAATAATGCGTGAAGGTGAGTGAGGGTGAGTAGAGCGTGGATGAAGGATTGTAGAGTGTAAAAGTGTAGGAAGTCGGTGAGCAGAGTCTTCTTGAGGGTCCTGGGTCGACGGCGTTCCAGGAGTCACGCCCCCGGGTGTAGTAGTTGCGGCCAGGAGTTGAAGGTACTGGATCCGACGGACGGGTCGGTTGTAGATACAGGTGCAGAAGTTGTAGGTACCGGACCAGACAGCCGGGTCACTGTTGTAGATGCAGGTGTAGAAATTGCAGGTAGGAGTTGCAGGTACCAGACCCGACGGACGGGTCACAGTTGTAGATGCAGGTGCAGACGTTGTAGGTACTGGATCGGACAGAAGAATCTTCTCGGTCGCGGATTACTGAACGCGACGCGGGCGCGGATTGTTCGCGCTGTATAGGTCCGTGGACGCGGAGCGCGGTTACTGAACGCGACGCGGGCGCGGTTTGTTCGCGCTGTAGAAGTCCGGCGAAGTGCAGCAAGGGTCCCGGGGCAGGCGGCCCCGGGACAAGGCCTTATAATTCCGTTCTTCACTCTGGCTGAGTAGCCGACGGAATGCTTGACTTTTTCCCGTTTGTATGGCTTATATACGAATTTTTCTCTCCATTTTCAAATTCTTGAATTCGAAATGAATTCTTTTTCTTCATGAAGTTTTGTAAAGATTTGAGTGTACGAAAAGAGTAATATAATGAAAAAGTGACATGACAAGAGCTTGCCAAAAGGATGACTTTTCGTTTCAAAATAAACCAATTTCTGTGTTTTGGTTTGAATTTGTTGGATAATTTGTGATTTAAATATAAAATCAAAAGGGAAACTGTATAATATTATGTATCTGAAAAGCGCATCCTCGAGGAATGATCAGGTGATGAGATAAAGTGAAAATGAAATATGTTGTGATAAACTAAAAAGTCCCTTAAACTTCTCGGATTGAGCTCCTAGGGCTTCTATAAGGTCCTCAAGGTTAGTAAATCCTACATTTCCCCCACAACCCCGGAAAATTTTCGAGAGAAAATTTTGTAGAAGGTTCGAGAGAATCTAGGGAACATTACCTTGCAAAAACATTCATCTAATCGGCAATCATTCGTCTTATTCAATCAACTTCATTCAGATAAAAGTGGAGTTCACGGTCAATGACTACCACTCTAAAGGTATGCTCCAACATTTTGTTTAGGGAGTAGTCGACCGCTCCATGATGGAAAAAGAATTTAACCTAAGGCTTATTTAAAGAGTAGTCAGCCGCTCTGAAGTTAAAGAAGAAGAAGAAGAATTTGACCTAAGGCTTATTTAACGAGTAGTCTACCGCTCGATAACGCAATGGGTACTTCCGTGGTAATGGTTGCTAGCCATATTTGAATCGACCAAGCAAGACAGGTCGATCGCATAAGCGACCGCCGAAGTATCCAAAGGTTTAGTCTAGTAGTAGGGGTTTAGAGTCCCTAAGTGAAGATAGATAAGTCAAAATAGAACTTAGTAGGTACCCTGGTGGTAATGGTTGCTAACCATCTTTGAACGAGCCCAGCAAGACGAGCCGACCGCATAGCATAGCAGCATAGCGACCACTAAAGACCTAGTAATAGTGAAGATATGACCAAAAAGTTCAGCATCAAACAAAAAAAAATTAGAGGTAAAGGAAAGAGCATCAAGCTCCTAAGTATTACTATGTAGGATATTCTAGAGTGAGCTTTAGCATTCGGGTTACCTAGATGTCACCGAATAAAGAATGGTGAAAGAGACGAAGATGATTATGTAGTCAAGACAAAAAATACAATTCAGTCAAGCAAGGTTTAGAAAATGTAGATAGCTCCGTGCCAAACTGTGTCACCGACATGAAGTTGAAAAAGATGAGTGTAGCTAACACGAGTAGATGATAAGACGAGAAATTGTAAAAGTAAAGATTGGAATCCAAAAATTTTCTTTCATTGTAGTTATAGAGTTGAATAAAATTTCAGAATCTAAAAGTTGCACAAAATCTAGCAATAAAAAATAAAGTTTGAAAGGGTAAAGGTAGCAAAAACTCTAGCAAAATTAGTAGTAGAGGGTATTGTAGTAAAGGTATAGTAGCAAAAGATTTATTCCGTTCAAGCTGCCGAGAACTAGCCTAAAGAAGTCTAGAAAACCTATACCTAAAGAAGTCCAGCAAACCTAAGTCCAGAAAACCTATACTTAAATTCCAGAAAACCTATACTTAAAGAAGTCCAGAAAACCTATACCTAAAGAGTTAACCAAAAAGACCTAGACACTAGAAGAAGTGTTATTTTAGAATTTAGAGAAAGTAACGTTGAGATAGTTTAGAAGATAGAGTCGGGCGCCAAACTGTCGTGTAGCACAGTTATGAAGAAGTTGTAGCCTACCTAATAAATATATACCTAACGAAATAAAAAGAAAATATGCGTTACACGAATTTATTTACAACACAAAATAACACAATATATAAGAGAGATCACTATGAATAATGCGTGAAGGTGAGTGAGGGTGAGTAGAGCGTGGATGAAGGATTGTAGAGTGTAAAAGTGTAGGAAGTCGGTGAGCAGAGTCTTCTTGAGGGTCCTGGGTCGACGGCGTTCCAGGAGTCACGCCCCCGGGTGTAGTAGTTGCGGCCAGGAGTTGAAGGTACTGGATCCGACGGACGGGTCGGTTGTAGATACAGGTGCAGAAGTTGTAGGTACCGGACCAGACAGCCGGGTCACTGTTGTAGATGCAGGTGTAGAAATTGCAGGTAGGAGTTGCAGGTACCAGACCCGACGGACGGGTCACAGTTGTAGATGCAGGTGCAGACGTTGTAGGTACTGGATCGGACAGAAGAATTTCTCGGTCGCGGATTACTGAACGCGACGCGGGCGCGGATTGTTCGCGCTGTATAGGTCCGTGGACGCGGAGCGCGGTTACTGAACGCGACGCGGCGCGGTTTGTTCGCGCTGTAGAAGTCCGGCGAAGTGCAGCAAGGGTCCCGGGGCAGGCGGCCCCGGGACAAGGCCTTATAATTCCGTTCTTCACTCTGGCTGAGTAGCCGACGGAATGCTTGACTTTTTCCCGTTTGTATGGCTTATATACGAATTTTTCTCTCCATTTTCAAATTCTTGAATTCGAAATGAATTCTTTTTCTTCATGAAGTTTTGTAAAGATTTGAGTGTACTCATCCACAAAATAAACCAATTTCTGTGTTTTGGTTTGAATTTGTTGGATAATTTGTGATTTAAATATAAAATCAAAAGGGAAACTGTATAATATTATGTATCCTCACACTACAAACGCTGGCTTCTATAAGGTCCTCAAGGTTAGTAAATCCTACAGTATACCCATAGTAACTAGTAAAGTTTACTCTAGTAAAAAATAAACATAGAACTAACCGTAACTCTGAGCACAATGCAGGCTTTCTTGGGCACCTTAGGAGAGAACTCTCCACAAAGCCTCACGTTGTCTACAAACGCTGGCTCCTTGCCGTGGTATCGAGACACTGTGTAGCGCCGGGCTTCGTCGTTGTAGTAACTAGGGGAAATTATATGTATTGTTTATTAATTTTTTGCACAATAAGACTAAGAAAAATATCTAAATAATTGCATAAATAATGAAATACATATACAATACAATAATTGACCCGGTGGCTCAGTGGTAAGAGCGCTGGCACGGAATGCAGAGGTTGTGGGTTCGATTCCCACCCGGGTGAGGAATTTTTTCCATTTCTTTATTAATAATTTTTTACATATAATGTAATTCACATGTATAGTGGCTAGTAATTTGTAATGTACATTGGATCATTCTAAATTTTGTCTAGTAATTGTAGTTGTTTACAATGAACAAATACTAATAACAAAAGAATAATATACTCTCATACAATAAACGTGGTCGTTTGCTGTGTAGACGGAATATGCGTGAGTTAGACTCGGACTTGCCCAGTTTTTTTATTATTAAATCTCACCAATAGAAAGGATCGTCCGGTACGATTTTATACCATCCTTTTCCTTTGCCAACGGCAAACTAAATATCTCGCTGTTATATCGCGGCAAAGCGTAAGGATAGTGTGGGGTTGCTGAAAAGGGAAGCGCTTCCGGTCCACGGAGAAGGTATAAAAGAGGAGGTGGGACTATGAACTGAGTCGTGTGGCAATCGTGAGGCCATGACATCATGATAGGGGCGGAGCTTCAGGGCCTGTAACGCAGTAGCTGTAACCACACACTTATGCAAGTAGTTTGACTAGTCACTACAAGGTGGTTTCTATGTAAATGGGCAGGGCTACAGTGTTCAATGCTCCCCTCGTCCCATACTTCACCCCCGCTCTGCGGCACACTATTTTTGTACGAAAATATACTTAGCCGCTACTCCTCTTTTATACCTTCTCCATGTTCCGACCCCACCGGGCCACTACCACTAGTTATTATTTCGCCCATGCATATATTCCGATTGTTGTGAGAAACTTCGATATCGCATTCTAGGATTTGTATTGGACTCTGGTTCTGTCTTGCGTGCGATAGGTGGCTCCGCTACAATTATCACAAAAAAAAAACTTAAAACTTAAAAACTCACCAATAAAACGGATCGTCCGGCTGTACGATCGCTCCGACCGGCGGAAAGCCGTCCTCATCGATATATTCGACTAACTCCGGTTTTTCCGGATCTCGAGCGAAGTACGATTGTACGGATTTGAGCTCGATAAAGTCGGATTTGTAAACCGAACCGGCCGCTAGACCACGCTCGTAGGCAGACTTGTTTATTATCATCGCGTCTTCCATGTCGTAACCCTGGGGTATTTATTAGATGGGAGTGAATTATATGTAACCTACTAGTAGCCGCCCGCGACTCCGTCCGCGTGGACTACAGAAAAAACAAAATGTCGAAATTATCCGGAATAAAAACATTTTCCCGGGATAAAAAGTAGCCTATATGTTAAGTGGGACCTGTCACAATATATTCCTGAAAACTGCATCGAAATCGGTTCAGCCGTTTCTGAGATTAGCGTACACAAACGCACAGACAAACAGACAAAAATTCCAAAAATCATCGTTTGGGGTTCTATTGCGTTGATAAAGGTCTCCTATAATATTTTTTCTCATATATCTTCCATGTACAGACAGCGATCCGTTACATTTTTATTATATGTATAGATATAGACTAGCGGCCGTCCACGACTTCGTCCGCGTGAAGGAGCATTACATCCGAGCAAAGTCGGGGCGGGTTGCTATATAGCCTATAGCCTTCCTTGATATATGGGCTATCTAACACTGAAAGAATTTTCCAAATCGGACCAGTAGTTCCCGAGATTAGCGCGTTCAAACAAACAAACTCTTCAGCTTTATAATATTGGTATGGTATAGATTAGTGATGAAAGAAACTCAGGCTTTTTATAAAGACGACTCACGACTGAGTCAGTCTTTTAGTCCGCAACCTTTAGTCCTAAGACTAGTAGGCTTATTAGTCGAAGTCGTTTAACGTAAAACGGAAGGAATGTTGACTTACGGTACTCTTAACTTACAGAGCCAGCAATTTTGATTTATGATTAAAGCAATTTTGACTTACGGTGTAAGTAATCTTAACGTACGGCGTAAATAATTTTGACTTACTTAATATGGTCGATTCCGGCAGTCACACTTATACATAAACGTTAATTTAGTCCTACCTGTCCTTTTCTCTCTCAGCCATTTATGTTAAGGACGGAGAGAGATAGACCTGACTAAGATTAGGTTTACGTTTAAGTGTGACTGCCGGAATCGACCCTATTCTGTATCTACCTATATAATCTTGAGTTATGGTGGTGTAAGTAATTGACTTTCAATGCAAGCCATCTTGACTTTTAGTGTAAGTAAGCTTGACTTACAGTATAAGTAATCTTCACACTCACAGCGTAAGTAACCTTGACTTACGGCAAATATTTACAAATTAAACTCACCGTGTAAGAAATAACAGCGACAATAGCGTTAGTACCACACGGGTAATCGTCCAAACCGATGTTATCGTAATGCGTGGGACGGAACAATGGCGTCGCGGGAGTTTGTAGTCGATAGTGTTTGGTCTCCGCATTGGTCAGCCATGTGTGTATCGGTGTGCCCATGGTTTGCTTGCCCATCTGGCATTGGTACATGTTTCTGGGGATGAACAAATATATATCATGGGCCTTGTATACTGGGTGTAAAAAGACAACTTTGCTCTTTTAATACCTCGTATTCTTTGTAACATCACGATCATTTTTTTCTATGGAAGCACCCCTGGGAAACCACGGGTTTCCAAGATATTGAGGTCCAAAGTTACATGAATATCAGCATTTTTTTTAAATAAGTCCACCTGGAAACAGTTCACAAACATTTTTTTTAAAGACACCATATTAATATTTAAAAATGTTAGTTTTGTAGGTACATTTGTCAATCGAATACATTGCTTGCAATAAAAAGAGATTTAAATAAAAATCGTTTCCCAGGGTTGGATCCATAGAAAAAAATGATCGTTACGTTACAAAGAATACAAGGTATTAAAAATAACAACGTTGTCTTTTTACACCCTGTATATTTTACAATTAATTATTTATTCTGCTTTGTCAGCTTGCCCCTTGACAAAGGCCTCCCTCAGAATCTCCACCTCTTCCTGTCCATAGCACATCTCCTCCAAGTACCTCCTGCTACCTTTCTCATTTCATCCTCCCATCTTACTCTTTGTCTGTATAAGTATTAGTATATATCAAGCGGTGATAGCCCAGTGGTTAAGACGTGCACATTCCAAGCGGGAGGCGTAAGTTCGATCCCAGTCACGGGCCTGTACCAATGAATTTATTTCATGTAAAGATTTTAATGTTGTAAAATTGTCACTTAGCTCGTGCCTCGGAAAGCACGTAAAACCGTCGGTCCTGTTGGACTATGAGAGTAACGGAATAGAGAGTGCATCAGTGTTTGCGCACACACTTGTGCACTATAATATCTCCTGCGTAATCTCCGTAGAGATTAGTCGCCTTGGTCGAAATACGGTCGGTATATGTGTATGTATGTGTGTGTGTGTGTGTGTGTATATATGTATGTATGTGTGTATGTATATATGTGTGTATATATATCCAAAGGCCTCAGCGGAAGATCAGCGCAATTTAAATATTGCATATGCTGAGCTGGGACCATTTTGCAACATTTGTGTATTACTCTTTAAATACATTGTAATTTTTAACTGACTGTATAGGTATATGTGTATAACTAATGTTGCAAATAAAGAAATTTGATTTGATGTATATGTCGCAGGCAATTTGTATGATTCGTCTTTATACAAAACGACTAGGCATTTTGAATAGTATGGGTTTTGGAGCGAGACAATTTGGCTTCTAGCAATTGGTCTGCTTAATTAATTAGGTTATGTTGGACCTGTTAAAATAACAACGACGAGTCGAGTGAGCGTAGCGAGCATGTCCCTGCATTTATGCGACCGGCGAAGTGGTAAAAGGAATTTTTCTCTCATACTATTCAAAATGCCTGGCGAGCGTTTATAAACGGACGACGCCGTTTGTATAAAGACGAATCATACAAATTGCCTGCGACATATATATGTAAGTATGGAGTGTACATATGAATATAAATTTGAAAGACTTACCGTGGAGACTGGTTGCAGTCCGGCATAGGCACCAATTGAGCTAAGTTACTCATGAAGGCAGATTTCGACAACTCCAAATGTGTGGTTTTACCTAAAATAATGGTAAAAGTATAATGGTATTACTTTCTATTTTAATGTAGGTACCCCTATGGGTTAACTTTGGCCTCCTACAATAGAACAGTGAAAACCACATTCAATACATACAGACAGAAAATCCTAAAAAGTGTCGTTTTGGCTTCTTCTTCTAATGCCTTTCAAAAAGCCCCATATATTATTTACTGCTGAATCTCCGATGTGGAGATAAACTTGAGTTACAGATTTATTACATGTAATGTATACTATGCTGCTCTGGGAGTGAAAACAACGTATAATACGACATCTGCTTCTCTTCCCGGGCATACTGTACAAGTCAGTAGAGGGACAAGAGGGTCTTGGTGTTTTGTAGGCGATGGGCTGACCACCTGTCACTACTAACCGAACTTGTACATCTCAACTATACCCTCAAAATTGGTCAGAAGTGGCACCATGCGGTTCTATCGGCCCTTGGTGCTCTGCCTACCCCGTAAGGGATAAAGGCGTGATTATATGTATGTAATGTATACTACATAGATTTATTTAACTTACCTTTATAAATCTCGGATTTCGTGATGGCGATGTCCAAATACAGTTGTTCCAGAGTGCCGATGTACTCGAGTTGTCCCGTCGTTAGGTTTATAACGGGTCGCACCATCCTCGCCTCTGTCGTTATTAGGAACACGCCTGCATATTGCGCGCACACCTAGGAAATAACATACATACTACACTATGTATATCTATATACATAAAATAGCGTAACAGTAATAGTAGAATCATACGGTCTGTGAAAACTGGGTTATTGGCATGAAGAAGGTATAAAAGAGAAGGTGGGACTATGAAGTGAGTCGTGTGGCAATCGTGAGGCCATGACGTCATGATAGGGGCGAGCTTTCAGGCCTGTGTAACGCAGTAGCTGTAACCACACGCTTGTGTTTCGAAAGTAACCATATTAAAATTACAAAGACACTAGCGCTTTTATCAGGGTACTTTTTTACTAAAACGTAGTATAATATTGCCATCTAGTGATGAGTAATTGCACTAGTAAAACAATCTTGAACTTCATATTGATAATGAGCAAGTAGTTTGACTAGTCACTACAAGGTGGTTTCTATGTAAATGGGCAGGGCTACAGTGTTCAATGCTCCCCTCGTCCCATACTTCACCCCCGCTCCGCGGCACACTATTTTTCTATGAAAATACACTTAGCCGCTACTCCTATTTTATTTCTTCTCCATGGTTATTGGTTTTTATAACGGAGAACTGACTTTAGCAGATCTCCCAGATTTCGTCCTTAGGCATAAATAACAAAAACATAACCACCTAATTTACTAACCTGTTTATGAGGTATAGTAACAATCTCCGTGGTCAACGGCACCTCTTCCCCCTTAATCTTCAGCATGCGTAGATACGAGGTGGATTTGTCCACGGTATCTTCCGACAAGTACCCTACTAGGCGACCGTCTATGAATACCGGGTATTTGTACTCGTCGCGGGGAAACTGCGTTATCGAGGAAATGGGTTCCATGCCTGGGGAAATGTACGTAAATAAATATATTCAAAAACATTTCTACACATTAACTTAGTGCCATACTAAGATCCCTAAGATCTTGTGGGTACTAAGCATACATTTAGGTAGATAAAAATCAAGCAATCTCGAATAATTACTGCACTGAAATGTATGGAACAGCTGATTTTTTTTCAATGTTTCGGAGTTGGTCCCATAGTGAAAGTTGTTTCTTTTAACCTACCTAGTTTCGTAGCAAAAGATTTTGGATAGACCTTATAGTTTTCACATAAATAAATAGTTTGACTGCTAGACAGGTGGATCCCGTGATTATGAATTATCCAGGATAAAAACATTTTCCGGGATAAAAAGTAGCCTATATGTTAAATGGGACCTGTCACAATATATTCCTGATAACTGCATCGAAATCGGTTCAGCCGTTTCTGAGATTAGCGTGCACAAACGCACAAACAGACAAAAATTCTAAAATCATTCATTTGGGTACTATTGCGTTGATAAAGGTCTCTTATAATATTTTTTCTCATATATCTTCTATCCATCTACAGACAGCGATCCGTCACAATTTTATTATATGTATAGAATATATCATTATGTATTATATATATTATTTTATCTAGAAGTAAAAAGAATGTTCAAGAACGAAACTAAGTTTTCTATCAGACACATGTTTGTGTTTTACTATAATCAATAGCCCCTAAAGAGTTTGCTATTCACTTTAACACCTACCTACCCATCATAAGAAGAAGCAGTTTTCGCACTTACCACATCGTTCTAAAACTGATGGAAGACCTTCTAGCAACTTTGGGTCAGCTGGCTGCGTCACCTGAACGATAATAACAATATATTATTTTAGATCATCATCATCATCAGCCTATTGCAGTCCACTGCTGGACGTAGACCTCCCCCAGGACACGCCACAAGACTGCCATGGGAGGTATTTGCCCATAGTCACCACGCTGGGCAGGCGGGTTGGTGACCGCAGTTTGTATTTTGGACTATGTTGTCAACACGGGAGGCGCTGCTGCCCACCTCCCGGAAACCCTGAATCGCCTCGTACGATACCCACGGGCAGACATGGGGTGGTACGAATTCTACTCTGCCGGCACCACGCGGCATAGCGGGCACACATGTAAATGATAAGGGACAAGTTGCAGTGTCAGAAGAGTCGACTAAGGGGCAACTCAGGGGCGTTCTACTCGTATCTAGCGATAAGCCAGCAGCATGTCACCGATCTTTTACATCTCTAGGTATGGTAAACGTGGCTCCAAACCAGAATCTATAATTGTAGATATGTAATTAGACACTGCTGCTCTGGGAGTGAAAAAAAAACGTATAATACTACAGCTGCTTCTCTTTCCGGGCATACTGTACAAGTCAGTAGAGGGACAAGAGGGTCTTGGTGTTTTGTAGGCGATGGGCTGACCACCTGTCACTACTAACCGAACTTGTACATCTCAACTATACCCTCAAAATTGGTCAGAAGTGGCACCATGTGGTTCTATCAGCCCTTGGTCCTCTGCCTACCCCGTAAGGGATAAAGGCGTGATTATATGTATGTAACTATGTAGACACTGTCACAACCACAACTCCCTCGCCTCCCTCAACTCCCTCGCTCGGCTCACCTGTGCAGTACTAGTGAGGTGGTTGAGCAGGCCGCACGGGGCTCCGTCGGGTGTGTGTACGGGACAGACAAAGCCCCACGCGTCCGGTAATAGCTGCCGCGCTTCGGTGGTTCGCATCTCCATGAAGAAATTACCTCGGTGGATTGCTCTGAAAATAAGAATGTTTAGCTATACATCGTCACCATCCATCCTCCATTCCGACCGGTCGGAAGCAGCCTGCATCCAACCGCCGCTCGCGACCTTGGCTAGGACCATCTCGCGGGTGGCCTTCCCACGCTGCGTTTGCCGATACGTGGTATCCACTCTATAACCTTTCGGCTCCAACGGCCATCGGTTTTTCGAGGTATACATACTCGTATTCAATTACCATCTTCAGCCCGGCTAGCACGGCCAACGATACACGATATGATAAGTCAATTTATCGATAACTAGCTGTCAAAATACGATAAATATAGCCGCCATGTTGAATTTTATCGATTCAGCGAACATAACCATGCTGGTAACGTTACACGGTACGATACGATATGATAGATAAAAATGCGAGCATGTTCTATCTACCGAACCAACTAACTAACAACTTAGTTAGTTAGTTGAGTTGTTAGTTAGTTGGTTCGGTAGATAGAACTAACATGGAAAACTAATCCTGATGATGCCAGGGAGGGTGTTGGCGAAACATATGTCGATTAAAATTTTAATTGGTTTTCGGATTAGCAGCTATGTATTTATGGTTGCATGCTAGGTGCTTGGATCTGGCTTCTCGTTGCGACTGTAGTGTCTTGTGTTCGTGATCATGAGTAGGCAGATCCGAGGGTCAGCGGAGGGTATAGGGCCCGGTGGCGGGCGATCCCTCAATAGTGACTAGTACTAACTTGAAATGCGACATATATCTCATTCGGTTGATGTTATCAGCGACGACAGTCAGTCCCTTGTGCTGCGATAAGGTGACGGCATTCGACGGCGCATTCCCGGTCGAAAGAAACGTCTCCATTCGAGTGCCCAGGTTGGGAATCGTGCGCAGAATCAGCTTTGTTTCTGCCTGTAGAACATAAATAACTTACTGATAAATAACCTCATTTATTTAAAGAATAAGATCCGACTGTGTACAAATGTTGACCCAGCGAATTATGCAGCTTGTCAAACTTATTCTTGGTTTTGACATAAAGGAGAACTAACTTTAGCAGATCTCCTAGATTTCGTCTGTAGGCGATCATAACGGTTATTCGTTTCACGGTGGTGGCCATAAAGCCCCCAAAACGCTTACTTATGCTTGACAGACCGTAACTAATATATATAAATTAACATGTAAAAATGACAATCGACAAATAAGTGTATGCTTTCATGTCGAATAAATAAATAATTTCAAATTCATTACGTAAGTATAGTTGTAAAGGATAACTTACATCATTAAGCACATAATCCGCTTTTTCCGCCGCTCTCTTCAAAATGGCGTATTTGAGAGAATTGACAGTAGTCTGTAATCGTTCCTTCAACACTTGCAAATAAAGATGGCCGCCGGTTTGTATCTCTTGCACCATTACCGCGTCGGCACCTTCCACCTATAAAACGTTAAAAAATTTAAATAAGTTCTGATGTGGCACTTCACTAGAATACATCAGCTGCATCTCCTTCCGAGCACGTCGTAAGAGTCGACTGACGAACATGGGCATTCTCTCAGGCAAAACTATCAATAACATCTATCCCCTCTATACTAATTTGTGTCAATGTTGCACCAAATGAGCGTCACTAAGAACTACGCTCTAGTTTTATCAAAATATATTCAGTTTTCGTAAAAGAGTTCATCCCATTTCCAAGTCCCTAACTAAATCCATTTCACATTAATAACATTCTAGCTAGTTACATAAAAATCGTGTTTAGAGTAGAATAGCAACACCCCATGTCTGCCCGTGGGCATCCTAAGAGGCGATTAAGGGTTTCCGGGAGGTGGGAGCGCCTCCTGTGTTGACAACATAGACCAAAAACCCGTCTGCCCAGCGTGATGACTATGTGCAAAACCCCCCTATGGCAGTAGCCTTGTGGCGTGCCTTGGGGGAGGTCTACGTCCAGCGGTGGATTGCAATAGGCTGAAGACGAAGCTATTTACAGTCAGAACCTCGTCCGTTAAATAGCTGGGTGCACCACGGGCAGGTGAGGTTCACTTTGGGACCCTACCTAAGATATATGTTCTAAGTCGAATCTACTTATACGTGAAAAAGTAATACGTGATTAAACTTTAAAATAGTAACACATAACTAACCTTACACTTGTTCTGCACCATATCATACAGTTTATGCGCCATATACACCAACCCGTGGAACTTGTCCGTCATACCGTCCAGGTGGATCATGACGCAGCGCGACAGGAGGTAGTCACACGCGTCCTCGTCCTCGGCCCACGGCGGCAGCGCACGCAGCCTGCTGCGGAACATACTGCCGAGGTAGGCGCGGCATTCCGACGACGTGTGCAGGCCTTCTTCGTGAAGCTCGCGTAACATGTTTTGTATGCAGCTGCAGAATTAATGGCGATGTCGGTAAAACAGGTTAGCTTGCTGGAAACAGCGCAATCTATTGGGTCTGCTGTGAATCTACATCAGTGAATTCTTCTTCGTGAGGATATTCTGCTGTATAAAATAGAATCTATAGATGGCTAGCGCATCTAAATTCTGTTTTGTCATATTTCTGTTTTGTTAGTCGAAGGGGGAGGAGCTAGGGAGGGTGATGCCACCTACACATTTGTTTTAACATAACTACATACAGGAATATTACTGACAACTATCCTAGGATAGAAAAACTGCAAGGGCAAACACACACGGCTGTGTTTACTAAAGAGCTGATATCTGTTTAACTCATCGATGGTTAAAACTATAATTGGGGGCGGAGCGCTTCACATTGCCCACCGACCGTCTGCGCGCCGCCAAAACCCTTCGACAAGTAATTTTCGTGTGTGACAAACGGACAGATCTACCCTACGAGCCTCTTAACCTAAAGTGGAAAGAGAAGTGAAAAACACGAGAGATGCAAAAGAAAGAAGAGAAAACAACAAGGTTACATCATTACCTATTTTCACTTTGTAAAACCCTAAACATTTAATTTTCTTAGCCCAGCCCCCTTTCTAAACAAATGGGAATGAGAAATCATGGGAAAATTTATGTCGCGCGTAACACACCACTACCTATTGTTCATTAATTTAAACTGCACTAAACCTTTAAAATCATCAAAATCGGTGAATCTTCTTAAAATAACGAACCAACGTCCTCACTCTTATCTAAATTGTCAGATGACGCTAATGAAACGACATTAAAGACAACCATATCGCATTGCTGTCACTACTCATCTCAGACTAAGTTAAAATTTTGTTTTTAAGTCTTTATTTAAGACAAACGAACCACCAATTTTTTTCTAAATAATGAAATAAAGTCGGAAAATTTTAGAATTTTCCTGTGAAAACTTTCACTGGTTTTCATCTCAGCATGGTCGCACCATATATACATATAGTCACACCCATTATCCCCCAAAGAGGATGGGCAGAAGTGTGCACTACGAAGTATGTCCCACGTGGTAGGGCATGACCCTAATGTGAACGGCTAATAGGGAATATTTCCGCATCCATATAAGGCTAATTTTTCATGATATTAGTCGAACCCACCTACACCATAACTACATACAGAATTTTTATGGGGGTTCACATTCTGTTTCACGCCGCGCGTGCGCCGACCTAATGAAACACATTAAAGACAACCATATCGCCTAACTCATGTCTAGTGGCCGGTATGTCGGCGCTCCATCTTTCGAAATCTTCTGTTTCACGCGCCGGCCTATGTCGGTATGTCTCTTTCGCACTCATTGCATACAGTACTAGTAATCGTACCAAATTTCGCTAGCGCTCCACTCGATACATAAGATAACAACTTACTTGAGACGAACGCGTAGACACTATTGTATAAACATAGTAGAATTGAAAGATAATTATAAATATAGAGAAATATAGATTGCCTATGTAATCTTCATGGGTGGGAGTGCACTGCACCAGCGCTCCTTAGGACGAGCCGCCAGTGACTAATTACATACATATTTACAAAAAATTTAGACAAAAATACATACTTGACATAATACAAGTCGTTCTTCTTTCCATGAAGCAGCAGTCTATAGATGTAGTGGTCCGGCCAGTTCACCAGACACTTCATGATGAGCAGCAGCGGAGTGTAGTACATTACTTTGTGGTGAGAGAACATTAGTTTACATGACCCATTTTGTAGGAAATGTAGCACGTTGTTCTGAAAAATAAATGGATTGCGTCTCTTTTTAACAAATTTTTTTCTGCAGTCCACGCGGACGGAGTCGCGGGCGTCCACTGGTATAATGTAAAGGGAAAATAAATATTAGAAGGATTACTTCGATCACGTACAACACGACCTAGTACTATAGGTACATATTATTTAATATGTAAAGAAGCTATAAAACATATAAATACTAACCGTGCTAGTCTGATCAGACATGACGCAGCGTATCAGCACGCCGTATTCCGAGAAGAGATTCCCTCGCATCCTCCACGTGGGACGCTTGATGGCGACCGGGAAGTTGCGCCGGGTCACCAGGAGCATTCGGGCGATGCGCTCGTGGCCCTGCGAATGTTCAAATACAAATCAATATCCTATTTATTCAGTGACGTGATTATAGGTAGACGTGATGAAATCGTTATAAAAAGTGGCTCCAGTAAATCTATATAAACGTTATAACTGCATTAGATCAGATTTTTAAACTTGAATCTTATGTAGTTACCATAAGACTCGACTTTGCTTGTATCAATTTATGACAATAGATGCCCAGCCATACATTTGAGCAGCTATTTGTCGAGCCATTTTGGGAGCGCTGTCACTGATTCTAGTTATAATTCATCTAAGTATTATTTGCCTTATAATTTATATTTGACTCATAATTTATTTGCCTTATCTAAATAAGTGTAGAGATACATGTTATTAATAATATTTACAGTAACTCCTACATATTTTAAAATTATCAATAAAGAAAATGGAAAAAATTCTACACCCGAGTGGGAATCGAACCCACGACCGCTGCAAACCGTGCCAGCCGCTATAACCACTAAGCCACCGGGTCAATTACTCGGATGACGAATTTTACCAACTCTTTTCTAAATTACATTTTCGCAATGTTATTCTTCATCCCGATAGCTATATACTAGCCAAATCTCGGCAAACAAAGCTGAATCCCTCAGCACAATGTTTAAAGATGAAACGATCAACCATATCCTATCCTACATATTTCGTTATATTATGTCTGACAGGCAAATTCTTGTTTCGATTGTGTGCGAATGAATGTTGCGATAGTGCGAAGTTACGGGTGTACGAAGCCAATTTACGTGTTATAGTCGCAGTACATTATACAGGATGTTTTTTCGTTGTCACCATTTACGAAGGAATAATTTTTACGTTCGTTTTTTTTTTTTCGTGGAGAAAAGTTGTTCGTAACGATGAGGAGAATCCATAGTATTCGGAAACGTTAACAGCCAAAAACACCCTGTATTCATGTACAATAAAATAAGTACATATCTATATTATGCACCCTGTCAGGGAAGTCGCTGGGGCACTCTGGAGAAGGACAGCTAGAGATAAAACACTATGGTGTACTCTGGGGGAGGCCTTTGCCAAGGGCAAGCTGGCAAAGATTAGTTAAACGAAACACTATTGATACTTTTTCTATGATTGTATTTGTTATCTATATTCTATCTACACATATAATAAAATTGTAACAGATCGATGTTTGTGCACGCTAATCTCAGAAACGGCTGAACCAATTTCGATGCAGTTTTCAGGAATATATTGTGACAGGTCCCACTTAACATATAGGCTACTTTTTATCCCGGGAAAATGTTTCTATCCCGGATAATTTCGATATTTCGTTTTTTCTGCAGTCCACGCGGACGGAGTCGCGGGCGTCCACTAGTCAGTAATAAAGGCATATTTTATTTATTTATATTATGCACTGTACATATAATAGGGTCAATTCTGACCATCACATTTAAACCGAAATGTAAAATTAGTCCTACCTATCTTTTCTCTAAGCCATTTATGTTAAGATTGGAGAGGGACAGACCTGACTAAGCTTAAGGTTAGGTTTACGATGATCAGAATCGACCATAATACCTGCTAAAGAGATTATGCAGTTTCTTGAACATGCATTTGCTACAAACCTGACACACCTTTTCCACTTCAAAGTCTGAATTAAAATTGAAAAATAATCTATAATGTCTCTGATTTCTGTCAAAAATGGGATATTTGCAGAAACTGTCAATAATGTACTCACTTTAATAATGAAATAGCCTCCCCATTCATCTGCATGTTCATTATGCCTCACCAACTGTTCTGGAGTTAAATCGGCCAGGTGACACATTTTGGACTGAAAGAAAAATACCTTAATGAAAATTTGCCTGTATTTTTATTAATAGCCCCTATTAACACTGGTTTTTGCATACCTCGGTATATTTGCATACCATATACTCGGTGTCCTTGGTGAGATTTTAATTGCATACCTTACAGTTAGTCATCTAGTCAGTCCAGCACCCTCTGCTGCCCACAAACTTTAATGGAGCAACTCAAAATATAATTTACTTACTACATGAAAAGGTATACATAATCTTGCAAAGAGCAAAGTATATCTTGAGTTGCCCTATCAAATAGTATGCACACCGTCAAATCTCAGTGTGATGTGAACTGACCTTTAACTGTAAGGCAAATCCTTACTACAGCATTTAAAGTAGACTTGTAATGAATAGTATATTCGGCAGTATACCTAATACCGAATATTCGGCAGTATACCGAATATTCGGCGAGCCCCCTGACCGAATATATGGAAAAAGTATTCGACTGGATTTTAGTGCTATAGCGTGATTGTTTCACACTCTTTTGTTCTAATGTACTCACCGCCCGCGCATGCGCAGTTGCTCTGCACGGTAACGCACTGCATGTTTAGACAAGTTTATTTAGTGGATATTGTATTACGTCAAGTACAGTTTATCATGCTCTCCTGGTTTTGATCTGTTTGTAAGTGTAATAGTGTGAAATTTTACAAATAAACAATTAAACAATTACGAACGTACTTTAATAATAATAAATGAAGGGTACAGGCAAAGAACAAGGAATGTCACAATTTTTATTTTTTTGTTTTATGCTGTCAGTGCCATCTATGGTTGTAGTAGATTGTTTCACAGTTACTAGGTTTCCCATAATCTCAACAGATGTTGCTAAAAAATTGCGTGTGTATTTGATTCAAATGAAAAGAACAGGGAATGTCCATGACATACCGTCAAAGAAGAAGGACAGTCCAAAATTTGACAGTTAACAATTTCTAGGTTAGAATTCATAGCGGTTTCTTTTCATTTGATTCATTTTGTATGAATATTTAATAATGTTTTCTGACTCCGAAAACGAAGAAAACTCTATTAGTTTTATTAATCAATCTACAAAAAAAAAGAAAGATAACCGGAACCAGAACGGTTGACGAGCTTTAAATTTTTGCAAAGTTTTAAAATTCATTGTTTTACTATTTATTCATATAAATATAGTTTATATATATTTATATATGGATGCAGACAGTGACGGGGGCGAGCCCCCAACTGAACATGCGAAAAAACGAAAATTCACTAATACTACTACCATAAAGCTTTTTTGCCTATAAGTGAAGTTAAGTATAAAGATTTAATGCATTTGATGCCATTTTTTGCAAGAGAAACACAAGTTTTTTATGAATCATTAGAATATGATTCCAAAACCAAAGAATGTAATGATTAATTCAGTTTTTTTTTTGTATAAGAGTAATTTCCTAAAGGACATTCCTTGTTTTAAACTTGTTAGAAAATGCTTATAATTTTTATTTAATTTATTATTGATTTGTTTTTAATAAAAGGCGGTGCAATTTGAATTATAATGTTAAAAAAAATAACTAATTATTAGATGTAAGTGTAAGAGACTTTACAAATTGATCTCAATAATAAAACAATGACTTCTAAACTTTAAATTGCGTTTTTCTCTTAATTAGTAAAATTGGACATTCCCTCTTCTCTGCCTGTACCCTTCAAATTGATTATGGCCTTTAACAAGAAATCACATACATGGACATACTTCGAGGATGATGTAAATGACCCAAAAAGTGCAGTACTATAGGACTGGAGTACTATCATTAAAACATTGTGCTGAGGGATTCAGCTTTGTTTGCAGAGATTTGGTTTATGTATAGCTATCGGGATGAAAAAATAATGTTGCCAATAATGTAATTTCAAAAAGAGATGGTAAAATTTGTCATCTGAGTAATTGACCCGGTGGCTCAGTGGTAAGAGTGCTGGCACGGAAGGCAAAGGTCGTGGGTTTGATTCCCACCCAGGTAAGGATTTTTTTCAATTTCTTTATTAATAATTTTATACAATTTATAACATTACAATAGGAAGTGTGACCGCAGAAGAATTAATAGTCTGACAGCTACGAATCCAACTCAAACTCTCACTCACATACCTTTATCATTATAGGAAGGCTTCCAAGGGACTTGTCAATACTAGTTACTTTGCCGTTTATAGATATTGATAATCTAATCTTAAAATCGCCCTTGTACGTAGCTGCCCTTTGTCGGCATTCAGTCGGTAAGACATTCTGGTTTCTAACCCCGACCGTTTCCATTGGCACCGTAGGTCTAGCGAAAGCTGCTTCATCTATGGTTATTTTCACTCGACTTCCACTAGGCAACTCAAACTGGGACGGTATAAGCTGTTGTAAAGCTGCCTGTAAGCCATCACCCAACATGTAGTTGAAGGAGTCTATATGTGGAGCGCCGAGACATTGCAGGTACTGTAACAGCAAGATTGCATGTTTAACTAATTATATAAAACTAATTCTAATCAAGTTTGAATGTAGTTGTGTGTTAAAACACTGATAAAAACAAACGTAGAGGTTACTTACAGGATTCGCGGTTTGGGGCGGTTTCCTATAATTCGGGTTGCTTGTATAAGCCAATGAAGGCTTTTGAATGATTTTCTTAGGATCCATATCAATAAAACTTAAACCATTTACTTATTTCCATTTAAAAATCGTAATAAAAACACGTGAACACAGACTACAAGTTTTTTTGTTTAGTTTATCCCGAAGGAAAGGCAAGGGGAACTAAGCCCATACAGCCATTGTCTTTAGTAAATGATTTCTGAATTTATGATGGATGATAATGATGATGATGAATGGAAACGTCGGAAAAATCCTCAAGAATAAGTGTAAAGTTAGTCAAAATGAAAAATTATTGCAGAAAAAACTTACATGGGCCCATGAAGAAATCGTATTCCGGCTAAAGTTTTACTCAGCTTACCTGCGTATAAAACCATGCACACGCACTAGATTCACATCACAAGTAATCAAAATATAACTCATCTACCAGAAAACATCACTTTACGGAGACATACAAGCCATTTACAAATAATTTTTGATTTTCACAAGAAAATTCCACCTGCTCCCTTCCAGCTTTTCCCGCCGAATCCGACTACATAGAGAACTAGTTACGGACCATAGAAATGTAGAGGACATACCAAATCCCTGTTACGGACGCATTTTTTTGTTTGTTTAGTTTATCCCGAAGGAAAGGCAAGGGGAACTAAGCCCATACAGCCATTGTCTTTAGTAAATGATTTATGATGGATGATAATAATGATGATGAATGGAAACGCCGGGAAAATCCTCAAGAACAAGTGTAAAGTTAGTCAAAATGAAAAATTATTGCAGAAACAACTTATATGGGCCCATGAAGAGATCGTATTCCGGCTAAAGTTTTACTCAGCTTACCTGCGTATAAAACCATGCACACGCACTAGATTCACATCACAAGTAATCAAAATATAACTTATCTACCAGAAAACATCACTTTACGGACACATGCAAGCCATTTACAAATAATTTTTGATTTTCACAAGACAATCCATCATAAATTCATAAATCATTTACTAAAGACAATGGCTGTATGGGCTTAGTTCCCCTTGCCTTTCCTTCGGGTTAAACTATTAAAAAAAAAAATATATATATATATATATATATATAGCTGTTGCCCGCGACTCCGTCCACGTGGACTGCAGAAAAAAACAGCCTATGTGTTAATCCAGGGTGTCAGCTAGCTAACAGCATACAAAATTTTATTAAAATCGCTCCATCCGTTTAGACGTGAAGAAGTAAGAAACATATACACTCACATACTTTCGCCTTTATAATAGATAAGTAGTCGCCGGTACTGAATGTGTAAAAAAATGTATAAAGAAAATATCATAAACATTTTAGCGCAAGCGTAGCGAGCTCGAAATTTTTAGGGTTTTTTGGCACACTATTGTCATTTATTTCTCGAAAATGCAGGCTCTATCGAGAATTTGTGACGATCGCTAATGCATAATGGTAATGCTGATGCAGGTGAAGCGAACGATAATTATTTGCCATTTTTTACTGTTAAATCTTCGATTATTTCTTTGTAAACGTCCCTGATACATAGAGCAGGGTGCGTGGAGCGGGGCGGCTACATTTAGTCCACCAAATTTTTTAATATAAAATGGCGTAATTTATTACAAAACATATCATTCTATCAAGTTAATCAGATATGGGGATTTATGTCAGGGGTGACATAAAAAGTATCCGGGTATTACGGATGGCAGCCTTTTGCGGGCATCACATCTAAGTTTATCCTACTGATCCTACTAGAGTGAGCGAACAACTTCGAGAAAAGCAAGAGACGAACTCACGTTCCATTTCATGGCGTTTGCGTTTGTATCGTATTATACGAAATGATCAAAGATATAATACACTGTCTGATTATAAATATTTTGTATCCAATTATACGATCTGGCAGCCCTGGATTTTAGATATGACCACAGAACACATTTACTCATAGCAGATATAACTTTGACAGTACATTGATACATTCCCGTAGGTACTTTTTTTCTACTGCGTGCATGGAAAAAACTATAGGTAATCAAAATGGATAGTCTTGTAGGTGAAACAAAGAAATCAGAGTAAAATCTAAGTTGCATAGCTACTGAAACGAATGCATGAACTGTGAACATCTTTGACTAATACTCTTATTATACTCTAATATTATAGTTTTTTAACAGAATATTACATAAAATAACAATAAAAACATATTTAAATTTATGAAAGTTAAAGAAATACAGTCAATTTGGGTACATAAAAGAAAAAGAAAGAAAAAAGCACGCCTTTGTACATTTTCTTTGTCATAAACTTTATTTGTGAAAACTTTACTTACAATAAAGCATAATAATAATAATAATAAAAAAGAAAAAGTTATTTTTTTTAGACAAGTTCAAGTAAAAGATACATACAGTTTCATAAAGGGTCTGACAAAACGTATATAACGAAGTAATATGCGAACATGGGAAGTAATATGTAACTTGAGCAAATATATTTTTTTAAATATAATATTTTCCAAAGTAAAACATTTTGCGGCGCCCCTTTTTTCCAGCGCCCTGGGCGATCGCCCAACCGCGCCTTACCCTAACGCCGCTACTGGTAATAAGGGTAAAAATTTATTAAACAGTGTGACGACTTTGACGTACATAGATGCAATATGGTTGGTTTTTTTCTTAGGGGGTAGGTAAAACTGGTGTAAGCGAACAGTGACAATGATTTCTGGAAATTCCTATGGAAACGGGACAAACAGGAATTTACAAAACCGCTTAACAAACAGGGATTAAATTTGGCATGTGTGTTCGTGGAAGAATCAGAAAATACTGAGATAGTACTTATCTTCACAAACTCCTATAGGATTGGGGATTCCTAATGTTTACGACAACCACTTGCTTAAAGATGAAAGCACGTGTGTTCATCAGGAAGTATACGGGTATATGATAAATATTATTGGGAATATTTTAAAAGAATTTAAAATTTTACGCAGAAGAAGCCGTAGGGCGGTCTGTGTAGGAAATTTATGTACACAAATATTATCTAATATATTTTTATTATGAAACCGGGTACAGATTGTTCATAAAGGGACTGCGAGGAAGCACTAAGAACGGTTTTCCTGAAATTCCCACGGGGAGGGGACAAACGGATATTCAATTTTTTTTTACGAAAACCACTGTACATTAAAAAATTGTAGCTATGCACTGATATGTACCGAAGCGAAGCGAGGGCGGGCCACTATTACTAAACAATACCGAAGCCAAGCGAGCGGGTCAGTAGTTTAACTATAAAGTGGTACATAAAATAGGTAGGTATTCTATTTTACCAAATAAAAATTCTGAAATATGAACTTTGCCATTTAAATAGTGTGATAATTTAGAATGTTAGTTTGGTTAATAGCTCTGTGAATTTGAACGTTTTAATGTGAGATATATCGCTCTCACAAATAGGCTATTTAACTGGATCTTCAAAATCTATTTCATATTATTCTCTTAGAGGTTTACCCAGTAAAAGTAGTATTTTTGAATTCTGGTACATATTTACAGAATAATATCAAATTAAAAGTTTAATATTTAAATAGCGCGCCAAAACGCTTCTTTCAAAATATGGCGTCGGTGACATTACGTGCATGTGTCTGTCACTTTGATTTTTTTTTTTTTTTTTTAGTTTATCAAGGAAAGGCATGTCATCCCTACATTGTTTACAGTGTGTAACGTCGGGAAAAAACAAGTGTAAAGTTAGTCAAAATGAAAAATTTTGCAGAAACAACTTACATGCACCCATGAAGAGATTAATCCGGCTAAAGTTTTACTCGGCTTACACCATGCACACGCACTAGATTCACATCACAAGTAATCAAAATATAACTTATCTACCAGAAAACATCACTTTACGGACACATGCAAGTGATTTTCACAAGAAAATTACACCTGCACCCTTCCAGCTTTCCCGCCGAATCCTCTGTCATAATAAGATTTTAGTGTAAACCAATGTTTACGACCAATCATGAGCGTTTTGTGCCATATGACAAAAGTTTTAAAATATGCATTTTTATTTACGGATTTTTAAGTAAATCAATTATTATTTTCAACTTCCGTTAGTAAATAAATAACCATTTTTAAACTCATAATACATACCTACTTATTACAGTAATTGACGATTTATTTTTCACATTGTCAAATAGCCTATTTCATCATACGGGCGGGAACTTTCATGTAAAAATAATCCCGGCACCCATTCCGCAAGACAGTTCTATACCAACTTCGATTCCGATTCAAACGATCCTAAAATCTTGTAAAAATACTATTAAATTAAAAGTATTAATTTATCAAAGTATTTTTGCTATTCATCACATTAGGCGGGCGCTGCCTATGGTTATAGGTAGCTTTCGGTAGCAAAATAAAAGTAAATGTGGAAACATTTTTTTTTAACGGAAAGCTGTCATTTTGAATTTGTTGTGAAATGTCTGCAATTTATGTTTTTTTCGTGGTTTGCGATGAATTTATTTTAAAACATGAACAATCTTCAAAACTATCTCATTTCATGTCCTATGCAGTAAACTAAATATACTGTACATACCTATGTACTAAGTTTGTTTCAACCTGTAAAATAAAAATGTATTGAGTTGTTTGTAAACATGGCTACATTAGCAGTGCAAAAAGACCTTGTGTTATCGTGGAAAAAAGAAACGTGCCTGAATTTGGGTATTCTAAGCAAACTACATAAATTGCCTTCAGAACTCTCGAGGCAAATATTCAAGGAGAATGCTTTGGAGAAACCCACCCAATACCTGTTCAACCATCTTTCACATTATTTGGTGGCAATCGTCGACCCTCAGGCTTCTGCGACCTTGCCGTGGCCTTTATACGATACCAAGACTGAAAGAACGTATAGAAATGGGTTCTCCAATTTCGTAGCCGATTATAGCAGCAAAGGTTTGTTGTCGCCAGTCATGTCCTCATATTTAGTAAACCCCAGCAGTTCTAAAGTGACGAACCTTCTTTTTCAAATGTCTCAGCTAGGCTGTTCAACGAGTCCTAAAACCAAAAATGAATAGAGATTACCAGAAACAGCTTTATGAGGAGATGACTGAGAAGTATGTGGAAAATAAAATTGGATTTGTTGAACAAATTGAAAATAAAACTGAAATAATGCTGAGTAAGTTTTCAAATTATTTACACAAGAGAGCCACATTGGAAAAAGCAGCAGAAATGTTACGTACAAAGATAACACAGATGGATGAAGCACTGGCTGCTTCTAAAGCAAAAGATCTCATAGAAGAATTTGTTGATAGTTTTATTAAACAGAATAAACCTGATGCCATATTTGAGGAGGAGCTTCTGAAGATTAAGAATGTAGATGAATCATCAGCCTTCTTTGATAATTGGTTAAATGATGTTGATGAGCAAATTAGTAAAATGGAAATGGAATGGAATTCAAAAGTGGAACCTCTTTTAAATATAAGCAAAATGGCCCAAGAAAATACTGAAGCATTAATATCTAGATATACAGGTGAAGCAGATAAGAGCTCCTATATGATTGAGTACAATCCACAAAACGATGAAATATGTACAAAAGACTTACAAAATCAAGTGAATAGCCAACAAAAGTACATATTAAAGAACATTGTAAAGGACGATGTACTGAATTTTCCAAATTTAGTCAGAGGATTCCTAATTTCTATCAGCTTTATATTAAAAGGCAATGAAATTAGTGATGAAATATTTAAGTTTAATGAATACTTGAATGGGGGACGAAGGAGCTTCAATGAGATTCTATTTGCATTGAGAGCTGTGATGGATAGAGTACATGATGCTGAAGATAAGCTGCAAGTGAGTATATTACTTATTTGAGGTATAATTTGTATCAAATTATTGGCTTTACAAAAATAGCAGTCCTCATGACCTTTGACTTGAAACTTTAGAATTGCCATTTTTCTTGTTCCTGTGGAAAATTTAGAGAAGCTTCCTATAATCCTATGTCCATTAGGTTCGGCTGTGCATGGCTCAGTCACTAGGGAGATAACCCTGTAATTATTTCATATGTCTTCTTCTATGCTGCTCTGGGAGTGAAAAAAAAAATATAATACTACAGCTGCTTCTCTTCCCGGGCATACTGTACAAGTCAGTAGAGGGACAAGGGTGTCTTGGTGTTTAGTAGGCGATGGGTTGACCACCTGTCACTACTAACGAACTTGTACATCTGAACTATACCCTCGAAATTGGTCAGAGGTGGCACCATGTGGTTCTATCGGCCCTTAGTGCTCTTCCTAACCCGTAAGGGATAAAGGCGTGATTATATATATGTATTTAATATGTGTGGAAAATATTAAATGTTCTCTTTATTTCTTTCTTTCAAATAGGGAGTATATTGATCAGTGGGCTTATTTACTTTTCACTACTTTACATAATAAGAAAATATTATTATTATTCAGGGATAATATTTTATTTATCTATTTATTTATCCCTTTTACACACACATAATACTTATTATTATTATTATATGTAAACAGGCAGGCAGTTGAGGCAACTGATTTTGCCTGTATCTGAATGTTCTCTTCTTAGGTTTTTCTATGTTCTTTAATGTGTTTGTCAAGTTTGTTTTTGAAATTATTGACACTTGGTGTCAAAACCACTTCTTCTGGTAGTTTGTTCCAAGGGTTCACTACCCTGTTGGTAATAAAGTTTTTGTGGGGATTGCTATGTGAGATGCCTGTGCTAAGTTTTAAATTATGACCTCGTAGGTTTGTATTTTTATTACGCTCAAACATTCTATGAAAATCTTGTAAGTCATATCTCTGTGTTAGAATTTTGTATGTTTCAATAAGATCTCCACGTTCTCTACGTTCTTTACAGAGTTGTGAGGTTATAGTGGAAGAACATTGTTTAAACAAGTTTAGAATGATTAGTTTATCCTAATTTGAATATTCTTATCTTTTCAGCTATCAGAGCCGTCATTCAACAGTTCTATACCAAAGGAGTTCAGCACCATCCCACAGCTCCCTGATCTGTCCTGTCTAAAAACCAATAAGGAGTTCCATAATAGAATAATATTTGACACATTCACACCCCTCAACACTTCCAGACACCAGTTTAATTTACGCCGAAAGAATTCCATTCAATCATTCATCAAACCTCAGCCTAAGTCCCTGTTAACAACGTTTCATCAAGGGCCTAAAGATGATTTCCTGAAAAGTATAATATCATGCAGAATAAGCTCATACGATCATTCGAATATGACGCTTAACAAGTCTATAAAGTCTCTGGCTCCACCTAGAGTCAATGAGACAATTGCTGACTGCCCTTCAGGATTCACCAAACATCAAATTCTAAGATTACTTTCTACCAAAAAGTCTAGTAGCTCCAAAAAGTTTAAAAAGTTTGAAAGGCCTGAAATTAAGGTTAAGAAAGGAGGTTTGTTTAATGAGTCATCCACTTCAAATGAAAGTAATGGCTTATTTAGAAGCTATTCTTCACCTAATTTGTTTGAGAATCGAGAACAAAAGGCTAGAAGAAGACGAAAGTTATCCATCATGCAGGAAGATAGTCCATCTCTTGGCAATGTATCTGGTATCATGGCATTAGACAGAGATAGTGGTAGATGTACTCCAGTAGGTGTAGTAAACCTGGAAAGTACTAGAAAACTTCTAGATGCATCTAGTATGCCTGTTATAACCATCACACCAGAATCTGATAAAAACTTTGCTATGTTCAAGGAGCTTAACGTTGATTTGAACAAGCTAATACAAAATGAGAGTACAGATACTAAATCAGTGTACAGTGTTGAGAAATCAAAGGAAATTTCTGAGATAGAAGCTAAACCTGAAACACCTAAGACTAATACTCAATTAATTAAAAAGACAAGTTCTTTAGAGAAGATTATTAACCGATTCAAGAAAGTTAGAGCACCAGCTGCTCATACCATTAAATATGATGATGAATCAGAAATAACCACTATAGTGGAGGAAAAAGAGAATTTCAACTCTGTGAACATAGATGTATTTACTGCAAATAGGAAGCTACTGCCCGATCTTTTAAGTCCAAGTTGCAATGTGCTTAGTTTTAAGTCCAGTGAATTTCTTGATGATTTAAGTTTTGAAGACTCAAAGGGTGTTAAAAAGAGACCTAGAGAGAGTTTAGGAACTGCACTGGGTGTAGATCATACGTTTTTAGATCAATTTGATTTAATAGACTAAAATGCAAGTTAGGTTTTAAATATATTGGTCTAGTTTTTAATTTGTCAGTAACTTATTATGTGTCTACTCAAATATTTTGTATAGTTTTTTATGTAGCTTTAATTTTGTGGAGAAGGCATGCATTTCTAAGCTGTGTAGAAATTAGAGTCAGCCTAATGCCTGACGTATGTGTGTTCATGATTTAATGGTTGGATTTCACCTGTCAGCATAGTTTCGCTTATGTCTCCCTTTGGGCAAACCAATATGATCACGTGCTGTGGCATTTCTTCCACCTCCTTCCTATCCTTTTCTGTCTGTGCTACAGTGAAAGAGACAGTGGGAATGCTAGTACACGAAGGATATCAGGATAGCTTTCTCACTCTAGCAAATGACGGTTCTGAGCAACAGAAAAGGATAGGGCGACGGATAAGCCGAAAGTGTGCTGCTAAGTCTGGTCCAACCCTAAGGTTACATGTTAATATTATTGTGACCAAGTATTTAAAAATTTTGTTCTGTAATAAGATATATAGGTAGGATAGCTGATTAATATTTCATGGTTTATAATTCACTCTTTCGAGATTAAATATAAGTAAGTATGTATGCAGGAGCAGCTCCTGTATTTACTAATTTCTTTCTTTATTCCCATAGATATTTTTACCACAGTCGTAGAAGCGTAAAACTTCACTTAATACAGGATTTTTTTTCGTTGCCACCCTTAACGAAGGGTACGTACTCTATACATCAAATAAAGTAAGTTTATGCAAGCAAAGAAATGCTGGGAGACGATGTAAATTTTTTGGAAAAAAAAAAACTTCATCGGGCGCAATTTATATAGTGTCCAGTGTTTATGCTAGTTTTATCATAGACAGATATTAATTATTTCTCGTGAAAAAATCTTGATACATGCGTCAATGTGCATTTGTGCATAAAAACGCAGTCTATTTACTCAACTTTGAACCCTATTATCTTGGGAACCAGACACTTCCCAGGTATGCTTCCATCGAGAAAAATGATCGTGATGATGAGATTCCGTAGTTTTCGGGAACGTTGACGACCAAAAATCATTCTGTATAAAGCATAGCTTTGACTATCATGCATTCAAATTTAAGCATACTTGCTTACGACTATAGCAACCATGTATTTATGAACTAGCAGATACCCTTAACTTCATCCTCCGGAAATAAATACCCTTTCTGTTATTCTGATGTATAACCTATAGAACTGCCAAGTTTCATCAAGATTCGCTTAGTAGTTTATTCGTGAAAGAGTCGCAAACACCCATTGTCACAAGCAACTTATATGCTTTCCAAAATTATGTAACATATTAGCTTTAACAGTGTTTTTTCGAATAAAACTGAAAATTAACATTTTAGATTTTTTATTTAATAAAATAATATAAAAATTTGAAATAAAACGTTTAAGCTCTGTGACTGAAGCAAAGTTCACCAATAAACTAAATTACTACCTATTAAAATTATCATTGTAAATTATCTTTTTAATAATGATTATATATATACTGGTGAACCTGCTAAAATAACAATACAATCTTAAATTTATTTTGAGCCATGACTTAAAATTATTACTTAGCTAGGTTTATTGACACGCATCTTCTGGCGTACATTTTTGCTACTTCACGCCAAAAGTGCATTACAGTGCAGGGTCGATTTGAAGGATAAAGTTGATACTATCTCAATCTTGATCAAATTTTACAGAAAGACTATAATACTTTATTCCGTCGTCTGAAATTATATCGAACATAGTCAAAATGCATAATCGTGAAATCCCCAATCTGTTCAGAGGACCTACCACTAAATTAGATTATGCAAGCATCGTGAATTAAATAAGTGAATAACGGGGTGGTAAAGTATTAATATCTTTATTAGTTATGAAATGAAAAATCTGCCCTATTTTCATATATACCCTCCTTAACACGTGACACCTATCTATAGGTATAAGATGTAAAATTTTAAATTTTAAAAATGTGCGCAAAAGTGTAAAATTTTGAAAATACTAATGTGTTTTTTTTTGTAAGCTATGTATGTTACAATATGGGTTTATAAAAGGCAAAGCTAAAAAAACAGTTTTAAACTGCAACAAATAAATACCTACCTATGCCTAAAGAACTAGATTATACTGCATTGTACTTCAATCCTCCTCCTTATTACCTAACTAGCAAAAGCAAAGTGATAGCGAAACTTGTACAAAAATCGCTGATTGCTTGTCAAATTCGTATTACGTAACATGAATTTCAAAGGAACTTTGACATTTCAAGGCGAATATTGTAAAATTTTCGCTATCAAATAGCTTTGCTATTGCTTTTACGTAATCAGGGGGCGTAACTGTCAAATATGCGTAGAGTCCGTTTCATGGAATAATTCCTATGCCTGGTTTCGGAACTTACATCATTTGTATGCAACATAGATAATGTAGTCATACACATAGTAACTAGCGCCATCGTTCAGAGGAACTATTTAGTGAAACCTACTCTAGCTGTTACTATTCGTCATTCATTGTAATGCCACAACTCATTTAATTTCCTTTAAAATCTATCAGCAGTCTATGTTAATTTGATAGGAGACTAAATTGCCTTCTTAGATCTTTGGATCGGACTCACTCAAATTGACAAGTTTCTCAGAGACCTCCCACAGTTTCTTCGCCCTACCCGCATCCATAGCTGCGCTAGAAAGAGAGCTCTCGCGGCAATCCGAGAAGTATTTTCCAGTCACTTTCTCCAGCTTCTCGTCAGTTGCCAGCATTACGGTGGTCTGACAACCCTGTTTTGGCGTCTTGAAGAAGCACTTGATGATGGCATACAAAGGCCAATTTAAGGGTACAGGCACGTTTCTCCAGATGCCGCTGTCCACCATACCAGGATGTAGGCAGTTCACGGTTACTCCAGTGCCTTCCAGTTTCTTTGCCAGCTCATTTGTGAAGAGGATATTAGCCTCCTTAGACACATAGTACAGATAGCCAGGGAAAGTATCCACTGGGTTTGGGTTCTCCAAATTGACAGAACCCAGGCGGTATAGCGAAGATGCGACGACAACAATTCTTGAAGGCGCGCTTTTCTTCAGCAGGTCTATTAAAAGATGGGTCAACAAGAATGGGCCGTAGTGATTGGTGGCCATGGTCATTTCGAGGCCGTCGACTGACTTGGCCTTTCGGAAGCTGCCAGCGTAACCTGCGTTATGGATGAGGACGTCCAGTTTATCTTCTGTTTTGTTGATGTCCTCTGCAAAAGCTCTGATGGATGCAAAAGAGCTCAGGTCCAGTTTCTTGACGAACACTTTTTCGTTCTTCGTCTGTTCGATGATTTCACCTGAAATGATGGATTAAAGTTTTGTTAACTTATATTTTCCGTTTTTGTTTGGAGTTTTAACAACTTCTTTAGATGGTTAGACGGGAACTAAGCTACACCTAGACATTCCCCTTAGTAGCTGTACCTATCTATCTGCTTTGACAGGGAATAACTTCACCATCATCATTTATGATCTCTAGGCATTGTAGCATTGTATTGTATCATCTAATTAGTAAACCAATAGGTTGCGTAAGCTGAATGAAGTTCTTAGTTCAAAACGATGTCATTTTCTAATTTACCCACTTATTGCGTGGGAATAGAGGTATCTGGGTTAGTGACTTGCTCATTGTTTACAAATACGAGTAGACTTGGCAATTTGTAAATAGCATCTCCCTTTGTATTGAAATTAGACAATACGCGGCTATTCAGATTCTTATGGATAAATTAAGATATTTTTAACTAATACCTTCCTTAGACAGACAGAACTTTACTAGGTAATAGGAATGGGACTAATGGGAATAGTGTCTGATTAACTACTAAGTTACATCAAAAATGCCTTTTATGTAGGTGGTGTTGCTAAGACTGCCAATGGCTGAGCACTGTCAATACGTTATCAAAAGCCTGAGGTCAAATGCCGTGCCTGAGAAGCATCTCTTACTGCCAACTTACTGCTGCACTCAAAGATGGTTAATGTACTGACACCTATCGTTTCAGAATCACTCTGAAATTGTGATATGGAATATACCTAATAGGTATCTACATGTAATGGTAACCTAAGGGTTTGACAGAGATCACGGACCTTAATTTGCTACAGTCCCTACACACCTCTTGCGTTTTATGGACTCATGCCACCTACTGATACAGTTACAATTTACCCTAACTCTTGACCTCATCTTTATCTAGAAATCAGAAAAGATTTATCTACGATTTGACTTATTAAAGAACGGAATCCATACCTTTTAGTTTCTCCGCCGCCTCCACATTACGGCACGCCATAATAATCTTCGCTCCCCTATTGGCCAAATCCTTAGCTGTCTCCTTGCCAATCCCACTGGTACACCCGGTAACAATCACAGTCTTCCCGTCCATTTTCGTCGGCTTCTTATACCTGCCGCAGGTGTACTTGGCGTAGAGGTGGACTGCTAGCAGCGCGGTACCTACGCCGATCACAGCTAGAATGACCAGGGTGATCAGAGCCGGTAATATCCAGAATAGGTAGCTCGATTTCCACGCTTCGGCGACTATCATATCTGGAAGGAAGAGAAAGAAGTTCGAATAAGTACGAATTGTCGAAACTGCTAAATACGTTCCTACGATCTGTAGCGGAGACACCTATAGGATGCAAAAGAGAACCACAATCCAATGCAAATCCTAGAACGCGATATCGAAGTTTCTCACAATCATTGGAATATGGGCCAAACAACTACTAGTGGCCCGGTGGAGCCGGAAGCGCTTCCCTTTTCACCATCCCCACAGATCTATGTGAACAGTGACAACCGTGTCTACCTAACGTGCCCCTAGTAGTAGATTTTCACGGTGAAATAACGTGTGTACCAGTGAATACACAGATCAGCCCATTGTGGCGGGTTGGTGAAATCAAGGAAAGCTGCCCACTTCCCGGAAACCATTAATAGCCTCTTGCGATACCCACGGGCAGACATGGGGTGGTACTATTCTACTCCGCCAACACCACACGGCAAGATCGGCTCCAGTAAACACTATTTTTTTTTATAAGTCCTAGGTTCAAGGTTCAATAATGATAAAAACACGCACCCAGCAAGGTTTCTTGACTGTGTACCTAATAATCATTGTAATGATTTTTGCAATTAATAAAAGAAGGTAATTTAATTTAAGAGTTGGGTTTTAAACAGGTTTTAAAGCCATGATGTTATAGTCATGTTGTTATGAGTCATTCTCAAGTCTAGACATTGGGTAAATGAGGAAAACCAGTGAAATGTTAATAGTACACTACAGAATTGTTGTTTGCAAATATGAAATGATGATAAATGATATACCTGCATAGACAAAGTGCTGAAATTATTTTCGTGAGAGTTGAGTCTTAGGTGTACCTAAAATATACAAGGATCTGCAAGGTTGTTTGTTGTTTGTTATACAAGGGGGTATTATAAAAATGGCACACTTCAGAGAACCTATCCACAGTATTCCACAGAGACTCGAAGAATTCAGATGTTTATTTTTAAGATTGTATGACCATTTTTGAGTTGTTTAGAAACTAGGTGTATCTCCCTCCTAAAGCTGTATGTAGGCATGTGAATTATCATAAATGATCAAATAACATATACCTACCTAGAAAATAGGTAAGTAACCTGGTTACCTACTTAACTATAACAAAGTCCCCTCTACTTTACCCAAACCACAAATATTGCTTATTTTCCTCATAGCAACAAGACTACTTATAAATTTACAAGCAGTACGAATCAAAAATACCAGAGTACATACCTAAAATAGCTACGCAATAACTACAGCATACCTTAACCTTTAGATTAATATACTTACATGTGAATATACAATTAAGAGTCACAATTAAATTATTATTCCGTTCTTGAACCGATACAACAAAGGAATATGCACAAAGATGCGCGTGCGATTGTCTTCACGCAAACCACTACACTGGTGTTCAAGTAACGAAGTACAACATAATAAATGATTTTAAGTTGAAGGCTTACGAGGTCTTTAAGGTTAATAAAGTTGACATTCTTCTGTGTGATGCTGGTTTGGTAAGATGTTAGAAATTCTGACAAGTTCAACCTTCGTTTCGTCTAGTTCCTGGGCCCAACTTCCCCTTAATTATAACTTTAGTATCGAGTATAATATTTATTTTGATAACACAGGAGTAGATTTTTTTAGAAAGACTATTTAGATGACGTATGTACTGCGTCTATTAGTTCAAAGAATCATACATATATAGGTACATACGTATAGACACGGCTGTGTTACCGAAACGGGGTAGCCAGGAATGTAGGATCATAAGGGACGTCCCACAGCCACGTATAGCATAGAGGGGACAGATGTCAAAGGGCTATCCGACTAGACATAAGTAAACATGAAAGTTCGACATAAAAATCGTTGCTTACTACCTAGTTGAAATGTTAATATCCAAAGTGGCCAAAATGAGATTTAACAGGGTAACTGGTAAAAAGTGAGTAGAAAAGAACACACTTTACGTCATTATACCTATACTTGTAGGTACCTACCTACCTAATAATACAGATTTTTTCAATGATAAAGGTCTAGCCCAAGTCCAGAGGTCAAGTGCGTTTTTAGAACAACCAGTTTTTGCTTTGGTATATCTATATGTTAGGTACCTGTCGCACGCTTCAGTAGAACCTGCTACACGTTATGACCAACAAATCTATACATATAATAAAATTGTAACGGATCGATGTTTGTGCACGTTAATGTCAGAAATGGCTGGACCGATGCAGTTTTCAGGAATATATTATGACAGGCCCCACTTAACATATAGGCTACTTTTTATCCCGGAAAAAATGTTTTTATCCCGGATAATTTAGACATTTTGTTTTTTCTGCAGTCCACGCGGTGGGAGTCGCGGGCGTCCACTAGTAAAGAATATTAGGCTATGCATGGACTCCAGCCCCCCTAACATGACCACGCATCGTGGATATCGTATGGTACGATATCGTATCGTCTTTATACAAAATTCAACATGGCGGCTATATTTATCGTATTTTGACAGGCTAAATGTCGATAAATCGGTTTATCATATCGTGTTTCGCAGGTCATGCTAGGCTTGCATGACTTTGAATGATACCGTATTCTGTTCGCTTGACCCTCGAATCTGACAACTCATGATCGCGGGAGAATCCGTTCGCTGTTGAAGTTAAATCTAGGCTCATAACTATATGGGTACCTAACCTACTTTAGTGGTTACTAAATCTTGGGGAAGTAAGCAGTTAGGTTACTTTGTGTAATATTAAGATAAACATCATTCGTATAGATCAGAGGTTCCCAAACCTTTATTTCTCGTAGACCCCTTTCAAAAGTTTACTGGTTCTGGTGGACCCCCTACAGGCCTACATCACATACAAATTAATTGTGAACCTCAATTTTTTCACGCCAACGTAGACCCCCGTCGAGTCTCCTTGTGGACCCCTGGGGGTCCACCTGGACCACTTTGGGAACCACTGGTATAGATGTAAGTAAGTATGTATGTGCTTTGCGTAATGTGCATTTACATTGTAGGAATGAGTAGGCTTGATACCTGCCTTTACTTATTATTATGTTACGTACCTACTAAAAGGGCGATTACTAAAAGATACCATGGCTCTTATAATGAAGTGTTGATGGGTAAATTGGCATCGAAACTACCTCAACTGCCCGTAGTACCCTAAATGGCCGAAAACGGTAGTAGGGTCACCCTTTAGTACGAAGGCGTGTTAGTTATTTGCATTTTCTAACCATTCTTTCGACTTAAGCGGGAATAGAAACTGCATAACATAGTTCAGCAGTCGCATTGCACAATAACTATAGCTACAAAAACTATTCATTACCAGCCGGAAATATCTTCATAAATATTTATACGTGACCAATTCGAGAACATTCTAGAGGTCGGTGACCCTCCATCTTTACTGTTATGTAGAAAGTACGTTCATTATGTCATCATCATCGTGAGATAAACACTGGCAGAGATATCTGTACACGGAAATTATCTTGAGAGGAAATGCAACTTAGTGCTACAAAGTCAAACAGAGAAAATGCTGCTTCGGTGCTACAAATAAGTCAAATTAACTCGTAGTAGTGGTAGATGTATCTGTGTTATTAACTTCAGTATACGTATTTTATGTTCGGTCTTAGGATGTATATATATATATTAAGGAAAAATCCATTCTAAGTAACCCAAGACGTATAGATAGGTGAAAGTTACCTAAGTATAAGTTTTTTACTGTTTCACTGTAAAACGGCTGAACAGTTTTGTATGTTTACTAAATATATAAATTATTATAAATACACGTAGATGTCCAAGAAAGCAATCAGGATGCTCTACACATAGGCAATGTTAAAAGAAAAGAGAATTGTCCTCGAACGGATCTAAAATGTTGTTGCTGGCAAAACCTTCCGTAGTCTCTTTGAATCAAGATAATATTAAATACGGTAGCTAACTTCTAACTTGTACCAAAATGTATAAGCTACTGTCTAGACCGCTAAAAAGCTAAAAATTATGCAAATGATTATATTATACCTTTATTACCTAGGTTAAAATTAATCTCGGTCATCCAATTTCAATTTAGCGGTAAATATTAAGATATTTACCGCTAAATTGCAGGATAATAAAGGTTAATTGTTAATTATTACAACTTTCTCTCAGGTGCTCAATTAACTAAATTGGAAAGCATATTACAATATTTCTTTGGTACTAATGTGCTTTGTTACACTAAAGATGTGCTATGCTACGTTGTAATGAATGCGTTTGATATCAACCAATCATATTCGTTTCACCATGATATCAATGAATTTTAATTGGTGGATATCAAAACGCATCCTTAACGAATCTTTTTTTTTTGTGTGTGCAATAAAGAATAAAGAAAGAAAGAATAAAGAATCTCTATCTCACTACGGCTTTTACAGCCAATTATACTGCAATTCACCATAACTGACACTTTTAGTACCTTGTAGTTGTAGGATATTGATTAAGGTTCGAGAATACAAATTTTCCGAAACTTTAATTATTTTGGATCAAATATCTTTCGACACGAAAAATTTGTCTGCCATCAATAGCAATGATGGCAAACAAAAAAAACCTATACGCAAGTGGAGACACAAAACTTAAGTCTCGTTCTGCTCACACCTTCATAATTTACATTCGCGCCATCTTACTCTTGTAATTATTATTATTTCAGTAGCTTGTCTATACCTCTACTCTGTCTACGGCCTTAGTCTTATTACTTTATGACTTCTGCACATATATGCTTGCCAGTGTATTTTGAAAGTCAGGTTGACTCGTTATTGACTTTACAATGGTGCCATTCTGAGAAATATGAGATTTTACACCCGTGCGATAATCAAATCGAATGTGCGGTGTCATTGATTTTCTCTTGCTAATAATATTATTATGTTGATTGGACGGTGAAGTTATTTATTATTGTGTCTGTGGTAAATAATAAGTACAGCACAGTAGTAAGTTTCACATGATTTTTGATATATGGCCCTTCATGTATGTAAGATAATATATCTTGTCCGGGGAAGTTCGACATACACACGGTATGTCGACGTATACACGCGGTTGTGCTCCCAAAATGGGGTAGCCAGAACCGCAAGAACATAAAGGAGGAGGAAATAGACACGTTTAGAATAGGGGAAAGCTGTGATCAGTGACAAGTTATGCTAGCCTATCGCCAGAGGTTTATGCTCGAGTTCCTTAGCTGACTCTTACAACATGCACAGAAGGAGATGCAGCTGCTGTGTTCTAGGAGCACAGGATAGTTTGATATAGTTGGTGCAAATACCTAAATAAGTAAAATTCGTCATCATAGTTAAGTGATCCGATAGCTCAGTTGGTAGAGCGATGCACGGATTGCGAGAGGTCGTGAGTTCAAATCTCACTCGGGTGATTTTTTTTTTCATTTTCCTAGTAATCTATAATATAAAAATGAATCCTTAATTTTGTTGGTATTAGCGGTAGGATCTCGAGGACGACTGAACCGATTTCGCTAATTCTTTTTTTAGCGTATTCCTTAAAGTACAGGGATGGTTCTAACGGAGAGAAAATAAAAATAAAATGCGGAAAAAAGTCTAAAAACAACCCTCTTTTATAATTTCATACAAACAATTTGTTCGAAATTTGAAAGTTCGAATAAGAGATTCCAGGAAGGCAAAACAAATTAAGTGACGTTAGTTCAAAGGCGTGGGACAGGACAACGTCTGTCAGGTCCGCTAGTATTTTAAAATATCTAATTTAGTTAATTAGCATTTTGAATTTATTATAATTAAGCTGCTATTTGATCATTTGTCTGTCTGCTTTCCTAAAATGAAATATGTAAATGAATACGATATAGTTATCAGGGGACGCCCACGACTTCGTCCGCAAAAACTATCGAATTCTCGTTTCTCCGGAATTTTGGGAAAACCTTTATACAGGGTGATTTTTGGTCGTCATAATACGGTCTCCTCATCATCACGCATTTTTCTATGGAAGCGTGTCTGGTTTCCATATTAGGGTCAAAGTTGAGTAAATAGACCGTTTTTCTGCATAAATGCCATAGACCCCAGGATTTTTTCACGAAAAATAATTAATATCTGATAAAAAAACTAACATAAACGACATATAAATTTCGTGGAATTTAATTTTTTTTTTTTTTTTTAATTTTTTTTCGTAAAAATTACTTTATTTCATGGTACGATATGACAAAAAAACACCCTGTATATTATAATGGTGCGTCTGATATATCGTAAGGTACGATATGATATCGTCTATACAAAATTCAACATGGCGGCTATATTTATCGTATTTTGACAGGGTTAATGTCGATAAATCGGTTTATCATATCGTGTTTCGCATGTCATGCTACTTGTGCTGGACGATATCACCTATAGGTCATAATAAGTGACTCTTAACTATCATATGTGTTACCGGCGACTATGATCGATCACCTGGGTGTTCGAAGACGAAAAAAAAAAAAATTTATGGTATCATCATCCTCCCCTTTTAGGTCTCTAAAATCAACCTATGTGTTGTTTCATCGTGCGTTGTTATCGTCTTCTTCTCTTATCTTCTTCTTCTATACATATAATAAAAAACCCGACTATCCAAACCAAACTATCTAGTAATAAAAATAAAACTGAAAAGATGAAAACAAGCACTCAGATGTCCGGTGGTCTAGAATTCAATAATATTATTATGGAATGAATACTATAGAAGAAAATTAAATATTTTCTAATGATGTAACAACTGAACAGCCAGGATCCATTGAAATATTAGCTTGGCTGTCGGATAATGGAACGCGACTGTTCAGCTGTTATGTTACGATCATTAGAAAATATTTTATTTTCTTCAATAGTATTCATTCCATAATACGAGTAATGTGCTGATGTGGAGCTTCACTAGAATACATCAGCTGCATCTTCCGTGCATGCTGTAAGAGTCGACTAAGGAACTCAGGCAATCTCTCAGGCGATAAGCTTGCAACTGATCACTGGTCATTAAAATTATTATTATTATGTCCCTGCTATGCTAATCGTGGAATTTTCAGTGCTTCGGGAACACAGCCTTATGTATATGTACATGTATGTATATTATGTAAAAAATGTATAAGGTTGAATTAAGAAACCTCCTTTTTCAGTCCGTCGAAAACAATATTAATAAACTTACCGATAATTTACTAAACACTGACTAATAAAACACTGCACAATACAAAAGCGCGTGTTGGAGGCTTGCCGGCCGGGCTTGTACTGAATCATCAATCTTATACGAATCGCAGCGTCGAAGCCTCCGGCATTGACTAAAAAGCGCAGTAGGGTATGTTGATATATAGCAAGATAAGTACCTACACGAAGGCTACACTGAAATTATCGGGAATATAAAAAAGTACACAGACAATTCGCTATAATAATAATATAATATTTGATTGTCTTCAAAATATTCTCCCAACAATCAATGCACCTTTGCATTAGCTTAGAACAATTTATTGTAACAGTAATTCCAGTCAGAGGTGGTCATTGTCGAAACAGCTGATCTTGTGAGTTTCCACTGCTTCTTCAGGACCTTGATGAGTAAAATACAGGGTGTAAAAAGACAACGTTGTTATTTTTAATAAAAAAAAAACCTGTTGCAAGCAATGTATTCGATTGACAAATGTACCTACAAAACTAACATTTTTAAAATTAATATGGTGTCTTTAAAAAAAATGTTTGTTAACTGTTTCCAGATATTCCAGAATGCTGATATTCATGTAACTTTGGACCTCTATATCTTGGAAATCCGTGGTTTCCCAGGGGTGCTTCCATAGAAAAAAATGATCATGATTTTACAAATAATATGAGGTATTAAAAGAACAAAGTTGTCTTTTTACACCCAGTACGAGTATGTTGACAGGTAAACAGTTGGTGAGTAATTTTGCACACTCTTGCCTATCCTACTAGGGAGCAATGCATAATTAGGAGGTTGCAGCAACTTATTGCTTACCTTACCTGTTTTCAGGAATGAATGCTGTGTTCCCAGAATGGGGTAGCCAGAGCTGCAGGGTCACGTAGGAGATCATATAACCACGTTTAGCATAGCAGGATCATGTAAAAGATTAGTGACAACTATTTAGCTCAACACCGGGGTGAAAGCCTTGAATTCTTTAGTCGACAAGCATGAGTAATAAAACTTGGATAGGTATTTATAATTGATCTATTATTGACATAATTGGTCTGATAGGAAAACTGTGGAGCAGACTGGCTAGAGATAGACAAGGATGGAAAAAGATGGACGAAGCTTTTACCGCCCTAGGAGGTCCTTACATTACTAACTATTAACATTAAATTACTTTCACTTGATTGATACTAATAACACTAACATTATAATAATGGGAATTTCTTAAATTAATCAATAGACGTCAGTGTGTTACTTTAAATTTAATTTGATTATAATTATTAACATAAAGTGTGACATAATGAGTTAATATGTAGCTAGGATCTATAAAAAAAATCTCTATAATGTCAGGAATATAATAAAGCTATTATTATTATTATATTATAATTGATGTGTAAGAAGTTAATCTTCTGTTTTCTTATCATCTATGCCTATGTCCACTTTAACTGTTAATACTGTGGTTGACAATCATTGAAATTCCACACTTATAACGAGTTCCGTTTCTATTCAGGGGGAAATTGCGAATTATAATGGTAATTTCAAATCTTCCGCTTTCATCCCATCTATTTCCATAACTTATTGGAGGAATTAGCTTGGTACGAATAGTGATAGCTCATCTGCTTGTATAGAAGCAGATGAGCTATCACTCGTCACAAACATACATCAGGTTATTGCAGTCCACTGCTGGACGTAGGCCTCACCCAGGGCACGCCACAAGGCTACTGCCATAGGGCTCTATGAAATATGTAAATCTATATCTATACAGAATAGCAAGTTTTATCATAATCCGTTCAGCAGTACATATTACCGAATGTTGTACCTATAGGTATGTTTAGTTGTTGCAGTGGGTGCATGAAAATTAAGATTTTGTTCACGCGTTGATGTCTTTTGTATAGGACAAACACAGAGGACAAAAAATTATGTTGAATTTATTTTCGAGCAAACAACCTCTTATAAAATTAAGTTCACAAAATGACATTTTATTATTTTTTTAAGCTTTTATAATCCTAAAAACGTATGAGCCAAGCCGAAGACGTCCCATGTTTTCTGAACGGTCAAATTATCTGCATAAGCTAGCACTATAATCTGAAGCCTAATATTTTAATTTATTAAATTCTCAGCAGTCTGCGCACGGAGCGTGACACTCTACCCAATTATTTCGAAAAATAACGTCCAATTTAATTGAGAATGAGAATGCAATGTGCTAGTTTGAAACTTTCTAAAATTCTTTAATGAGCTCAAAAACTGAAATCAGGGCATCTTTTAAATAGACAAATGAATAACATAAGATACCTAACCTACTACATGGTATACAGAGTATAACAAAAGGGGCATGCTAAGCGAAATTCTATGAAAATAGACCACTATTTTTTTTTTTCACACACAACACAACACCCAGTCCCACATTAAGATCCCTAAGGTCTTGTGTCGTGGGTACTAAGCAACGGTATATAAATACATAGATAAGTATAGAAACATCCATGACTCTAAACAAATATCGATATTCATCATATCAATGTTTGCATCTACCGGGATTCGAATCCAGGACCTATGGTGTCGCAGGCAAGGTCACTACCTACTAGACCAATCGGCCGTCAATTATGAATTAACCTATGCACGTTTGAGACTCAAAATCATATTTTTATTATTTGTGAAAACTTTACTGTGTACAATAAAGCATAAGAATGTTTTTCCCAAAATGTATGATCATTTACTCGTACTTCTCCATACCAGAGGCGGCTGCTGACATTTTTAGATGGGTGTTCACACCCTTAACGAATGGGATGGTGCAAGTTCAACCGTACACTTATAAAGATTCAGATGACCTAATGAAACACATTAAAGACAACCATATCGCGTTCTAACTCGGACTAAGCGACCTCTAGTGGCGGCATACGCGAATTAAAGTGAGCGGCGCTCCAGATAAGGCTAATTTTTCATACGAAATCTTCTGTTTCACGTGCCGGCCTATGTCTATATGTCTCTTTCGCACTCATTGAATACAGTAATAGGAATCGTACCAAATTTCGTTTCATTGGAGCGCGATCGCTAGAGCTCCACTCGATACGTAAGATTACTTAAGATTAACCTTACTTGAGACGAACGCGTGACACTATTGTATAAACATAGTAGAATTGAAAGATAATTATAAATATAGAGAAATATAGATTGCCAATGTAATCTTCGTGGGTGGGAGTGCACTGCACCAGCACTCCTTAGGACGAGCCGCCAGTGTTCCATACTATCTACAAATAAGTATAAACTTTGATTCCGAGTCTTATCTTATACACACACATAATCAATATGGTGGATTTCGGCAGTCACACATAAACCTCTAAACGTAAAATTAATTCTACCTGTCCTTTTCTCTCTCAGCCATTTATGTTCAGAACGGAGAGAGATAGACTTGACTAAAATTAGGTTTAGGTTTAAATGTGACTGCCGGAATTGACCATATCTCTGCAAAATCGCATAAATAACATATTGTAAGCTTGTAAACTCGTTGTTACTTCGCAGAACACATTGAAGACAATTTCAATAGATGCTCGTTAAAGCAAATACTAACTTCACGATTTCTCTTGCGCTTCAAAACAACGCAAATATTCAGAGTCCGTTTTATAGAATGACTCCTATGCCTGATTTCGGAACTAACATTGTTTGTATGCAGTGATACAGGTCATGCAGTCATACACATAGTAACTAGCGCCATCATACAAAGGAACTTGATGAAACACAGCTGCATTGCCCTGTACACATTGACGGCTATGTTGCAAAATATTCTCTGCCATTGCCAAGAAAAACGTCAATGGACAGCGCTGTTTTATTGTCAACGGTACTTGGTTTCCGACGTTCCCGTGCAGCAAAAACTCTCGAGTTGACACAAAAATAGAGAGAAGGTACGGTACCATATGTTAATATGAGCTTTCTTTTTATGTAATAGTCACCTTAAAAAAACTTCCGCCGATTTCATTCGATTTCGAAACCTTTTAGCGGACTATGGTAAAAGCTTTTTAAACTGTCGTTTTACTGGTATCCTTTCAAGTGCTATATATTTTAGTAATATAGTTATCTTTAGTATATTCCCACCAGACTAAAGAAAGTAAGCAATTCCGTAATGATTCCATGGTCATTTCATCATTAAACATTGTGCTGAGGGATTCAGCTTTGTTTACCGAGATTTGGCTAGTGTATAGCTATCGGGATGAAAAAATAACGTTGCCAATAATGTAATTTAAAAAGAGATGGTAAAATTCGTCATCCGAGTTAATTGACCCGATAGCTCAGTTGGTTAGAGCGAAAGCACGGTTTGCGAGTGGTCGCGAGTTCAAATCACACTCGGGTGAAGATTTTTTTCATTTCTTTATTAATATTTTTTATAATATACAGGGTGTAACAGAAAGGGTATGTTAAGCGAAAAGCTATGTAAATAGCCCACTATAGAGATCCTTTTTCCAAAATTTGAGACTCGAAATCACATTTTTATTTTTCAAGATTGTACGGAAATTCCCGAGTTGTTTCGGAATTTGGAAAAATAAAAATGTGAATTTGAGTCTGAAATTTTAGAAATAGGTTCTCTATAGTGGGCTATTTACATAGCTTTTCGCTTAACATACCCCTTTTGTTACACCCTGTATAGTAATAGGTTTAATAATATATAGGTATAACTAGTGGACGCCCGCGACTTCGTCCGCGTGGAAATTGAATTGTAGCTTATATGACACGTTTGTCGGTTTACCATAGCAGTGCCATCTATTGATTACTTACTCAATCCAGTCGAAAAGTATCGACATCTGTTAGAATCTTTTGGAGTTAACAGATAATTGTGACTGTCAATTAATTAGAGACAAATAATTTGCAATAAAATAAAATTGCGACTATAATTAAAGATCTAAGCTATCCTATCTCTCAAGTTGGACCAGACTGCTCACGGTGTGCCAATTTAATTTAAAATCGGTTAAGTAGTTTAGGAGTCCATCGCGGACAAACATCGTGACAGGAGATTTATATATATTAAGACTAGTAGTAGGTAAAGTATATAATGTTTGCTAGTTTCTGTATTAATGGTGATGAGTAGTAGAAAAATAATCGTAGAACGTGTTAAATAGTGGCCACTGGACCATAATAATATCAAGCACTGGTCTGTGGTGATCTGTAGTCTCTATCCCTATAAACCATAAAGGGATAGATTCTTATTCGTCCACTACTAGACATACTCGACCCTAGGGCATGCCACAAGATTACTGTAATAAGGGTGTTTTTCCCATAATCACCACGCTGGTTGGCGACCGCAGTTTATCGGATTATGATGTCAACACGAGAGGCGCTATGCCCATCTCCATGGGGTGGTGCTATTACATTGTGCCTACTCTACCGACACCACTTCTTTTACATGATATTCTTCATCACGCTTATCGGTTTAGAGTACTCTTGACCTGAGTTTTGTCTAGAATTTCTCCTATCAGCATTTAGTGCAAAAACAATAATTTAACTACGAGTAGGTCCGTAACTCCGCACCAGTAGACAGTTCGTATAATATTATATTTAATGGCTTATTGATAGACTTTCTGATGCATTTGAGACGGGAAAGTGTAGGATTTCACATTTCTCCGCTGCAACGATGGCGTCGTCATCTACGTGATATCCGTATGCATATATACCTACTCATTTACTATTTATTATATTGATGTTGGCAGATTACCTACTTCCTATATGTTAAGCGAAACGATTAATTAATTGTGACTCGTTTATTTCTTAGAGATTGTTAGTAATATTATATAAGGTGGGACGGCACTTGTTCAGCATTTCAGTATTTGCCTGACTGTCACTCACACCCTGTATGTATAGCGATTTTCAGGAATATTTTATCCCTAGATCCATTTTGAAGTAAAATATGCTCGAACGACATATGCGACCCAGGATAGAGCCAAGGATAGAGCTATGATGAGATATACAAACTCATTCAAACCTCAAAAAGCTAAACTGGCATTATGCACTAACCTACAAACTTTGACGTTAAAAATGACACAAATCACAACATGCACCATTGACGTAAAAAGCGGAAGTAAAAAAAACACAAATAATCTCAATAATTTATAAACAGTGCTCCAGGAATTTACGAAAAATGGGTACCTTTGAGAGCCCTATACCCTTGTCGGATATAGAATCGGTACTCGCTTGGGTGGACACCTTCAAGCTATCTAGGAATACCAAGAAAATAAATAGGGACTTCTCTGATGCAGGTAGGATTATCCCACCCGAACTTATATTACCTACAAACTAGCGGCTGCCAACGACTTCGTCTGCTGAGGGGACATTGCCGTACGAAGCCAGAGCGGGTCCCTACTTACATACATCATAATTTTTTTAATGTTGCAAAATTGTCACTTAGCTCGTGCCTCGGAAAGCACGTAAAACCATTGGTCCTGCGCCTGATCTCTCTCCGGTCGTGTCGGCTTTCCGTCACATCGGACTATGAGAGTAACGGAATAGAGAGTGCATATGTGTTTGCGCACATACTTGTGCACTATAATATCTCCTGCGTACCTGACCAATCTCCATAGAGATTGGTCGCCTTGGCCGAAATACGGTCGGAGATCATCATTACACCATGCATTATAAATCTTGAATCGCTCTATGTATTAAAAGCTATAGAGCGCCTAATCCACATAATTTGAGACCTGAGATCACATGTTTTTTTTGGATAATACGAGTATGAGACACAAAATGGAGAGTTCCTAAATAACTCGGGTATATTCATACAATCATGAAAAATAAACATGTGAATTCGAATCTCAAATTATGGGATATGTTCTTTACGTATTGTGGGCTATTTTGTATTTGTACATGTATTTACATTGCCTTTCACTTACTCCTTTTGTTACACCCAGACATGGCAAGAATACACCAAAAGTTGTACGAGTAACAGTGGTAAATTTAAAACATATTTCCAGTGCTCCTAGCAGAGATCCTCAGCGTGCACTATCCGAAACTGGTGGAGATGCACAACTACCCTCCACGGAACAGCCACGCGATGAAGCTGAACAATTGGCTGACCCTCAACAGAAAGGTGCTGAAGAAGCTCAAGCTGAACTTATGTGCTGACACGATGGAACACCTCGCTAATTGTAGCCCAGGGGTTATTGAGAGGGTGCTGGTTATGGGTAAGGCTATGTTTTTTACCCGGCTGCGCGACGCAAAGGAGTGGTAATGTGTTTATAAGCTTATGTATGTTAGTTTGTATGTTCCTTTAAAGCACTATACAGACCAAACGCCTGGGCCGATTTTTGAGATTCATAAGTCAATCGATTCCTCTTTTGTTTAGTTTATCCCGCAAGGGAAAGTTTGTCCGTACAGCCATATTACTAGAATTTACTTAAACCTTTAGGTGGGTACCAGAATATTGCCTTGAGGCACGCTATAGTTATTTAGAAGCTTTTATATTCTGTTTGTTATAGTAAGATATCTATTGTGTGAGTATATATTATGAATGTTATGGTCAAAGGTGTTGTCATTTACTTATATTTACAATTTACAATTCTGGGAAAGGTATTTTAATTTATAATTTTTTGAATGGGTTTCAGTTCGAGATAAGATACATCGAGATGAAGAAGCTAATAAAGCTCAAAAAGAAGCCGAACAGAATATGTCCAGCGGCGGTAGTTACTATGAAGCATGCGGTGAAGAGGGTAGGTACTTATGTATATTATGTACATCTTAATATATAAAAATCTTCTGTTCGTGTGTTTGTAATGGATTTCCTCTAAACCGCTGAACCGATTTTGATGAAGTTTTGTGTGTGTGTTCAAGTTGGTTCGAAAATGGTTTGGACATACGATTCGGTCTTTTGTTTTCTCTGCAGTCCACGTGGATAGAGTCCAAAAACATTATTTAGTTAACCGAATTGTGAAGCTAAACCATCCTCAAACCCACCTAAACACATGAAAAATTTCATCAAAATTGGTCCAGCCCTTTAGAAGGAGTTCAATTAAAACTACACGAAAAGAAGATTTATACTATTTTTATGTTAGAACTTTTTACATAGGATTTGGCAGACTGCGGTGCAGTCGCTGTGTCGAATATTCAAAAATATACTTTAGTTTCAGTTACGCCCGGTAGATGGTTGTTATATCTCGGAAATGTTTTCTTTTCCTTACATAAATAAATCTTCTATTCTTGCGTTTGTAATGGATTTCCTTCTAAACGGCTAAACAGATTTTGATGATTTTTTTTGTGTGTGTTCAAGTAAATTCGAGGGTAGTTTAGATCTACAATTCGGTCAACTGAATAATGTTTTTGAACTCCGTCCGCGTCGACTGCAGAAAAAACAAAATGTCATTGACTGAATTGTAAATTTAAACAATTCTCAAACCCACTTGAATACACAAAAAAAATTCATTAAAATCGGTCCAGCCGTTTAGAAGGAGTTCAATCACAAACACACTAACAGAAGATTTGTATTGTTGTTGATGTTAGAGAACCTTTAGAGAAGCGCTGTAGTCGTTGTGTCGATTACTCACAAGGATACTTTAGTTTCAATTACGCCCGGTAGATGGTTGTTATATCACGGAAATGTTTCCTTTATCTTTATATAATTAATTAAATCTTTTGTTCGTGTGTTTGCATTTAAGGCGTGGGACAGGACAACGTCTGTCGGCTCCGCTAGTATTATTAATAAAATTAGGAGATTCTCCTAGGTGATAAGCTGGCAACTTGTTACTGATAATTTACACTTGTCCCCGCTATATTCCGCTATGTTAAACGTGGCGTTAGAAATTGTTTTTTTTTGTGGCCGCGTGTATTTGGTATGTTATGTTGAATAGTTTTTCAAATTGTAGATTGATAGAGGCAGAAGTAAAAGTATAAATAGTAATAGTTTTCATTTGCAGTCCACTGCTGGACGTAGACCTCCCCCAAGCCACGCCACAAGGCTACTGCCATAGGGGGGTATTTGCTCAAAGTCACCACGCTGGGCAGGCGGGTGACCGCAGTATAATTTTTCGACTATGTTGTTAGCACGAGAGGCACTGCGGGTTTAACCTATTACGATATCCACGGGCAGGTATGGGGTGGTACAAACTCTACTCTGCCGGCACCACCCGTCATAAATAATAATACAAACTAAAACAGTGAAATGTTTTATAACACCGTAAGAGTTAACAGTAATATTTATCAAACTTATTTTTTTTAGAAAACGTGTTGGTGGTACCAATAAAAACCCGAGTAACTGGAGTGCTAGAAACAATACATCAGAAAGTTGTTATCTATGAAGCCTATGTAGCATTAAAAGAGGAACTTAAAGATGCTAAAGACACCTCTGATGTTCTTAAACAAAAAGTAAGTTAAGTACGAGTATATTGTATCTACGTAAAGTAAGAAAAGCTTCTGCTTTAGTAATTTGTTACTGACCATTTTTTTATACTGGCAAAAAATACCGACTATTATCCGTGGGTAATTTTTCCCCCGTAGTCCCACCGTTCTGAACAATGTTCGCCAGTGAGTCTACGGGTAATTAATTTATACCCATGGTTCCACCACACTAAATGGTAAACGTGCGGAACATGTTGGGGAGCCACGGGTAATAGTCGAAAAATACACTATCCCTTTCTTTTATTCTTTAGGTAGAGCACCTCGATAACCTGCTTAAGTTAAAAGATGAAAGAATAGAAGAACTCCAAAAACAATTAGAAAGAAAACAAGCGAGACGCAAAGAAGCAGAAGCTTATGTGAATAGTTTGTCCGTTCCCTTTGATACATCAGTCCCAGCTTCCCCAAGAGTTGAGAAACCGCATACATGTAAACTTACAGCAAAACCAGGCGAATCGTCCTTTATTAGAGCAATGAAAGTTGATGATTCCAAAATCCCTATTCCAAAATTAGATGAATCAAAAATTCCACATCATAAATCAGAAGACATCGGTAGTAGAAAGAAGGCAGAAGACTCAAAAATACCTGTGTTCAAAAGTGATAATTCTAAAATTCCCGTAACACCAGAGGAACAAAAGAAATCTATAGCAAAAACAGATTCTAATGCATTAAAACGCCTAGCGAAAAATAATGACATAACAATCAATGATATACCAACATTCGAAGAAGTGTACTCAATAACTGAAGTTCAATCTCAAGACAAATTAAAATTGCTTGAGTCAAATTTTATGGCACAATTCAATGTGCCTAAATCTAATACAGAAAATAAAATACCAGTTGAGGTAGATTTGGTTAAATCTGATATATTTATGGAAATTGAAAATGGTGACATGAAGGAACTCTACAAAGATACGATTGAAGATTATAAGGATAGTGAGCCAGTAGTTGTGACAATAGAGGAAACCATACAGAAAGAAATAAGAGACATAAGCAATCCAATCACAAAGTCGAATAATTATATAAATCCAACAGATATATCAGGATAGAATATTTATTTACTGAGCTTTTAAATAAGTTCTATTTGATCATAAATATAGATCGTTACATAGATCCTTTCTAGTCAATATAGGGATATAGGGTTATGAAAAGAAAAACTGAAAAAAAATCGAAAAGATATGAAATTATGTAAGACTTTGAATAATAATCAAATTATTTTTTTAAGTATGGCGGGAGATTAATTTGTGTGTTAGATTTAACAAACCAAGCCTTGGTAGACACCATTAAATACATAATTAAAGAAGAAAATCTATACATGCGGTGTTATTATATTACAAAAGAGCGCCTAAAGTTAGACTCGATTTAAATATGACATTTGACAGCAAAATGTATGGCCATATCTGCCAAATTTAGGGCACGTTTAGCTTAAAATATGTTTAAATTCTTTTGTAATAACACGGATGATGTTTTCATTAAGTATGTGATCTACAATGGTTTTGTGAAAGTTTAAACGGGTTGCGCGTGAGATAATTTTTTGTAATACGTTGATCAACCATTAGGATCAAATTGTTTTTGGTCCTCCTATACCTAAAAGTGCAAAAGTACCTGTGTCTACCTATTTCAAACAATACCATAGAATTTATAACAATGGGAAGTAAGTTTAAAGGCGCTGTTATCCAAAGTTTTTTAATTAGTTTATATAGTGATTTGTTACAATTATGTTTTACAAATAAAATTACACTACCAGTCTGTTGTTTAAATTTACGCCTTTATCCCTTACGGGATAGGCAGAGCACCAAGGGCCGATAGAACCACATGGTGCCACTTCTGACCAATTACGATTACTGTCTATCAATTCTTATTATTTTGAAGATACATTGGACATCGTGTCATTTACCAATTACATTGCTACATTAGGTTCATTACTAGCATTGCGTGTTCCCTTGAAAGATGTCGAGTAAGCTCGGGTGTTGCTTTAAAATCTTCTTTATTTCACCAACTCGAGCTGTTTTGAAATCCTTTTGTTTTTCTTTCGTGTTCCTGAAATTATTTTCAATATTTAGACAATTAGATACGGCTACTATACCTACATGACAAATGGAAATGCCAAAACCTTAGCAAGTTACTTATTATATTACGCTGATCCTCAAATAATGGGATAAGACTAGGTAGAGTACGTACATGATGTAGTTCTTCTAGTTTCCCTTCTGACTGGTTGTTTAACTGTTTGTGTTTTAATCGGGGATTAGTTCCCTTTTTGTATTATTCTATATTATCTAAACATAAAATTGTCGTGTCGCAGTGTATTGACCGATTTTTACGAAATTTTATAGTATATGGTCTGAGAATAGGTCGTAAACTATTTTTCATTCCCCTTCCACACAATAAGCGCCCTCTACGCGAAAGCGGAGCCGCGGGCAACAGCTAGTAATCTATAAAGTATGCATATCTGATATTCCTTGTCAACTTACTGGTTAGAATCTTGTCCCAGAACCTCGAACCTATTGAAGTCTATATTGGGATCGCCAAAACATTCCTTAGCTATAATGTCCACAGCCAGCTTTGCGGGAAGTAGGTCTTCCACTATAAGAAACAATGTACCTATATAGATGAACATTCTAAGTAGTATAATATTAATAAAGAATTGTTTTCTGATGCAGGGCTTCACTAGAATACATCAAAAATCAAATAATAAAAAAAACTATTCTATTAGATTAGGGGCATTCTCTCAGCGATGAGCAGCTTGTCACGTCTGGCCCCACTAACGTGGCTCTGTGTTATATGGAAACGGATAGGTAACATCTAACATGACACTTAGAAGAAAGACATCGAGACATGTATCGAAAGATACGCTAAGAAAACACAGGATCAAATTCCATACCATCAGAATTTAACTATTGTCTCACCTTACCTTTACATGGTTCTTACCTTTAAACGCCTTAGCAGTGCTGGGTAGCTCGAAGCCCCTATAAACGTTCCCACAAGTACAAGGAGGGAGGTTGGGGATGGAGAGGTCAGAGGTCTGAACCCCCACTCCAGTGAGGGTCCACTCAGCGAGGGGTTCAGCTATGTTGGCCAGCTTCTGTGATCTTCTTCTTTCTTCTATTCTCTGCTTGAGGAGTTCTAGTTGTTCTGTTAAGTGATAGTAAAATTTTATCATACAATTCATATAAATCAGTAATAATGTATGAAACCTTTTAGATGTATGCCTCTCATAAAGTCCATCCATACCCATTACGTCGAAAACATACATTATGTATTAACACGCCGTATTTCAAAATTGTAGGCATTTTGGATAATATGAAAGAAAGAACTTATTAAAACCATGAAGCGTATACAATATATCAAGTACATAGATTCGCTCCGAGTTATAGCCTGTTTACCGTGAAAAGCTAAGACAAACACTTTCGCCTTTCGCATTTATTAACAACTAGTGGACGCCCGCGACTCCGTCCGCGTGGACTGCAGAAAAAAAAGCGGGTGGGGCTGTGTCGGGGCAACGGCCGTTGGTTTTAATGAAACGTCTATGAGCGAATCGCTTTTATGTGAAATGAAAACAAGATGGACGCTGTTTTAAATTTTAATAAAAAAAAACATACGTTAGAAACATAAAATACATAGCAAATGTTTATATATTTATTGTCACTTTCTGGTTATTTTAAATAGAGCCGCCCACGACTTCGTCCGCGTGAACCCGTGCGAAAGGTTGTTGTATAGCCTTCCTTGGTAAATGGGCTATCTAACACTGAAAGAATTTTTCAAATCAGACCAGTGTTCCTGGATTAGCCTTCAAACAAACAAACAAACAAACTCTTCAGTTTATAATATTAGTATAGATATAAATACTGTCCAAATTACAATTTTTGTATATCAATCCTAAACTTGAAAACACACGAAAGAATCACCACGCTATAAAGCGACGAAATGAATAGAAACGCATGAGCGCCGGTTCAGCCGTTTCCCCCGCCGCCCCGCTGACCCCGACACGAACTCAATGTCATAACAGCGTGCACAAAAGTGAAATATTTACACCACATTTTTGTTTCTAAGACAAAGTTTTTAATTATTAAGGTACAGATGATATAGACCTTTTCGTTACGGTCCAGTTTTTAAACACCCGTATGTGTCGGCGCGATTTTAAAATTCCGTCAAAAATTCGAAATTTTTTTTTCCCGGGATAAAAAGAAGCCTTATTGTTAAGTGGGACGTCACAATAATTCCTGAAAGCTGCGACGAAATCGGTCAGCCGTTTCTGAGATAGCGTGCACAAACGCACAGACAAACAGACAAAAATTCCATTTTTTTTTATATATCTATAATATTTTTTTCATATATCTTCCATGTACAGACAGCGATCCGTTACATTTTTATTATATGTATAGAAGATAGTTATGTAAGTAGGCACTACATCTATAAATGCCACTTTTAATGACGCCTGCACTATAGAAAACGGAACAGTATTTTAATGGATTCTTGAAGACTTTTACAATCAGTTGGTCAGTAAACTTAATAGGGAAACGTGAAGTCTTTCAATAGACCATTGTGAAAGCTTTCTCTCGACCGAGCCGGTTAGCGATAGTTGGTTCAACTTGGTCACTCGTGTCACTTGAATGAAACGTTATATTGTCTTGTCTTGTTATATGTTGTTGCTGTCCGTGTATGTGAAATTTTCAAATAAATACTATGTAATGTATGTAATCTATCTACAAACGCTGATATTCACACTACTACATTAATTAACCTAGTCCCACACTAAGATCTCTAAGGTCTTGTGTGATTTAATTAGAGACTCGATGTAAAGATAATTGACGTTAAGCGGGTAAATCTAAGCAACGGTATATAAATACATAAATAAATATCTATTGATATTCATCATATCAATGTTTGCACCTACCAAAAGTCGAGTCATGGAATTAATCTTGAGTCAATCTTAATGATATGGTCGCTTAAGTGATGATGATGACCAACCTGGCGAACAAGTTTCATATTCATCAAAAGTCTGCTCGAAGTGGGTGAACGGGCTGGCAGTCATGTACTTGGGTAAGGTGCGCATAAACTCGTCCACCTGCATACGGCCGCATTTGTCCATTGGGCATACCTGGACGTGCAAATATGTCATCTATTATTTTTCTACTTTATCATTGCTAATCCTACTGATTTTATAAAATGTTATAAGTATCTACATACAGCGTTGTGTACCCAGAGTGGTGTAGCCAGGTTACAGAATCACGAGGGAGATCCGATAGCCACGTTTAGTATAGCGGGACCACATTGTAACATATCAGTGGCAAGTCGCTAGCTCATCACCTGAGAGAACGCCCCTGGAGTTTCTTACTCCGCTCTTACGACATGCACGGAAGGAGATGCAGCCGATGTATTCTAGTGAAGCCCCTGTCACTTATTTACGTCTTATCACGCTATGTGGCTGTGGTATCTCCTTAAATATCCTGCAGTTTTGGCTATCCCATTTCGGGAACACGGTCGTGCATACATTTATTTATTTGGTATTAGGAAGACCAACAGCTATATTAAGGCAGTAATAACAACAATATAGTGACATACCTACAGCTAAATTAAGGTCTCCACAATGTATTATAGGTACCTATCTATTCTTTTTCTTCAGCCTATTGTAGTCCACTGCTGGACGTAGGCCTTCCCCAGGGCACGCCACAAGGCTACTGCCACAGGGGGGTTTTGCCCATAGTCACCACGCTGGGCAGGCGGGTTGGTGACCGCAGTGTGATTTTCGGACTATGTTGTCAGTACGGGAGGCGCTTAATCGCCTCGTACGATACCCACGGGCAGGCAAGGACAAACTCTACTCTGCCGGCACCACGCGGCATTCTATCTATGTAGGTTATTAAATTGACTTACCTTTTCATAGTTGATCTTGTGATCAACCTCAGGCTGGTGGTTGTGAAGAACTTCCAAACTGTCATGGTGGATGGTCCTGGAGACAGAGGTTCCCTTAAAACAGGGTAGGATACTGATAATCAAAAACCTGCGAATTAGACTGTGCTCCGTTAGTAATTCAGGACAAAATAAGTCGCTACATGGTTTCAACTCGTAACAAGTTTATATTACTACATATTGTAAAAAGTAATGTGTTGGGGTTTTAGAGGTTCATAATAATTAGTGGTTTATCTAGTTTTTGATTTCGGAATAGTGCAACGCGTTCCCACTGGTCTCGTGGCGATTGTAGTTAGTGCCCTAATGAATGATCCTACATTTGTAAAACAAAGTCGCTACTGTCTGAATGCTTAGATCTTTCAAACTACGCAACGGATTTTCATGCGGTTTTTTAAAATAGTTAAAGTGATTCACGAGGAAGGTTTATTTTATATAACTAGGGACCTGCCCCGGCTTTTCATGGGTGTTGAAAGTGCTCTATCATACGGATGAAGTCTTGGGTGGCCGCTAGAATAGTGCCTACAGGTTGATTTTTGGTCGTCAACGTTCCTGAAAACTACGGAATCTCCTCATCATGACGATAATTTTTCTCCATGGAAGCATACCTGGGAAGTGTCTGGTTTCCAAAATATTAAGGTCCAAAGTTAAATAACACTGCGTTTTTTGCATAAATGCACATTGACGCGTGTAGCAAGATTTTTCCATGAGAAATAATTAATATCTGTCTATGAAAAAACTAGCATAAACACTGGACACTTTAAATTTCGCCCTATCAAGTGATAAAAAAAAAACAAAATAAATTACATCGATTCCCAGCATTTTTTACTTTATTTGATGTATAGAGTACGTACTCTTCGTTAAGGGTGGCAACGAAAAAACATCCTGTATAATGTAGTTTATTTTAATAACAACATAATCGATGATGATATCGAATACTGTACGTACCCCAAGTATGAACCAGGGTAATCGGTGTCTTCTTTCCTAAAAAAAAATAATAATAAAAAAAATGTGTCCAATCGAAATTTGAGGCGAAACTTTGATATCATCAGCTAAATCTTGACAAGAAATTGTTTTCTTAAGTTAATAAAAAACAAAAAACGAAAAATACCTACTTGTTGTTTAATAGGTAGATATGTATAGCAAATAAAATGCATGAAATATTCCAAGGGCCGATTTTTCGAAATGTCATTTTATATCCTATATCACTATTTTAAAAATCGACCCTAAATTGGATCATGAACGAAATCTCTCAAGTGTCATATAAATCCTTGGGTCACACATCTTGATAAGTTAATAATTTATAAGATGATTATTTATTATATTATTTATAAGTTTATTTAACTGTTTCGAAGCTTTTAACTTTGGAACTAACGGTCAAAATGAAATGAGTATGCATACTTAACTATACTTAACCTAGAATGAAAACCATTGACCCCGGGTTCGGGCATATATGCCATATAGGGCACGGCTATATTCGGGAACTGTAGGATCATAATGTATGTCCCATGGCCACGTTTCGTATAGCGGGGTCAGCAGTCAACAAGTTAACCTATCGCCCGAGAGAACACCGAGTTCATTAGTCGACTCTTACGACATGCACGGAAAGAGATGCATCTAATGTATTCTAGTGAATCCCCATATCATCGTAATGACTAATAAACGAAAGTATAATAGAAGGAAATACAAGAAAGAAATGCCTACCTGTACGATACCTGTACGGTATCGGCAATATAAGATATATAGAATTGATTTGCGCATGTTTGTGATTGTTTAAAGTTCTTATAAATTTACGTGTACCTATTTTTTAATGTGATTTCAAATACAATGTTTATTGTTAATTGAATAAATGAATTATTATTAAGAAATTCTTAGCGAACTAACATCAACTTCACCTTATTTTGTGCAAATAAAATATTTTGAATTTGAACGAGACGGGATTTCACGTATGTATCTATGTGTATACATAAATATAGAGATACTAACAACTGTAACACTTCAGCGGGTTCCTCTGTATCCTGAAGACAGAAAAAGGTTAGCGTCAGACAGGTCAGTCTTCGTCTTCAGCCTCGTAGGCCTCCCCCAGGGCACGCCACAAGGCTACAGCTATTATGGGTGGTTTTTGCCCATAGTCACCAATTTTGAGGGTATAATTGAGATGTACAAGTTCGGTTAGTAGTGACAGGTCGTCAGCTCATCGCCTACAAAACACCAAGACCCTCTCGTCCCTCCACTGACTTGTACAGTATGCCCGGGAAGAGAAGCAGCTGTAGTATTACTTATACGTTTTTTTTTTCACTCCCAAAGCAGAATGAGTATAAAAAATGAATTAATAAAAAAACGACTTACTGTAAGTGTTACAGGTATCTTTACGGGATCGTTTATAATAACTTTAGATGATGATATACGTTTATGCCGTTCACGCTGTAAAATAAGAATAAAAAAATTAAAAAAAAGAATATCACGTCAGCCACAGGCAGTCCACTGCTAAACAGAGGCCTCTTCCAACCTGCTCTAGCACAGATTAAAGGCGACTTGCATCAGATAAAGAATATAATAAAGAAGATAAAATGTAATACCTAATTAAAGATACCTCAATTTAAAAATAAAACAAGAAAAACCTAAACATGGCCGCCCTAATCAGACCAGACGGCAGCGGACACCATCGAAGAATGTAGGGCCACATACCTCACTTAAGGGAATTAGGAGCCAGGCCTTATAAACATTTATCTTTCTTTATAACTTACAAGTTTAGTTGTGGACTGGATTTCCATGGAGTCCCTCGCTCCCAGTAGATTCGTTTTGTTATTTGGCTGAGCGGTCGAGGTGCTAGAACAATGTCATTTTTTATATCTAAGTATAGTTCTTTCCAAACATACATTAGCCTATTGCAGTATATTGATGGATGTATGCTTCTTTCGGGACACGCCACAAGTCTACGAACAAAGAGGGTGCTTGGATCTGGCTTCTCGTTGCGACTATAGTGGCTTGTGTTCGTGACCATGAGTCGGCAGATCCGAGGGTCAGCGGAGGGTGTAGGGCCGGGTGGTGGGCGACCCCTCAATGGAAACATAGAGGGGTTTTTGCCCATAGTCACCACAGATATGGGGTGCTGCTACTCTACTTTGCCGACACCACGCGGCATAAGTAGGAAGTAGGTACACTCATTTTAGTAAAACAAAATCTAGTAATAGTCTAGACTTACATAATTTTCAATATGGACCCCATGACATTGCCACGGAGGTCAATGCTGGCCGACATTGCTCTCCTTTCTGAAGAATCCGTCTGAAAGGAAAGATCAGAATCTGATCATCATATCTGATATGATTATCTTATACCTATGTGTGATGATGAAGATGAAACGACTCCTAAGTGAGGCACATACTGAGGCGAAGGTATGGGTGCATCTCCTTCCGTACAAGTTGTAAAGGGAACTCAGAGGCGTTTTGTTAGGAGATGACCTTACAACTTGTCAATGATTTTTCATATCTTACCCCGCTATGATTAACGTGGTTGTATGATGTTATTCGTGATCCTGCAGGTCTTCATGCTCCGCAACAGCACAGGCAGCCCCGTATAAGCACAATGACCTACATGCATGTAGGTCTTTGTAGGTATACTTAGCAATGTCGTCGTCGTCGTCAGCCTATTGCAGTCCACTGCTGGACGTAGGCCTCCCCCAGAGCACGCCACAAGGCTCGATCTGCCGTTTTTGCCATCCAGTCACTGCCAGCCGCCCTCTCGTATTTATAGATATCTTACATCATCTTTTTATATAGCTTACATCATCATCTTCGTTGTTATAGGTCCGACACTCCCACTTGGGTATGCTGCCGAGGTGTCGAGGGTATTCGTCCTTTATGTAGTCCGCATTCTTGCAGGTCTCCTTCACGTACATATCCCGGAATGCTGTAGGAAATAAGGAGGTTTATATTGGTAAGGCGCTAAACTAAAATGAAATCATTTATTAGATATGAATGAAATCACACACAACTTAATTGTCTAGTTTTGTCAGTTTTTATGAGACTTTCAAAACTTATTTGTTACGGTCTGTCAGCATAAGTTGGCGTTTCGGGGAAATTTAGGAACACTGCTAATGTCTGTAGACTAAGGAACCAAAGCATTCTCTCATGCGGTAAGCAACTTGCATTTCTCCATAGCAACTTGTTACTGATCAGCAGAGGTCGGAATTAGGTAGAGTCATTTATGTACTTGCATCGAAATGTTGATATTAATGTGGACCTTCCCAGGATTTCTAATGGACAATCCCGTGTGGCCAACAATATTACAAATAAATAATAATAATAAAACCCTCAGAGATAGACAAATAAAACAAAGATAATTAACATAAAATTTCTGCTATTTAAAATTGATACCGGAATTTGAGGCATATCCACTTTATTCTTTCGCTGTATGAAATCAGTGCAAGTACATAAATGACTCTACCTAATTCCGACCTCTGCTGATCATTTACACCTGTCCACGGTGTGCTAAACATGGCTGTGAGATCTCCTTTACATTCATACATATAATCACGCCTGTATCCCTTACGGGGTAGGCAGAGCACCAAGGGCCGATAGAACCACACGGTGCCACTTCTGACCAATTTTGAGGGTATAGTTGAGATGTACAAGTTCGGTTAGTAATGACAGGTGGTCAGCCCATCGCCTACAAAACACCAAAACCCTCTTGTCCCTGTACTGATTTGTACAGAATGCCCGGGAAGATAAGCAGCTGTAGTATTTTTTTTTGCACTCCCAGAGCAGCATAGAAGGATCTCCTTTACGTTTGCACATAAAGGATGGAACAGAAGTATTGGGTGAGCACTTCACTCATGAAGTCAGTCAAAGAGAAGTAAAATAAGTAATAGGTATAGTATCCAAATGTTCGCTAGGTATATGGCTTAAATTCCTTACTCACATTTTTTCTTTTGAAATAATTCTTTATACGAAAGTCGTGTTATCGTCGTGTTATACAGGATGTAACAAAAGGGGTATGTTAAGCGAAAAGCTATGTAAATAGCCCACTTAAAGGAACCTACCCACAAAATTTCAGACTCCAAATCACATGTTTATTTTCCCAGCCAGTATGGAGAATTTCTAAATAACTCAGGAATGTTCATACAATCTTGAAAATCAACATGAGATTTTGAGTCTAAAATTTTGGGTATAGGTCCTATAGTGAACTATTTAGATAGCTTTTCGCTTAACATACCCTTTCTGTTACACCCTGTATAAATTTCATTTTTTGATAATTACGTGTGTATCCTGTCCAACTTGTATCTATTTTAATCGGAACTGTTAAATCTCTCCACTGAACGCGGAATCTCATATGAATTACCTATTTATTTATTTCAAGAACTTGAAAACTTTAAATTCTCAGGAACACGTTAACAGTCGCTAGTGATTTTTTCTTAGATGGTATTCTTGATCTCGCAGTTCTGACTAGTTATTTATTTATATGTACCCAAATACCTTTTCACATCACATAACATAGGTACCTCCTGAGCGGTAGAGAATAATAAATGCGAATCGAAAAATGCGTCATGCGTGCTGTCTACCTACAGCAAGTATTAGGTGTCCTAAAAAAAGCCCCACGGAACAACAAAGAACTACACATAAAACAATTGAAGTTGCCACCTGTGCTTATTTTAAGCTTTTTATTCTTACAGACAAATTCACACAAAAATATGTGTACTTATAATTTTTTTCAGAACGAAATGATGGGATTTTAGGACGATGATGGCTTATGCCCCACCTCCCCTGCATCATTTTCCTCCTATGCCATGGCTATTAGCTTGTTTTGTTAATTGCAGTCGCTTTGAAATCAGGTTTTTAATTGTAAGTTTTTTTAAATGATTACTTATTTATCTAGTTGAATTACTGAAATATACACGGCATTTCTATTTAATACATTTTATAAATCACACAGAGAATAGACGGTGACACACAGCTCTTCTCCGGACACTCTTCAATTACGTCGATTGTAGTTTACACACGCAAGGTTATACTTACGTTTAAAACTATCGTACTTGTATACGATATTGTACATCTCTCATTCATCAAAATTTATTGACACATTTTTAAAAAGCTGTTACAGGTTACCGGGTCTGCTCATGGTGTACAAAATCTTTAGCCCAAATGTACATTTATGTAAACAAATAGAAATTCCTAGCAGTAACTCATGGAGTATTCGTAGGTCTCTCGTTAGAAGACCATAACATAGGTACCTCCTGAGCGGTAGAGAATAATAAATGCGAATCGAAAAATGCAATAAGTGTCTACCTACAAAGTATTAGGTATCCTAAAAAACCCCACGGAACAACAAAGAAACACTAAAACAATTGAAGTTGCCACCTGTGCTTATTTTAAGCTTTTATTTTACAGACAAATTCACACAAAAATGGGTTATTTTCGAACGGTGATGATGGGATGATGGGATTAGGACGATGATGTTATCCCCTAGTTTATGATGGCTTTCCTAAAATTATATTAGCGTTTTTATTGCAGGTCGGTCTTTACATGAATATTCACACTCTTGAGAACACTTCAACCTAGTCTCACACTAAGATTCCTTATAGGTCTTGTATCAAGTTTACAACGCAACGGTACGGTATATATGTATCATTCTTCATGGTATGTATACCTCAATTCAATTCAATTTCAAAAAGTCTTTATTAAATAATAATAGTGTACATTTATGTATAGAATTCCTAGCAGTACAAATTCATGTAAGATAGAAACGTTCGTCAGGTCTCTTTAATAGAATACCTTTATAAACTTACAAATTGATTTGCTATTGATGATAGTACCAATATTTATATGACATCGAGTAGACATAACTTATGTTGTAGGAACAATTACGTGTATGTATACTTTAGAAGGAGCATTACATTTTATTACTTAAGTTTTGCCGTTATAGATCATATTTCTATTGCTGTTATAGAAATATGTAGTCAGATTTAGCAATAGAAAAAAGCGTTTCTTATAATATTTATAATAATATTTAGTAATAATTTTATAATAACTACTTAAATAAATGTCCAAACACTCAAGTCACGGTAAGGAGCGAGAAGCCAGGGAGCAATATGAGCAAACAGGGGTAGTATGTATACCTGCTACGCGTGAAAAGCGGGGATAGCCCAGTGGTTAAGACGTGCCCAAGCTTCCAAGCGGGAGGCGTAAGTTCGATCCCAGTCACGGACCTGTACCAATGAATTTATTTCATGTACAGATTTTAATGTTGCAAAATTGTCACTTAGCTCGCGCCTCGGAAAGTACGTAAAACCGTTGGTCCTGCGCCTGATCTCTCTCCGGTCGTGTCGGCTTTCCGTCCCATCGGACTACTGGATCTGTATATGTACTATCGGAGACACTTGTGCACTATAATATCTCCTGCGTACCTGGCCAATCTCCGTAGAGTTTGGTTGCCTTGGTCGAAATACGATCGGAGATCATCACCCGCTACTCGTACATAGAAACAGCCGGTAATTCATAAACATCGATATTAATTCTAAAGTATCAATGTTTGCACCTACCGGGATTCGAACCCGGGACTTATGGCGCAGCAGACAGGGTCACCAACCACCAAGCTGTCATTGGGCACCGTTGCATTGTTACAGGCTTTTAATTACATAGGTAAGTACATACCTTCACACTTGATTAGTATTAAACGTGGCACCACTTAATTAAACTCATGAACGTATAAAGAACAACGGACGTAATGCTGTCACTGCACAGACTGAAGCACCGAAATGGCGGCGCGTTAGACATGTGTGCGTATTTTCCAATAGGCGCCGAGCTTACTATGGTTTGTATGTGTGGGTGGGTAACGCGTACGTAACACATCCCTACTCCTTGGGATATCGTTGCCGAGCTTACAATGAATGCTTCACTCTGTGTAGTCACAACACTGTCCGTTATCTATACATATAATAAAAAATGTAACGGATCGCTGTCTGTGCATGGAAGATAAATGAGAAAAAATATTATAGAAGACCTTTATCAACGCAATAGTACCCAAACAATGTTTTTTTGAATTTTTGTCTGTTTGTCTGTTTGTCTGTGCGTTTGTGCACGCTAATCTCAGAAACGGCTGAACCGATTTCGATGCAGTTTTCAGGAATATATTGTGATAAGTCCCACTTAACATATATGCTACATTTTATCCCGGGAAAATGTTTTTATCCCGGATAATTTCGTCATTTTTTCTGTAGTCCACGCGGACGGAGTCGCGGGCGTCCACTAGTTCTTTATACGTTCATGATTAAACTATCGTATCCTAAGATAAAGCTGGCTATGGGATCACCTTTTATGACCCAGCAGTTCTGGATACGCCATTTCAGTAACACAGTGGTGTATAATAATAGTAAACATAGATAAGTTGGCCTTCGACAAACGGGCGTTGTATACAAGTTCATACAACGCCTGTTTGTCGAAGGCCAACTGTTTTTGAAGTACCTATGAACTAACTAAAGACTGGTGAAAATTACCTTATTTGTACATACGTCACCGGTCATGCTAGATTGTTGTGTTTGTGCCCGAAATGCGACAGTATACTGATCCCTTAATACGTGGTATCACAATACTAGGTTTTATCTTATGGCTTAATAGGCGTCACTGTATCTACCTATGTATGTAACTAGCCAAACTCTTATGGCATAATTAGACCTGACTGTATCTACCTACATACAGCGCCGGCCCGAAGTAAATTTTAGAATGGAGCGAGATTCAATTATGGCGCCTCTCCTGTTTGCTCCTAATAATATATACTGATATCTTTACCATTTAGGCGCCCTCTAGGATTTGGTGCCTAGAGCGATCGCTCCCTTCGCCGTATGGGCGGGCCGGCCCTGTCTACATACGAGTATGTAGTAGGTATGTAGGTACATAATTAATAGCATCAGTCCACAAACCATAATCCTTCCACTTCCTCGGAGCAGACGGGGGCGGCCTATAGGCCTTTAGCAGAATCCTGCGCTCCGGAGGATCGAAGTCAGCCATGTCTCCGAACACTACGAAGGGACGCTCGCCACAACTCTCCACCCGGCTCCACCAGGGGCAGGAGCAGTCGTCCACGCTTTTATCTGATGAGAGAATTGGGGCATTTTTCGTACTTAGTCGATCATCATTGACAAAATCATGTGTACTTTAAGTTAAGCAACAACCGCGTAAACCCGACATTTGACAAATTGTATCGAATATCTGTCAAATTAAGCGTTGATTGGCCTAATCCCCTAAAGTGGATACCACGTAGGTACCGGCGCGGCGTGGGAAGGCCATCAACAAGATGGATGGACGACAGTCAGGATCGCGCATATGTGCTGGATGCAGGCCGCTTCCAACCGGTCGCAGTGGAGGTTATTGGGGTAGCCTATGTTCAACAGTGGACTTAACGGCTGAAATGATGATGATGAGGTATGATAAATGATTTTATGCTGCTGAATATAAGTAACGATTCGGACTGATGTAGATGCATACGATCACTGTAAACACTCTAAACCTATCACGGGAAAGGTACTAGTACCATCAGGTTCGTCAGGTAATGCAGGAGACTCGCACGGGTCCTCCTTGGGGTCATCAGTCAGAGGAGCGTCCACCTTCATCAGAGCAGGAATATCGAAGATGTACTGGTTCGATTCGGGAGTTCCCCCGTTGAAATTGTAGACGTAGGCTTGAAACTGGAATATTTTTACATACGTATGTAAGTACCTACCTACGAGTACATATACACATGGCTGTGGGATAGAAGCTCGAAATGGGATAGCCACCTGTAGGATCATATATGAGATCCCACAGCTACGTAGCGGGGATAGAGTAAATGATCCGTGACAGGTTGTTAGCATATCGGCTGAGAGAATGCCTAAGTTCCTTAGTCGACTTTTACGACATGCACAGAGGCAGATGAATTTCTTTTCTTTAAATATCGAGAGTAGGTACCTACCCTATTAACTTAACTGAAGCAATCTCACTCCGTACTCGATGATAGCCTTTTAGTCTTAAAATACGGTTCGATTATAAGTAAGAAAATAAGAAATGAAATGAAGTTGGAGCTTTGACTCTACTTAATTTAATTTTCACCTCAGCAATGATTTTCTTCATCTTTTCCTTCCATTCATGATCCACTCTCGCCGCAGTTTTAAAGCCTCTTGATAAACGCAAAATCAATGATTGACTGTCGATTAGAATCTTCTTTAATGCTTTGATATAATTCGAATATTCTGAAAGAGAGCGCCTATCAGAAATGTAACCGCAAATATTATTATAATGTTCTTTGTTACTTGAGCTTGTTACTTGTACTATAAAATTGATTAGCGTGTAGGTACTACAATCTACGTTTGCGGTTCAATGTTCACCTTAGTTTGTGGTGCACGGTGAAGTGTGCAGAAGTGTGTGAAAAACATTCTTCCAGAATTTAAAATAGTGTGGGGTTTAAAATATTTAAACAAATAATAAATTGTACAAATAATGTTCACATAATCAAACCGTGTTTCCCTAATTTTAAGAATCCCTTTTATTTCTAGCAATACTGAGGAACTGTCAAGATTAAGAGCAACTAATTGGTCGAAATATAGTTTTAAGCTCAACTTTTATATCGGGCAAAAGCAATGGGTCCAGTTTTAATTTCAAGATAACCCTGCAAATGCTACAGTGAAATAAAGATGATTAAATTAATTTGATATGTAAATACTTTATAATGTTACCTTCAACTATCCTCAGGGTTTCTAATTTATTCTTTCTTTTTTCTGTACACAGCACGTACATTAATCCTGCTAAATTTTTACATTGTAATTGAGTTTGCAATGCATTGATTTTTTCTTGCCTTTCCCTATGTGCCTCACGCAACATATACGACGTACGAATTTGCTCATTTCTGCCGAAATGAAATAAATAATGTAGGAGTTGCCGCGCAGGCGTAGACGGTGAAGATAAAATAGATAAAGTATTTTTATAATAGGTAATACGATATTTAGAGAAAATGCTTAATAAACAAATAAGTAGGTACAATGTACCTACCTACATATTTACTTGTTCCCTTAGTGCTACAGTTCAAAGATAGAAATAAAGATCTAACAACAGTAGGTACTTAAATATTACCTAAGAATCAAATCAAATCTATCTTTCATTTGATTTATTTCTTTTTCCATGTCGCATTTAAATTCATGCCTCATAGACTCTTCTTTGTGAAGCAATAATTTTTGCACATCAATTTTCTCGGGTTCAGGCGGTGGAGGTTCGGGTTCTGACTTGCAATTACATACATCTCGTTGAGGCTGATCCTCTAGTGATTTCAGGGACCCTTTCTCATAGCAATGCTCTTCGTGAATGACGTCCAAGTCATCGTCATGATCATGACATCCATCTATTATACTTATGCATCCGTCTATAGTGATTACACCATCTACGGTCATGTAACCTCTTTTGATAATATCTACACCCGACATCTGAAAAATATCCAAGATTTTTTTTTTTGTAGGTATAAGTAGGTAGATACTGAGATAAATAATGATGGAAGCTATTCTATAGGTACCTATCTATTACATATTACAAGTTCTCACCTACTTTTTTGCACATTACAAACAATGCATAATAATGACTAACTTATGTAATTTAGGTATTTAACCCACCTATTTATAAACAAATAAAATTGTGGGGGTGATAATATTAATTAAGTACATACTTACCTAGTTAGCTACGAGTATTTCTAGTTAAAAAAGTATTCATTTTAGATGGATAGGTAATGTTTTTACCTAACTACGTATTTAGCGTTCAGTCAGGATATGGACTGTACTAAAGATTAAGATAATACACGTCTTATCATAACTTACTTTATTTACCTAAATCATAGGTAGGTAAGTAAGTACTTAATTGAAATACTAGGTGAGAAGTGAGAATTCAGTTTGCAAGTTAAGAAAAGTTAAATCTCATTGAAAGGATTTCCTAAATAGAAATTCAATTCTACGAATCAAAAACACCATTTACAGTCTATTGTTTAAAATGTTATATCTTGTAGCTCAGGTAAAAAAGGTGAATGAACAAAAAGGCACAGCGAAGATAAGGCCGTGTGCCCTTTGGAAAGCTCTTAAACAAAAGATACCCTTTCTACCTAACTGCGAATTACTGGGTTGTTTAGCTTTAAGGAAGGAGTTTACTTCAAAAGTAGGTAATTTAGTTTCGACTTGGGCATTGGGCATACTGCGGGCATGTCGTTCCCGAAAGCATCCTGGAAAAAAATATTTTTTCTTGGATGACGCGACGCGACGACTGTCGCTCGGTCGGTTGAATAGTGACAATATTCGTGGGGTAAATGCGATAGCACATAATGGCAACCCCGAACATTGCGATTTTGCTGTCTGTGAAGTTCGTAACATGTGATGTTTCGTGAAAAGTGTTAATTTTAATTAAAAAACATCTTATTATTAATATAAAAAGTATTAAAAAGTGTTGTATATAGTACTGTGCTTGTTCCCTGTGGTGTGTTTTGTGTAAAAAGTGTAGATTTTATGAAATACATGTTACATGGATAAAGCCGTCACTTGAGGTTGTAAAGGTTAGTACTTTTTTCATCTGTTGTTTGTCTTAAAATAGATTTCAGTGCGGGTCGCAATGATATTTCAGTTTTGTTTGTGTAACGCTTTCATGTGACTTTTCAGTTTTTTACGGGACCTTGAACTAGAAATTTATTAAAGCCTCCCTATCAAGGTTAGGTCGAGCGCGCGCATTTTACGTCATGATAATATTGTTTATTTTGCTCTGATTATCACGAGAGATCGTCAGTTCTTCAGAGAAATTCAGAAATTATTGTATTTACATAATATAATGTACGTCAGCAAACTGTAACGGTGTAAATATTGGCCGCAACGACGGCCTGAACCTAACCTAGAATGTGCTTGGTTGGTTATCTTTCGTGTGCGCTTTTTTGTGTATCAAAAACGATAGAGCGAAATTACCGTTATCTTTACGGTGAGTGTGATGTAATTAAATACAATTGTATGTCTTAATGGAGTGCATTTAGAGTAGATATTGTTATTAATCACGTGATTTCGTGCGGTTTAGTATGTTTTTGTAGTAACTTGATGGTTAGGTCAAGTTCTCGAGCTACGTGCGGCTTATCTCTCTATTGAGTGACAATATCATGTGATGTAGCTCAAATTTATTGATGTTATATTATTTAGAAGATTGCTCTCAATACAATATCAGTAAAAAAAGTCCTTGCAAACTTTTTTAGTTAATTGGTTTTTAGTTAATTTATAAAATACTAGATATAAATCCTGATGTTTATGAACAACTTTGTAATAAGACATCATAATTGCCCTAGTAAGAGGCTATCAATTCCATCACTTGTTGGGTATTTTGACTTGCACAAACAATCTATATAATTCAGTAAACATTTTACATTTTGGACTTACAAGACTACATTTTCTAGGGATAACAAATTATCCAAGTATACACCTTGTTTACACAATGCGAAGTGTAAGTGCGGGTTAAATGCAGGTACAGATATCAAGACTCGGAGAAGTTATAAGCAACTTTTTGCTTATCATCTGTTAAGAGTATACACCAAAATATACAATGCACTGCGAGACTACTACTAGTACTGTGCACATGTACGAGTGTATAAGTTAAGAGCAAGAATAGAACAGCCCCCTAATTACCTAACTAGGAAAAGCAAAGCGATAGCGAAAATTATACAAAAATCGCTGATTGCTTGTCAAATTCATATACGAAAAATAAATTTCAAAGGAACTTTGACATTTCAAGGTGAACATTGTACAATTTTCACTAACACTTTGCTTCGGCTTTGCTATTGCAAATTAGGTAATCAGGGGGCAGGCATATAAACTTTACTTGGCACCTGAGCCTATCTGTGTGACCAGATACATTCATTAATTTTACACCTTTTGCACCTGCATTTAACACCTGTGCTCTCTGTAGGCATAAAATGGCTTTATTTCACATTGGTAATGTTTATATAGGTACATTATAAAATACCCAATGAGTATGGACATGGATCTAATCGGTTGTCAAACGATGTAATAAATCATTGATAATATACTTAGCCATGTATGGTTAAATCATGAACTATGTCAATGAACTTTGTCCCATTTCTATCCATGTCAAAATCATAATCAATTTGCACACTACATTACATTCAGTCATATTGACAATAAGTAATAGTAAAATATGCCTTTATTACTGACAATTGATTAGTTTAAACAATTATTATAACTTAAGCTTTTCACCAGCTTGCAAAGGCTTCCACTAGCCCCATAATATTTTATCACTAACCTTCATATTGACAACATTACTCATACTCAATTCAAAGTAGTTATTGTGTATGTTACAGATTCTTTTAAAAACTGAGGATAAAACAATTAAATAATTAATTAATGATATCCACTAGAATCCCCATATCATTAATTGTTGACATTTTAATCACACTTTACGATAGAAATAAATTATAACTCTTTACAGGTTTCGAAATTATCAAGATAAATATTTTTTTTGATAATTATCTTGATTATCTTAGCTGATTTTCCATTTAACTTCATGAAATTTTCTTTTATAAATGATAATACATATATTAAATCCCAAGGAGGGTGTAGGTTTTTCAGTATTATTAATTAAACAGTAAAGAATAAATGTGAGAAATATACAATTTAATTCAGAATTTGTTTTTATGACATCAAACAAAAGTAAGAAAGTGTACCCAAAGAACAGAAATTCACACTTTTCTTCGCAGAGAAACGGGTTTTTGTTTAGTTTGAGGTCTAGTGTGTTTGGATATGCAAATGACGTTCAGATACACATAAATAAATGAGATTATTTTAGTGAATGATTTTTATAATTATCAAAGATAATTATAAAATCATGATAATTATCGTGATCTTCGAACCCTGACTCTTTATGTCAAAGAGAAGTAAGTATATTATTATCTCTTACGTGAGGGCCATTAATAGAAATGTTACTATTAAAAATACAGCATTAGTGATCTTAGAACATTAAACTGCTGGTGGTGGTATTATTTACTTTTACGAACTTTGTTACTATTCTTTAAACCTTTGACTTTTCTCGTTTTCACTACATATTATTGTTTCAACCTACCTTGGATAGTTTGTTATGTATTACAGCTATTGTATAAGTTTCCCAATATGTTCCTTATTTCAGTTTTTTGGTGTTTTGTGGAGTTGGGTTTCTGTTTATTTATTTTCCATTTTGTTGACTATTTTGATGTCATTGTCAGTTTCCTATGTCACTTAACTTTTTAATATATCATGCCAAAAACCATTAAATAGTTTTTACCAATGTGATGTTTTGTAGGCAGTTTAGTGTATTCCTTTACCTAATTAGATTGTAAAAAAGTCTTACTATGAAACTTGTAATCATTTATTGTCTGGTTTGCTGGAAGAAATATGTTATAGATGCAGGCTGTTAATTGTTTTGTTAATACATATTTTCTTGACAACTTATTATTTATTTTTTAAGTTATTGTTAATGATGTCATCAACAATAAAGAAAGAAAAATAGTTCAGGCTGTGACAAAAGACTTTGTTCTCAGATATGGAGTCACATGTCCTGAACACATACCACCAAGCCCGCTACAGAATGATCGGGCACAAGGTGATGAGGTCCACCAGTGACTCCCTCTCTTCGGAGAGTAGCTGCAATCAGAACAGTCCAGAGTATACTCAGACTCGGAAGAGTTATTCAGAACGCATACAGTATGAGGAAGAGAGCAACGATGAGGGGGAATGGGAGCAGAATGTGACGGTAAACATGTTTTTAATTGGATATAGGTATGTTTTTTTCTTGTTTGTCCATCTGTATGGGCTAAAACACCTACCTATTGTATTTCTGTAATGTAAGGTTAGCAGCAGACGGCAATGCTGATTTTGCGGTGGCACCTGAGTTATAAACTTTAAAATAGAGAAGTGATACATGTAAATGATGTGTCTCACTTAAGTTCTAATTAATGTTATCATTTTCAATGACATTGATGGATGGACAATTAAATTGTAACTAGTAAATATATTGTTAGTTTTCTATAATATCTGTATTTCATTTTGCAGGAGAATGCTGTACAAGCACCAGAAGCTAGTTCTGATGATGAGGAGGATGCGGAAAACTGCGAGGCTTTCGATAGACCTTCGGATAACGCAGAACACTACCAAATGTCTGAATCAGACAATGCAGAAGATACCTCACTTGTTGAGGGTCACGATTACGACGTAATACAGGTTTTCACTGTCCATCCCGATTTGATGATGGAGGAAGCCTCTGATGATGAAGTAAATGAGGAGTATGTGCAAGACGGTGTAGAGGATCAGAGCAATGAATACATCAGTCATGATGATAATTCCCAGTGTGATTACATAGAGAAACCTGAGAGTCTTGATCTAAGTCTGGAGACACCGATTGCTACGAGTGTCGACGATTTTTTCGCTAAATCAATATTGGAGTGCAATGAACCAGTGGTACAAGACGTCGATGAGTATTTCATCAAAGCGCCAAAGAGGCCAGTAACTCCGAATCTTGATGAGTTGCCTATGCAGGTTCTTGAATTACCATCACAAGATGAGGAACAATATGAAATCGCACCTGATTCTGTACCTTCGAAGGTTGGTGAATACATCTCTGTTAAAGATGTTAAAGAAGAAATTCACTCTGAAGTTAATGTTCCCGCAGTAGATCCTACTACAGAGATTTCGATAAACGAATCTGATTTAGACATCCTTCCAAATATCGATGAACTTAAAAAATACTTTCTGGAAGAGATGACATACACGAAATTACAGAAGTCGTGTTCAGTACCTCAGTCTCCTATGCGAAATTTTTGCATTGATGCCGAAGATGCTAAAACCAGTCTCAGTTTTGAAGATTTGAACCTAGACTTGACAGATCCTAACTTCGAATATAAATCTGGTAATAGTTCAAATAAAATCGAGTACGTACCGCGTACTTTAACAGATGAAGATGTCAATAGTTTCCTGATCACAGAGAAAAAGGAATCTAAAGATATAAAGATTGAAGATGATTTGTCTCCACAAGACATGGAAATTGAATTTCCAGTTGAATCGGTAATTAAAGCTAAAAGTCCGCTAAAAGTTAAATGTACCTCTACACCAATCCCGGTCACCAATGTCTTGGATTTCTGCATAGAAAAACCACCGGCAGTTAACCGAATAAAAAAAGAGACAGTTGAAGAAAAAGTGGATGTAGACGATTTCGTTGACGTCGAATCCTGTAATGACACTGTAATACCTGTTCTAGAAGCAAATAACCTCAATTCACTTCTAGAACAATTTGAAGCTACGGAGAAAATGAACACGAAACCTAAAAAGGCAGCAGTCAAAGTCGAAGAACAGAAAGTTAAGGCACTGAACAGCTTAACTAATGGGATGCGGCTTCAGGATGCAGGTGTGCAGCTAAACAAAAACAAAATGCGGCAAATTCTGGTGAGTTCATCTTCATATTTCTAACTCTATTTCTTCCTAAGGGCCTTTTCAATCTTAATAAATCATTGCAGATGCCGTCAACAATAAACGCGACAGTCAGAAGGTCTCCGAGTCCGCTACATTCGGACCACGACTACTGCTCGTCGAAAAAACGACATAGTCTTCCAAACCTGAAGGGAGGGCAAAGCTTACTCAAGCCAGAAGTGCTGTCTAGCAACAGCAGAATCCTGAGCTCGAGGCATAGGTCATGCAAGAACAAGAAAGTCGTCTACCACTTGAGTAGCGACGACGAAAGTGACAAGTGTAATAACAACAAAAACAAAAAACAATTAAACAATAAAACCAGTGATGACAGTGATCCTAAATCTAAGAAAGCAAACATAAAACCGTTAATAAAACCCGCGGCTAACACGAACCATCGCAAAAAAGCGTCACCAGTTCACAGTTCAGCAAACAGTATACCAGAGGATAAAAGTAACTTTTCTGTGATGGCAAAAGATGCTTGTAAAGCAAGTGATACACCTAGTAGTCAAAACTCTAATGGTAGCCTTAAGTTAATTATAAAAAATAAATCTGAAGTTATTCTCCCTAACTGTGATGATAAGGACTCTCAGAAAGATAAACATATAAATAAAAATACTATTAAAACTAAGTCTAGTGTGAGTGATAAGCCAGTTAAAAGTGTCGATCAAGTTAAGCTTACTAAAAGTGTAGTTAGTCCAGATAAAGAAGTTAAAAGTTGTGTAGAAAATGCTTCTGATGTGTTTAGAATAAAGAAAGAAGAGCCTCAGGAGAAAAACGAGCATTTCTACACGGCTCTTTTTAGTAATAAGCAAGACGTGAAAATTCCACAGTCAGTGCAAGTGAAATCGGAAAAGAGATCTTTTGAAGGGGCAATACAACTTATGGATATTGTGATCAAGTCTGAAAATGAGCAGCCCCATAAGAAAAAGAAACTTAACCTCCAGGAATATAAGCTACGTAAGGGTGTGAATTCTAACAACAGTTCAACCACAGTAAGTCCTGAAGCTATATTCCCTGATATGCCATTACATTTCGATAAAAGTGGCTTGAAATTTAATACTAAACAGGCGAATAATGTATTGAGTGTTACTCAACCAATAACGTCTGAAGCTCCAAAGACATTCTTCGATCCTATCCGTGAGGCTTCTAGAAAAATCCTGATGAACAGTAAGAAACAGAAAGCTGAAGCAATGCGAAAGAGGGACGAGGATATAGTAATGAGCAAAATACCGAAAATAGAAAGTTTAGAGCTTAAGCCATTATTGAGTGACGCCGAAATGATGAAAATCGTCGGCTTGGTGCCATCACCGGTTGCTTTGCCGGTCCCTGCACCGATGATACAGTATAAGCCACAGTCAGATTACGAGGAAATTGTCATGGTTAGCATCGGAACCAACACTGACGATAGAGTATTTAAAGAGCTAAGAAAGCAAGAGCAAGCGGTCAAAAAGAAATCTAAAACACCACCTATAGATCCAAAGAGTTTAATTAATTTTAAAATTAAGAAACCTGAGGTGTTAAAACAAAATATTTTTGATGTCAGAAGAGATAAAAAGAGTCCAATAGATGAAAGGACACACGGAGAAAGTAAAATGGACAGAGAACGCTATAAAGATATAACAGCCACATTAAAGAGTGTTAAAAAACAAGTTGACACCAAAATGCCTAGCAACTCGCTATTTGCTAGCATTCAGGATGTGGTTATGAAAAAGGCACCTGAAGAACCTAGAGTTGACGAATGTAAGCTAGTTAAATCTAGCTCCAAATCGCCTGAAAAGCGTAACACAAAACCTAGAGTGAAAACTTTAGTTGTACGCGAGTATGACGTAAATGCGGTACACGGTGAGGATAAAGTGATCCTACATCTGGGAAAGCATAGGAGGAAACCGCAGATATCCAATATAATAATCCAGACAGACTCAACGCCTGGATTCACGATATTATCCAGTACAGTGGTCGAGGAAAGTCAGGAAAAATTGGCCAATCGCAAGAGAAACGACAGCGATATGTCGATGTCTAGCGACAATAGCCCTAAAACTAAGAAACCTCAAGAGAGACAAATGAAAAAGGTCGAGAGAAAAGAGCCCGACAAGCGATCGTTGTCGAAAGAGAGACGCCGATCGCGCTCTAGAGATTGCTACGAATCAAAATACAGTAAACGGTCGAGATCGCATTCGCGTAGTAGGAGAAGACGTAGGTCGTACAGCCGCAGTAGATCCCGCTCCCGCGGCAGATACCGGCGATATCGAAGATCAGATTCGCCGTATCGCAGAAAAAGAAGATCGAGATCGCCATATCGACGACAATCTCCGTCCAGCAAACGCGACTCCCGTACTAATAGATCTCGAACGCGTTCTCGATCGAGACCCGCGCCGGTTAGGCCTAAAACGCCTGTCAAAAAGAAGCCTAGTCCGGCATATTCCAGTAGTGGATTGGTGAAAAAAGTTGTTAAAGCTATAACGCCTCCGATACGAAAGCCTACAGTGTCTGAGAGTTCAGATTCATCTAGCAGGTTAGTAGTAATTTGAGCGCGCATGCAAACACAATCTGGGGGTTTACTAAGGTTATTACACTAATTAAATTCTCCTGGTTTGCTGGTAGTGTCATTGGAATCTTGAAATGTTTTTAAACCCTTGGTTATATAGGTACTTGAGCCGATATATTACATAATCTTTTTTTTGAGATTTTATAGGAAATCTGCCTTAGAGCTATTCGTGAGAGATTGCATAAGTGCCCTTAGGTATACTTAAATACTTTATCATGTAGGTATGTAATCAATAATCATGTAATCAAGTTACTTCTATGCTGCTCTGGGAGTGAAAAAAAAAGTACAATACTACAGCTGCTTCTCTTCCCGGGCATACTGTACAAGTCCAATAAAGGCACAAGAGGGTCTTGGTGTTTTGTAGGCGATGGGCTGACCACCTGTTACTACTAACTGAACTTGTACATCTCAACTATACCCTCAAAATTGGTCGGAAGTGGCACCATGTGCTTCTATCGGCTCTTGGTGCTTTGCCTACCCCGTAAGGGATAGAGGCGTGATTATATGTATGTATGTATGTATGTAATCATGTTCGAGATAAATAATTTAATTATGAGACTTAAATGTTTGCATTTTTAATAAAATTAATTAATAAAACTTAAACTTAATTTTCCACAGTTCGTCATCATCATCCTCATCGTCATCATCTAGTTCGAGTGACTCGTCCCACTCGAAGAGATCACCATCACCAAAATTGGGCAGGTCCAGTCAAAGACGGTCTTCCAGTCCTTATAGGAAGGACGACTATTATAAAAGGACCTACAGTTCTGAGGATAGGTAAGTAAAAACTTATTTCCAAAGCACAATAGGTATAAATTGAAAATGCTTACTACGAATCCTACATTAGGCTAAAACTTGTATTGTAGGTATGTATAGATAACAATACAATAAAAAAAACCATACAAATTGATAACCTCTCTTTTTTCAAAGTCGGTTAAAATTAGCTTTTATTTTTAACCTACCTAATGTAGCTAGATTAATCTGATCTATGAGCTTATGAAGTAATTTTTTTTTGTATTTCAATATTAAAGTTTATTTTGATTTTTTCTCGAAAACTAGTGTATAGATTTTAATATTTTCTTACTAAAGTCATATTATTTTTTACTTATCCATCCGAGAAAAAGAGCTACGGCCGAATACTCAATCGTCACTCAAATACAATCCTCACGTAAAGAGCTCTTAAATTTGAGTAGAACTTAATCTAAGGTCCACTTAAATTTAACATGCTTATAATTGACGTTTGAGAATACGAATTTTGTATTTAAGAGCTACTCAAACATTGAAGCAGCCGTTAGATATTTGAGGGACGTGTCAGTATTCGGCCGCTAGTCAATTAAAAAAGACCTTAAATAAGTCAATTTCGAATTTTCAGAGAGAACGCACTAGTAGAAGAGAGACGCATAGTGTTTGTCGGCAAGTTAGAGAAGGACATCACTAAGTCGACGCTGCGTAACTTATTCTCTAAGTTTGGGCCTGTCATTGAAGTTAGACTACATAGTAAGGAGGATGGGTGAGTTGTCTATTCCAAATCAGAATGTAGACAATGTAAAGAAACCTTTAAGGAAATATTTATTATATCTTGGCAATCATTACTCATACAACCGCCTATTCCAGTCAACTGTTGGACATAGGCCTCCTTCACGGCCAGTGTTGATTTTTTAAAAGTCATAGACCCGAAGAGAGAATTACCTACATAAATTTAGCGAAAATTGCTTTAAAATAATAGATAGGTACTTTTCATAGCATAATAACTAATGAAAACGTAGTAGATCTACGTATTTCTTTTTCACTAAAGATTCATATTCAGATAGCAGACATGTTTTGCCAAAAATATGTGTCGTGCTAATATACATACATACATATAATCACGCCTTTATCCCTTACGGGGTAGGCAGAGTACCAAGGGCCGATAGAATCACATGGTGCCACCTCTGACCAATTTTGAGGTTATAGTAGATAGCGTCCGCAGACATGAGACATGTACAAGTTCAATAGGCAGGGCACATTAGTAGTGACAGTTCTAGTGGTACAGTATCCCAGTGTGGGAAGGCCACCCGCGAGGTGGACGGACGACCTAAGGTCGCGGGCGTCGGTTGGATGCAGGCTGCTTCCGACCAGTCGGAGTGGAGGTTGTTGGGGGAGGCCATGTCCAGTGGACCCTCTTCGTCAGGTGGTCCCCATCGCCTACAAAACACCAAGACCCTCTTGTCCCTCTACTGACTTGTACAGTATACCCGGGAAGAGAAGCAGTTGTAGTATTATAGAGCAGCATAGAAGAAAATATCCTAATTTATAATTTTTTGCGCCCCCCAGACAGTTTGCATGTCACATTTTACTGGAGAAACATGTTTCAGGTCTAATAATGTAATAATAACTTGTACCCTTTGACACAACACAAATGCAAATTACAAATATAAATTTCCCCCCAGTTCCCGTTACGGTTTCGTGACGTAAACCGTAAACATGTGACATGCAAATATATGAATTAATTATTCCCCCCATTCATGCACGCACGTCAGTTTTAGTGTTGACATACAAACTCATTAGTTTAACCCCCCCCCCCGCAGTTCCCGTTACGGTTTCGTGACGTACCGTCACGCACACGACGCGTGGTCTGCCGTGGAGGGGGGCGGGCTGATGCCGCAGTACGACGTCGGCTTTGGCGGGCGGCGGGCGTTCTGCAGGCAGAGCTATGCTGATCTCGGTAAGTAAAGTGTCATGGAAATCATGTGAAACAGGAAATATTTGCTGACGCCACCCGCTCCCGCTTCGCACGGGAGCAATGCGTCTGTAATACTGTAGTAATGCGGTAACGGTGTCTGTAAGTCACCATTCTGTCGTATTGACAATATGGGATGAACTTGTGTAAGCGCAACCACATGCGTCAGCTGAAACCCCCAGTCAATACGACCTTCATTATAAGATAATATATAAACTGTATGTTTTATCAAATAAACATCATATCATCAAAAGATCGCATTAGAGGAGCTGAGAGAACATGGCTATTATTGCACCAGCTGTCCTGCTCCCATTAACGCCCCCCCAAACGGCGTTAAACTAATACTAACATCATATAAACCTTCCTCTTAAATCACTCTGTCTATTTAAAATACCTCACCAAAATATATTGTGTAGTTTGAATAATCTAAGCATACCTACATAGACAGAAAGCGGTATAGCGACTGCTCATAAGGTTCCCATAATATGTAACCTCTAAAAGTCGTCTGTCTTTAGGCAGTCGTTGCGTAAGATCGTATGTGATAAATGTCTTCATAAAGTAACCGAATGCGTAGAATACCTGCGCGCGCAAATTACAGACTATAGTAGCTCTAGCATTGTACTGTCATGTTGTTTATAAAAATACACGTCATTATAAAGTTCATAGTTGTAAATTATTTATTTTCCAAATATTCTGGCTTAAAGGCTAAAGCGGTAAGCAACCTTGTTTCATGCTATGCTGTGAATGAAACAAGACAAATACCCAGAGACAATACATAAAAATAACTAGTAGACGCTCGCGACTCCGCCCGCGTGGACAACAGAAAAAATAAAAATATAAAATTATCCGGTATAAAAATTAGCCTATGCCTTTCTCAGGCTCAAGACTACCTAGGTACGAAATTTAATGTCAATCTGTACAGTAGTTTTGGCGTGATAGTCAGAGAGACATAATATAGACAACAGAGGATTTATTTTATTGAATAATACCCTTCATTCTTCCATCAGACGGTCTCGAAGCAAAATACACGGAGAGCGCTTTCCACGGCCAACCTCCGATACAACCGCGACGCACCGACGATATGTCCTTCGAGCAAATGCTGCAGGAGATGAAGAAGAAACTCAGCCAACGGAAAACGGACAAAGCGACCGTCAACACGGACGCTTGACAGTCACTGTCACGTCGCGGACGCGTTTCCCGGGTTGGATGAGCCGTCTTTGTGATTTAGAGTGCGTTTCACTTAGACATAATATGTACTGTAGTGTAGATACAAAATAAGTGTTCGAAAAATCGTATCTTCAAAAATATGCTGTAGCTTTTGTATCTATACGTTGTAAAATACGTTCGCAAAATGGCATCTTCAAAAGTCCACCAAAATACACTGTAGGTGAAGTTTTAACGCCAGTCGCAATCGAAATCACGTTTTTCGATGCCGAAATACGAGTAAAGATTGGAGAGAAATAAGGTTTTAATCTGAATAGAATAATGGTCAACTTATTTTGTTTCTATTAAAGAATAACTAAAATGTATATTAAAACACCTATGCGTGCTGTATGTTGGGAGACTAGGCTAGATTTTGTATGAGACCGGGTATCTAGATACCTATATCGAGGGCGTTTCATTAAATAGGTCCTTTGAAAGATGGCGCTAGTTACTATGTGTGCTACTACGTTATCTGTGAAGATAAACTCTAGCCAAAGGTTTGGTACAGTGATTTCTTTTTGTGTACAAAATTAACTTCCTAGGCTGTCGCGTAAGAAATACGCTAGTTTCTTATACTTTTGAGTGAGTTGTTTTGGTATTTATGTGTATGTACATTGAGGCCGTGTATTTGTTGTGTGATTGGTTAAAATGTTGCGGGCAATTTGGACTTGTAAAATAATAGAACAACTGAGAAATCTCCGAGGTTTTTCGGCGAGAAATTGTGTTATCAATACAGGAGTTGACAGGCGAGAATAAACTCTCATTCTCGACGCGATCGGACCTTAATACTGGAAGAAGATTTTGATTGAGTAAGAATTAAATTGTAGTAAATTTTTTATTGTCTTGTGTTCCATTTTCCAAACAAAATATCAAATATAAGACATTGATTTACTATACAAAGGCGCCTTTTAAAAGTACTTGGCAAATATCAGCTATGGATTTTCTTTGTGAGTAACTTTTTGATAAGTTACCTTGATGGATAGAGATAAGGCTATAGGTTAGAAAGAGATAAACTTATTTCTATAATGTTACCGTTAAAATCTAAGGTCTCGCTCTCTCTTATAGACTGATCTCTTTCCAATATCCATAGACTATTGTATAGTCCATTTATTTGTATTTGCGTTTAAAAATTTGCTCACTTTGTACCTATACATTTAGTTGAATATTAGAACATTTTTTTAACTAACACGTGAAAATTGTGTTGTTATTTTTAGTTTTATTACCTTTTTAGTGTAATATTTAGGTTTTATGCACAATTTGTACATATTTGCTACCTCTATTAGATTAAAAATAAATAAGTATATTGTTATTCTATAGGTTAGAAAAGATTATAATTGTGTTTGGATTAAGTAAATATAAAAATTATTTAAAAAATGTCTGTCAAGATAGCACAAAAAAGTAAATACAATATTCATTATAATATACCAAAATATATTTCTAAAGCTATTTATGCAGCCCCAACGCAATAATAGGTCAACATCTTGATATTCTATACTATTCCGTACAACAAATTTATCGGTGTATAAAGTTAAAATCATCATATATACAGTACACAGTAAAAATAATGCACTTAGACATCGACTTTTAGAATGAGACAGTCGTCGGCTGATTTCGGCTCCATATAGCGTTATCTCTGTCGCACGAAGCACTAGACCTATTTATACTGAAATTGTAGGAACAGAAATTATAATTAGATGTAAAGTACTTAACTAATGCTAAAAATAACGCCATCTATCGTGAAAAACTTGTTTAGAAAAATATTTATGTGCTAGTTTTCTTTAGATGTACATGTAGGTGGGTTATTTTCTCCGGTTTTATAGGTTGCTAAGTAAAATGCTACGGAATTGAGGCTAAAGAATGTACGTATGTAGATTAAAAAAAAACCGTGAAAAATGATCGCGTCATATCGAAAAATTACACATACAAAAATAGACCTACCCTCTTTGCATACTAGGATAATAATGCAATAGAGCAATAGAGCTTTATTAGGAAATTGTAATTATATTGATTAAGCGAAATAAACCATTTAAAATAATGAGAGGTACTCAACTTTTTTACCCGCGTCCGTACTTAGGAAGCGAATTACAATTTCATTTAAAGTAGTTTACTAACTTCTCTATACAGGGTGTAACAGAAAGGGTATGTTAAGCGAAAAGCTATGTAAATAGCCCACTATAGAGATCCAATTTCCAAAATTTGAGACTCGAAATCACATTTTTATTTTTCAAAATTGTATGGACATTCCTGAGTTGTTTCGGAATTCTTCATACTATCTGGAAAAATAAAAATGAGAATTTGAGTCTGAAATTTTGGAAATAGGTTCTCTATAGTGGGGTATTTACACAGCTTTTCGCTTAACATACCCCTTTTGTTACACCCTGTAGTGTTCTAACTTCTACGAGGAAGCAGCTAGTGGAACGTCCACTTAATAAGTATAGATGGATCATCTAATTGGCAGACTTGACGGTAGACAAAAGATGCGTACTTGTAATATGAAAGAAAAGGACAGCAACCTACCTAAATAAGTCTACAGTGCAACTTCCATGAGATTCTTCGTGCCAAAAATAAACTTGAGTTCCTCTAGCATTTATAACTAAAAATATTGCCTAAAAATAAACTTTTCCCGATTCATTTACTAAATCTATGTATTTATTAAAGTTATGTATTCTATCAATATCATGAGTACGAAATAACTATGCTATAGTTAAATGCTGGCAATTTTCTAACCAAATCCATAGAGGAATAAGATGTAGACATAGAGTGCTAATGTCACACTAACAGTTTCGATGCACCATTAGACTTTTCGGTGCCTCACAATTCTAGTCCTTGACACTTAGATTGCATTACTATACGTTACAATACATTAGTAATGTAGTTTATTACTATACATTACACTAATAGAATCTAAGTGTCAAGGACTGGAATTGTGAGGCACCGAAATCTAATGGTGCATCGAAACAGTATGACATTAAGGTCGATTCCGGCAGTCACACTTAAACATAAATGGCTGAGAGAGAAGGACAGGTAGGACTAAATTTACGTTTAGGTTTAAGTTTGTGACTGCCGGAATCGACCATATTAGCACTCTATGACATCTTATTCCTCTATGCTAAATCAGCCTTAGGTTTATTAAAAAAAACGACACTTAAGATATTTTAAATGTTAACTTTAGAATTAGCAAAGACAAAAAACAACTTTATATGTATCATATGCGAAAAATGATAAAAATGCAAACCAATAAAAAAAGCTAAATGGACCCGTCCCTTTTTCATTCATAAGATAATAAAATAAGTAATAAAAAAAACAAAGTAAACTAAAAATAAAAGCAACAAAAAATTTACTAGTGCTAATTTGTAGGTATGTAAAGTTTCTTTATGTTTGTCAAAAACGATGATGATAATATTTATTTATGTCACCAAAGCAGTAATTATAAACCTTTTTTCTGGCAATGTACTTTCATCTGAAAAAACCTATAATAACTCTTTCAGTTTTAATCTTAACACCTTTGCAAAGTCGATTAAACCGCTAAATTATTCCATAGAGCGTCAAATACTTGGCACACTGAAGTCACAGGGCTAGCACGAACTTAAGATGGGTACTGACCGATGTTACGCGGTGTAATGTTACATGTTACACGGCGAGCATTCGTGCAATCAGTACGTAGTGTTACGAGGCAAGTAACTAGCCGTTGGTACACGCCCGTATCGCGTACCATGCCTAATGCGAATACATTACGATTACGAGTGCACCACGTAACGTCGAGCAGCAGTACCCAGCTTTAAAACGTTTTTGTCCGAGCGGTCTTCGACTAGCAAATATAGATGGCGCTGTCTAAAAAAATCTAAACATGTTTTTGGGCTGACAGACAAACCCTTAGATATATTCTTTGTATCTAGTCAATGTTACTAGATGATATTGCGTTTTTATTTTGTGATGATATTTATTAAATGTTAAATTTGTCTTATGACCTTAAGTTTTTAAGATTATGAAGTAGACAGCAGATTTTTAAGAACAATGTATTGAACGGGAGCTTAGATCTTGGTGTGTAGGAGCCATGTAGCTGGAGGTATAGGGAGTCAGATTCTTACTTGAACACGCTACGTATATCTAGCCAATAAAGGTTGTCTTACACATGACTTGCAGGTGTCAAGTACGCAGAAAATCGTTTATACGTTGCTAACTGCACATACAAGGGGACAACATAAAGTTTGCCCATAACATATAACACATAACATGACTCCATAATAACTATAGCTTCATGGCATAAGTGCAAGATACATCTCGTGTACTTCCACACAAACTAGCAGCCTTACCGACTAACTATTAACTTATTTCACATAAGATTCGTAATTCATCGCGTGCTAGCTATTAAAACAATTGATATGTTACAAATAAAACCGTCAATGTATTGCGAATTAACATACATTGCTCGCCCAGTTAGTCGGTAAGCTCCCCGACACTATGTCAATTAAATCTAAACAATAGCAACAGCAATAGTAGACACGGCGGATCTTTGCAGCTAATATAACGGGTGTAAGTGACAGCTAGGCAAATATGTATGTACTGAAATGCTGAATAAGTACCATTATGTAAGTTATACGACAGTGTGTGACAAAAAAAAAGCGGTAATAGGCCAGTGGTTAAGACGCGCACTTTCCAAGCGGGAGGCGTAAGTTCGATCCCAGTCACGGGCCTGTACCAATGAATTTATTTCATGTACAGATTCTAATGTTGCAAAATTGTCACTTAGCTCGTGCCTCTTAGAATATAGAGAATAGAGAGTGCATCTGTGTTTGCGCACACACTTGTGCACTATAATATCTCTTGCGTACCTGGCCATTCTCTAGAGATTGGTCGCCTTGCCCGAAATACGGTCGGATATCATCAAATTATACGACAGTTTGTTTACTCGCAGGAAATGTATTTTTAATTTGATTATCCGCAATATATACTTTCGCGATCCTGTGATTGTGCGATACATTGCTGTTATGGAGACAAACATTGTACATGCATCTCTTCTTTTATTTTGTAAGTTATATTTTTTGTGTACGTGCAATAAGAACTTTTTAAAAATTACAAATCTTGTTTTTAAGGCCTAATTAAATGAACTACACTGTTTTGACCTTAAAAAAATCATAAACCATAAAATTTTTATTTTCATAATCATTGTCTTGGTTTTAGAGGATATCTATGTTTGTCACTTTACATTCGCAAAGATTCCTCGCGGCTACTATGCTGTTAATTTGGTATGTTATTAAAGTACAGTTTTTCTATGTAAATTCTAAAAATACTCTACCCATAGTAGATGTAAGTTGGTTCGTAGCATTTAGAAATCTGGGTCTTTCATTTTATAGTTAGCATTTGTACAGGGTGTAATAGATGGGGAGTGTTATGCGAAATGCTATGAAAATGATCGACTACAAAGAAATTGCCCATATAAGAGAGTATGTGAACATTTCCTCAGTAGCTTAGGAATACTATGTATTTAGAAAAATAGACATTTGATTATAAGAGGGAAAAATTTGTGAATAGCTCTCTATAATGGGCAACTTTTCGCTTAGCATACCCCTTCTGATACACCCTGTATTAGCACCATGAGACCACATGGTATTTGTTAGTCTGATTTAGCCTCTAAGACATTGTAATAGAGTCTATTATGTTGACTTCAATGTTTGACATTCTCACTTTATAAATCTATCACTTATTGATAAATCTATCACTTATTGATAAATGTGTTTTAAATCATGGGCCATAAGGTGCATAAAATAGCGTAGAAATTGTGTATTCGTTAATTATAAAAAAATATAAGAACGAATTTAAAGGCGCTATAAATGCTTCTAATTTCAATGAAATTGAATATAGTGTGCTTAATTTTAAGGTTGAAAATGTTACTACACCTTTCTCGGGTATTGTTAGATGACTTGAACAGATATTTTTAACCCCCAACGGAAAAAAATGGGGTGATTTTATTGAAAATCAAACAACGAATATTTTGATTTTGAAGTTACAGTAATGTAGTTAGTAGTGACTACGACGATTTATTAGTCAGGATATAGTCATTTAAGTTTAGATATTCAATGGTTGTACCTATCTCATATCAACCAAGACATTAAAAACTGCGAAATTTATATACTTAAACACTTTTTTCCTGTTATGAACTGTATATATTGAGCGAAATTCGATTTTAGTCATAGATAAATCACTAAATAATTGTCTAGTTTAAGTTTTATTCAAACAAGTGCTTTAATTAACGACAGTACATACATAAATCATGGAGCGGATACACAGTGGAGGTGTTTTAATGTTCGTAGGAAATTGTGATTTTCTGAAGGGCAGACGCTTACAGAGAAACACGTTAAAGAGCGCGCTTCACAATACACACACACACACACACGATAGACACAGATATGAACGAGAGGGTAATCGCGAAAAAAGTTCCGTAAAATCGTTGCTAAATTATACTGATTTTACGGAACGTTTTTGGTTATGTTTTAGCTTTGGTTTGGTTGTGTCCATTTGACATTTGCAACGACTCTGTTTGAAATATTGTCAAAGTTTAGTGCGATTTGTAATATAACATATCATAACCGCGATTGCTTTACAGGCAACCTTATGGTTATATCACTGTCAATCTAGAAAAACAATTTTGCTTATGCTGGACACAGAACGAAGCGATACTAGCGCTCTATAGCTTATTTGTATGGTCATGAGCAATAAAATACACCAATACACAAATGTTCTTCTGTCCTTGTGTTAAGGTTCTAAATACAATAGTAATATCGCAGCTTTCATACTATAGGGGCACATCTCGAAAATTTTGTGATTTCGAGTTTTTACAATATTTGGATACAAAATCAACACGGCTACATCTTAAACGCATTTTCCCAATACTAAATTTTTTTCGAGTTGTGCCCCTATAGTATGAAAGATGCGATGTATACTTACATCATATTAATGACCGTACTTATGGACAACCTAACTACATCTAGAAACATATCTGTTTGTATCTGCTTGACGACATAGACCAGTTTCGTTCAACTTTTTTGTAGTTATATCTGTACTGTTTACTCTTATGTGAAATGACAAGGACAGGTATATTTTAACAGATAAGTCTTATGTTGTAATATAGACCATGTCCCATCCCGTACTAAGAGATATATAGAATTATAAGTACATAATCTGTTTATTATCTACATATATATGTAGGTACATAGAAAGTGAGAATGTTTTATACATAATGTTGTTGATAAATAAAGTATTTTGAAATTATTTTGTGCTTATCTTTCCTAAGTTTTCCGTCCTATCGGACTGTAAGAGTGAGGGAATAGAGAGTGCACCTGCGATTGCGCATACACTTGTGCGCAGGCAGTATTGATATGATGAAAGTGCTACCAATATTAATGGTTTCCTGTGCTGATGCAGAGCTTCGCTGGAATACATCAGCTGCATCTCCTTCCGCGCATGTCGTAAGAGTTAAGTAACTTAGGACCGTTCTCAGGCGATGAGCTAGCAACTTGTTTCTGATGTTTTACATCTGGTCCTATGGCGCTATATGTGATCCTACAATACTGGCTACACCATTTTGGGATCAGAGTGTATCTGAAGATACTATTAGTAGGATTGTTCATGTGAAACGCTTTCAATGAGCTTAAATTAGAGAAATTCAGCTTACTTTGGGATAATAGTGCTTTGTAATTAACAGCGACATCTATAAGTCTTGTTAGGCAACTGATTAAGTTTCACAACGAACAGCAAGTTGTCGTTCTACGCAGTGTACAAACCAACATAGGTATAGATGGCGCTACTGAGACCAACCAACGTCAAAATTTGATCAGCTGATACACAACCATATTGCAGTGAAGTTATATCATCCACCTTATAGATGGCGCTGCTTAATAAAATTTTTGTTCGAGTCAAAATGAACTGCTTATTTCTGGAGGAGCTGCAAAAATGTGTAGGTTTTTTTACAAATTCGTTCGTAAGTATTTCTTATATCGATATTATATTCTCTTCTCCCAGGCGATGAGCTAGCAATACAAAGTTGATATTGATCATTACAGGTATCTAACACTCAATCTAACACAAGTAGCATGACCTGCGAAACACGATATGATAAACAATCGGTTTATCGACATTTAGCCTGTCAAAATACGATAAATATAGCCGCCATGTTGAATTTTGTATAGAGACCATACGATATCGAACGATACGATATGCATGATGCGTGGTCATGCTAGGGGGGCTGGCCCCGATATTTAAACATGGCTACACATATCGGAAGTAGAGGTGTTTACATAATGGGGTAGCCAGAGCTGCAGGATCACGAGGGAATTCCTGCAGCCACGTTTAGCATAGGTAGGACATTCTGTGATGTTGATTGTTATTAAAGTTCTATACTAGTATACCTAATTACATTTCTTATCTACCAATATACCAGTCAAAAACTAACAAAGATCTCACCCTCATTCAGAGCCTTCTTTTCATGTTATTTTAAACATGCCCCTCCACAATCCGTTCTGAAATCAAACAAGTAGATGAGCAATTAGTCTCCAAATTAGTCATTAGGCTGGTTCTACACCGGGGAACTACCGGAAACATGGTGTGTGGAGACTAGTAGTGATCCCACAGTCTAAGCCCCTTCAGATAGACTTTACGATGATTTTGCACGAACTCGATTCGAAGAAGGACTACTTACGAACTATGTTCGCATTCAAATATGCCGTCTAGACGTACGAACCAAATAATTTATGTTTGTAGTAGTATAATACGCTGTATACGAGTACGCTACGTTTATGTCTGTACATGATTTCACAATAAATATGGTCGATTCTGACTGTCACACTTAAACCCGAACTTAAAATTAGTCATGTCTGTCCCTCTCCACTCCTAACGTAAATGGTTGACACAGAAAGGGACAGGTATGACTAACTTAATGTTTAGGTTTAGTGTGACGGTCAGAATCGACTATATTGTGTAACCATGTATGGACAGAAACGTAGCGTAAGTACTTACATTAACATAAATTATGAATATTTGCTTTGTACTTACATTTAGACGGCATAAACGAACGCAAATATACCTACCTATTTAGTTCAAACTTCGAATCTAGTTCGTGTAAAAGCTCCGTGAACTCTATCTGAACAGGTTTCGATAATGTAACAATTTTACGAGCGACAGCTATCAAAACATTCTAATAGTAAGCGTGGTGGAAATGGTTCTATAACTTTGCGAAGTCAGCTGTCACTCGTAAAACTGGTGACTGGGTAAAAAATTGTTTTGTTAATATGTATACTTAAATTATTAGAGGAGCGTTGGCGTAAAGCAGTCAGCCGGCCGTAAAACAAACGCAAAATCCTTGGCTACATAAGTTTCGATAGAAACTAGATAGGAATAAGGCAGGAAAATGCTGAAAAAATTAGGTCTTTGTAGAAATATAAATAAAAGTATTTAGATAACAAGGACTATTTATTTCTATAATTAACAATACAGGATGTTTTTTCGTTGCCACCCTTAACGAAGGGTACGTACTCTATACATCAAGTAATTTATGCCAAAAAAAATGTTGGGAAACTAAGTAAATTTTTTTTGAAAAAAAATAATTAATTACTTGATCGGGCAAAATTTATAGTGTCCAGTGTTTATGCTAGTTTTATCATAGACAGATATTTATTATTTCTCGTCAAAAAATCTTGCTACGCGCGTCTATGTGCATTTATGCAGAAAAACGCAGTCTATTTTCTCAACTTAGGACCCTAATATCTTAGGAACCAGACACTTCCCAGGTATGCTTCCATGGAGAAAAATGATCGTGATGATGAGGAGATTCCGTAGTTTTCGGGAACGTTGACTACCGAAAATCACCATGTATATTTAGGACTAGCTAGCAAAAGGACGAGTTGTCAGTTGTTAGCCTACTATTCTCCTTACACGGTTAGGTTACACCGGGAAAGTGCCAGCGGCGACCACGCTAATTCCACGCGGCCGCCTCCCGCCCGGGGCCGCTCTTTGTGGGCTACTTGACTCAAGTTCGGAATGGTTGCCTCGTTTTAAATGAGCCCTGAGTTTTGTATGCGCATTGTGGAGTTAGGTAATTTTTTGTGCATTAATTTAATACAGACCCTAAATACGTATATAATCTATCTATCTATCTCATCATCTTTCTGCCCTTATCATTTATGGGGTCGGCGCAATGTGGTTACACCTAGGTTACCTACATGAAGAAAATTTAGTGGTCAGGCCCGTGACTGCGACCCACGCATTAGATAGAAATCTATGTATCTCATATGGGTGTCTATTAGAATACAGATTTTTTAATATCGAATTTCATTTTACCGAAAACTATTCCACATTTTTCATATTTTTTTTAATTTAATCGAATAGTTAATCATCGCTGTTTCCTATAATCGAAAAACGTTTCTTAAAAAAAATCTTTTAAAGTTGTTATGATTACCAGAAAAACGATACCTACATCGAACTTACATGTCATAAAAGTATTAAGTTATCGATGAAACTATTCGTAAAAACACGTTACAATGTGTATCGGAACCCATAATACTTTTTCACATAACAACTTTTTAGTTTCTTTTTAGTTGTTTTTTAGTTAAAATTCGTCATCCGAGTAATTGACCCGGTGGCTCAGTGGTAAGAGCGCTGGCACGGAATGCAGAGGTCGTAGGTTCGATTCCCACCCGGGTGAGGAATTTTTTCCATTTCTTTATTAATAACTTTTTAGTATTAATCAACTATGTAAGATACACGCAAGCATGCAGCATGCAAGCAAGCATGCAAGCAAACATGCAGACTGCAGCAAACATGCAGCATGCAAGCAAACATATAGCATGCAGCATGGTTTCTGTCACAGCTCCGGCGCTGCGGGGCCTAGGCGGTCCCACGCGAGCTTATCGTCGCAAATGAATGTAACGCTCACCACCGCAACTTCGGCTTGCCGGCCATCCTCGGCCGCGGCGGCGAGCGTTGCATCCGCCTGCTCGCGGCCCGCCTCGCCCCTCCGCGCCTACGCGCTTTTACATTGCACTCTAGGGGTAGGGCAGACAAGACTGCGTGGCGTCGGAGAAAACCGAGTCGATTTTAATACTTTTTTTTTCATTCATCCCAATTTTTGTTTTGAATAATTCTCTAGAAAGAAGTACTAATTAACTGCATGAAATCGTATTTTGCCATGTCCATTCATTTATTGAAGTAAAAATCGATGTTTCAATTATTTTGCAAACTGAAACTTACGATGAAACAAAAATATGGGTAACAAAACTTCAATGTAACATTATTTCGATAAAATCTGTAAAACATGAAAACAAATAACGACGAACTGTGTTTTTAGATAATGTATATTCGAGGAAATGAAATTGCGATGTAACCTAATTCTAGGATTTGTTAAATATTGTACTAGAAGTTCTGCGAATCGTTTTATGGGTAATGAAAATCGTTGAAAGGAATTGCGATAAAATGATGGATTCCCATCTAATATACCTATAAAATTCTCGTGTAGCGGTGTTTGTTACCAAACTCCTCCGAAACGGCTTGACCGATTTTTATTAAATTTTGTGCGTAGGTATATTCGGCAGGTCTAGGAATAGGTTGTGAACTATTTTTATACCCCTTCCCAGTAGCTAGTATGCATATAAAAACTGTAACTTAATCGCTGTCTGTATGCGCTAAATCTCAGAAACGGCTTAACCGTTTTGGTTACAGTTATACTCCTACTAATATAAAGTATAAACGCGAAAGATCGTGAGTACCTATGGATGGATGGATGTTAGTAGCTCTTTCATGTAAAAACGGCTGAAGCGATTTTAATAAAATTTGGTATGGAGTTAGCTGATACCCCGGATTAACATATAAGGCTACTTTTTATTCCGGGAAAATATTTTTATTCCGAATAATTTCGACATTTTGTTTTTTCTGCAGTCCACGCGGACGAAGTCGCGGGCGTCCACTTGTCGGGAGTAGATTGTACTTAATGGGTATCACTTAACATTTAATGTTTTTTGTTTGTTTGTTTGCAGCGAATAGGCTCCAAACAACTGCTGCCTACGCGGACGGAGTTGTGAGCGTCCACTGGTTCGATTTATACTCGTAATGGCTCAAACGGAGGTAATCAAAATTATGTAAGTAAGTAGTTTGAAAACATACATAACTCGGCTGTGTTTTGAAAATGGGGTATCCAGAACTGCAGGATCACGAAGGAGATCTACAACCACATCGTATCGTACGATATCGTATCGTATCTATATAAAATTCAACATGGCGACTATATTTATCGAATTTTGACAGGCTAAATATCGATAAATCAGTTTATCATATCGTGTTTCGCAGGTCATGCTACTAGAGCTGAGTTCCTTAGGCTAGTGTGTTCTAGTGAAGCTTGAAAATGATAGAGATATCGAAGATTAGGCTGGTTTACATGATTTCTAAGCGTCTACTCCATCTCTATCTCTTAGCTCAAGGTGCGGCTCTCTACTCGGCTCAACCCATCTCCTTTAGAAACCCCATTCAAGTTACCCAGGGTCTCAAACACTGTGCCGAGAGCTCCAATATATTTTTCGTGGCCACGACGATGCAGGGTCACTTTTCTGCTGATTAGTTATGTTGATAGGAGCGTTAAGCGTTAAATAAGGTATCTATGTTTTTCTTTGCTTGCAAAAAATATCTTGGAATCATTCATCCCTTGTTAGAAGACTACGTAAATGAGTCGACGTAAAACGTCACACTACTACGTACGTACTAAACAGTAAACGTACGTACCCATACCTATACAGGGTGTTTTTTCGTTGCCACCCTTAACGAAGGGTACGTACTCTATACATCGAATTAAGTAAGTTTATGGCAAAAAAATGCTGGGAAATGATGTAAATTTTTTTTAAAAAATTTTTTTTTTTACTTTATTGTGGCGAATAGTGTCCAGTGTTTATGCTAGTTTTTTCATAGACATATATTAATTATTTCTCGTGAAAAAATATTGATACGCGCGTCTGTGTGCATTTATGCAAAAAAACGCAGTCTATTTACTCAACTTTGGACCCTAATATATTGGGAACCAGACACTTCCCAAGTATGCTTCCATGGAGAAAAATTATTGTGATGATGAGGAGATTCCGTAGTTTTCGGGAAAGTTGACGACCAAAAATCATTCTGTATACTAAGGTAATGTTCAATTAATTAGCATTAGGTATTTTTTTAGAAATGGTAGGTGAAATTCTTAGATCTTGTCTATCTACCCGCAGTGGCCTAGCTCGGAAGATATCTACACAGCAGCATATAATTATCATGCATTTTAACCGCACATTTTTATTTTTAAGTATCCTTTTAATACAAAAAAAAAATGTGAATCAATATCCCACAATAAACGTAGGTGTGTATCGCTACGGCTACACTGCGTTTATTAGCATATATACCTATAAGTCAAAAACTAATATATTAGGTACACGCGACGATTAATGTAATAGTACTTTTGACTTATTTTTACACGCTCGAAGATGAGTCGTTCATATCAATATCTGACTGAATTCTACATAACCACAGATGTAAGATAAACAAACCAATTTTTGTCACTATCCTCAGCTAATTCGCCATAAAAAAGACCAAACGGAACGACCAAGACATAAAACGGGCGGAATATGAAAATAGTTTACCGACACGAAATTCGGTGGCAACCCTAATTCGGTTTGTACCCAGCCTCTATTGATTACCCCCCTAAAGCTGCCATATAACCATTAAATACCTTCCACCCCTGGGTATAGCTCGCAATTTTGCGCGCACTACCCTCCACAGTTAACATTTTTGCAGAAAGAGACGGCATAAGTAAGGCGGAGGGTGGTCGTAGATAGAGTGACGCCCCAAAACGTAAGGGTAGATGCCAGTGTTATAAACGCAGGGGTGGAAGCACCACGCCGGGGATGATTTTATGTTTACGAGGTATTTTTGTAATTTTGCGTCGGTGTTTCTCGAGGGTTTGAAATTGACTTGTGTTCATGGATTGTGGCGAAGTGATGTGACTATGTTTTAGCGGAGGAGTTTGGATATTATTTGAGGTTAGTTTTTTGTTTTTATGGTTAGTTTATTGACGGTGGTTAGTGCAGTCTTGGAAAAGTTTTAAGATATTTTCTATATATTTATTAATTTGTCCATGACATGAAGGATCACGTTAGTAGTCAGTATCGAGGCTTAAGAAGTTTTGAGTTGCATTGGCCCTAGAGTAATGGACAATAAATAGATCGAGATAGATCGACAGAAGTGTCTAAGTTTTTACAGATTTGCGTCACACAAAATCACGTTTTACGCGTTGGCGAGGCCACACATAAAGCGTGATTCTTTGAGTAGGTAGGTATCCGACCAGTGACGTGATAATTTCATCTAAGGTTACACGCCTATCGTTAATAGCTCAATTTTCTACGAGTTTAGGGGGATACAAAAAAGGTCGCTAGCTATAAACCTTTCTCTTGAATCAAGTTGAATCATACCATTTAAAACACTGCGATTTTTATTGGGCAAATTATATTAATTCATTCTAAATTATAAGTCCGTAAATAATAAACCTAAGCTCTACATTTTAAGGTTACCTACTGCCACTTTTAGGCACAAATAAAATAGTTTGCGGCTGGTAACGAAACTAATCGGAAGCAATAGTTACGTACTTGGTATATTAGAATAAACTGTCCTTTCTACTTTGTATCTATTACACAGCTGTTATGGTCACTTCTCATTACATTTGTTATATTCCCCTGGCATTTGTAATTAATGTCCAGGGTATATTACAAATGGCGCGCAGTTTTAGGTTAAGTGTCCTTTTTATAATTAAGCAATTAGTTTCGGTGTATTGGACTAGGTCAATTAGTTAGAGGTTAAATTCATATTTATAATTCCATACACATAGCTGTTCCGTTATAGGTTGGGTTGATGACATTGGTTTGTACCTAGATGTGTGTTAAGTTGGTACAATTTTAAAAAAGTTAAAATTATTTTTGTTTTTAATATACAGGGTGATTTTTGGCCGTCAACGTTCCCGAAAACTACGGAATCTCCTCATCATCACGATAATTTTTCTCCATGGAAGCATACCTGGGAAGTGTCTGGTTTCCAAAATATTAGGGTCCAAAGTTGAGTAAATAGACTGCGTTTTTCTGCATAAATGCACATAGACGCGCGTAGTAAGATTTTTTCATGAGAAGTAATTAATATCTGTCTATAAAAAAACTAGCATAAACACTAGACACTATAAATTTCGCCCGATTAAGTAATAAAAAAAAAAAATTTAAAAAATGAAAAAAATTCCCCAGCATTTTTTTTGGCATAAACTTACTTTATTTGATGTATATAGTACGTACCCTTCGTTAATGGTGGCCACATAAAACACCCTGTATGTACAGGTACCCTGCTAATAATAAACCGCTCGTAAAGTTACAACCTTTTAATTATATTTGATTTTTGACGGCGAAATATATGGAATATAGTCAAATTAAACTGTGAACAGCTTACACCTACCTGGCGTCCGCTGATGCTGTGCATCGGTCGCGTTTTGTGGCCCACTAGAAAATCTTCTGGGATTGCCTTATTTTTACTAGTGGACGCCCGCGATTTCGTCCGCGTGGACTCCAGAAAAAAAAATGTCAAAATTATCCGGGATAAAAATATTTTCCCAGGGTAAAAAGTAGCATATTTGTTAATCAGGGTGTCAGCTAACTCCATACCAAATGTTATTAAAATCGCCCCAGCCGTTTTTACGTGAAAGAGTAACAAACATCCATCCAACTATGCATCCATACTCACAAATTTTCCCATTTATAACATTAGTAGGTCGTACGAGCATTAATTTGTACCCATTTTTGTAACCAAGGAAAATATTGAAATGAAATGTTGACATCGGACCATTATCCATCCATCCATCCATCGGAAGCAAGATCCAACGAAAATTGCCCGAGAAAAATTTCTTATTTTTCTCTATATTTTCCACAGCAAAACTGTACGTTAAAAATAGTAAATATCCAGTCATTATCAAATAAACTTCATACATTGCGGTGTAGTAAAAATAAAAATGCATTTCCGGAAAGTAAAATCACTGACATCATAACATAGTATAAAACAAAGTTTCTTCCCGCTGTCTGTGTGCCCATATTTACCTATGCTTACATCTTTTAAACTGCGCTACTTTGCTTCTAGTACTTTGTCTGCCTAATTAATTAGGTTAGATTCATGTTAAAATAACAATACACGCGTCGAGCGAGCGGAGCAAGCGTGTCGCGGGAGCGATCGTCAAAGTGGAAGAAGGATTTATTTAAAATGCCTAGCCGTCTTGTAATGCGGCGTGTTCTACATTATACCTTCGACCACATTCTGCATACAATAAACACTAATTTAACATTCAAACGGACACACCTAGAAAATAGTTTACCCAACAAAGTATTTTTTATGGCTATTAATGAATTTTAACACTCCGCCGCTAATGTTGTAAATGACATTACAAAGTAAAATTCCGATAACCCTTTAGTGCGGTCATTAAGGTACACAATAATAATATAATTATATTAGGAAGCGCTTTCGGCTTAGTGCTCATAATTGGCCGTCTGTTACACCGTTATACATTGTGACTGTCCACACACATCAAATATGCATACATATAGTATAAAGACACGGCTGTGCTCCCAAAATGGGGTAGTCAGAACTGCAGGAGCCCAACCGAGATCCCACAGTCACGTGTAGCTTTGCGGGTAAAGATGTTAATGAAGAGTGACAAGTTGCAAATGGGCCTGAAAATTACAGCTATTTTTCTGATTAATTGGCACATAGAAGGATAACCAATAACCATCAGGTTAGGATTTGTGTGACTTTGTGAAGAGCAAAATTAAATATTTTTTAACTCATAGATAGAGTATCTAATTAAACATCTGATTAAACAACAACAACATTTTCATGTTTCTAACTGATCCACCTTTTTACCTAATATAAATACAGGCCTTACAAAAAAGTACATTGTGTATGTTAAACAGTATTTGATTTGACAGATATTTTATTGTGTCTTAAATAACGGGTGTATAACTTAACACGTGGTTTATAGATAAATAGCATCATTTTTTTTTATTCACACACTACACAACACATTAAACCTAGTCTCACATTAAGATCCCTAAGGTCTTGTGTCGTGGGTACTAAGCAACGGTATATAAATACATAGATAAGTATAGAAACATCCATGACTTGAAAACAAACATCGATATTCATCATATCAATGTTTGCACCTACCGGGATTCGATCCCAGGACCTATGGCGTCGTATCATAATCATAATCGTAATCATGAATCATTAATTCCCAGAGTATAATACAAATCTATATTATTTTAATTAATTATAATTGAAAATTAACATGCTCGACAGCCCTTTTAATTTATGTCAGAAATAAAGTGACAACAAGCAAAACAAGAGGCTAATCCTCGATTTATACCGGAATTTAGATACATTTGCTGCAATTGAGCCTTAGTTTAAAACGGATATAAGCACGGTGTAACACGCGACCGATTAACATGCAGTGCGCTATCTTTACACCGCCGCGCCGTAAACTTAGCCGGGTAGATACCATCGAAGTGACCATCTGCTGCAATCAGGTTATTTTGGTCGCCCCCGCCGTTTTAGGGTTGAATTAGACGGTTTCTAATTCGCTGGAGCTCATGTATATTAATGTTTGTTGTGTTTGGTCATAGAGAAATAAGATGTTATAGAGTGCTAATGTCATACTAACAGTTTCGATGCACCATTACACTTTTCGGTGCCTCACAATTCCAGTCCTTGACACTTAGATTCTATTATGTAATGTATAGTAATATACTACATTACTAATGATTGTATTATGTAATACAATCTATGTTCAAGGACTGGAATTGTGAGGCACCGAAAAGTGTAATGGTGCATCGAAACTGTTAGTATGACATTAGCACTCTATGTCTACATCTTATTCCTCTATGTTTGGTAGTGTTTTTATTATCGGTTTCGGTTATTGGTATTATTATGCGAATTTGTTTGTTGTGTTGCGTCGGTCCTAGGTGCGGATCCCGGTTGGTGCAAACATTGATATGATGCATAACGATGTTGGTACCTATGTGTTTCTACAAATTATCTTTGTATTTATGATATACTTGCTCAGTAACCATTTAATTTGAGACTAGCTAAATGTGTTGTAAAGTTCGTGAATATTGGCGACGATCACTAAGGAACTATTTATGTTTTTTTAGTAGGCACTACATGAAGCCGGAATCGCAGAATTTAGCTAGTTAGGTAGTCTAGAATAAAAAATATATAGCGTAATTATCGAATTTTAGAAAAGTTTAACATACTCGTACCTGTGTTATGCTTTAATGTACAAATTATTCTGTTTTAAGTTGCCAGCATAGATAAAATTCTCACACATACCAATATTAATGAAATAATCGTAAAAACGCTAATCGATTTCAAAAAGTATCGATTTCAGGTTTATGCGCCATTGAGTCGAAAGCACCGGGACTGTGAGATTTTATCTCAAAATATTTGGTTACCACAGACTTTTTTTAGTTGTTACTGCGGTTAAACTACTCTATTATTCATTAATTCTGTTTACTGTATAAAATATTTTTTTAAGTAACAAACAACTGTTTTCTATAGATACTTTTTGATGATTTATACTACAAGAAAAATGAAAAAAAAAAGCTTTTGAAACTAGCAAATAGCTTCTAAATGAGCTTTTTTGACAATGTTTATGATAAGTAGTTTTAACTGATTTTTGACTATTTATTTTTAACTATCATTCCATTATAACTACTAGCTAATATGATAAAATGAATAAAATCTACATAAAAATTACGGAATGGATTTTGATGAAGCTATGGGGTAGGTATTACATGCGAACTACTGCAACTTTTGAGTAGCAGTAAAAATGTTATTGTAGTTCGGTCAACAGGACTGACAACAGTGACAACCAAACTACTGCAACTAGAGGAGCAGTCTACATAAGTATGCTGAACTACTAATCACCATGAATTAAACAATTGGCCCGCACAGCGTCCTTTCTTTCCTTAATTTTTGACATAAAAAACAAAAGATGACACATTTTCTATTAGGCCGTAAACTGGATGTCTGCGATTAGCGGAGCGGGAGCGGTGCGATAAATATCATAGATTATTATTGAAGGGAACTGGCTGGCAGCGGCGCGGGAAGCGGCGTCCGAGCAACGAGCCGCGCCCGCTCCCGCTGTCGCCCTGCAAATCGTTTACATCCACTTTTCGGCTTCAGAAAGACAGTGGAATCTAAGCTTTGTTTTTCGTAATTTTGTGACACGGATAAAGTGATGATTTTTATACCATAACACTATTAGTTTTCACCGCGCTGGCGGCATAATATAAAACCCTTATTTGTCAAACACACTATCATGTTAGAAAGTAGTTAATTCCCTTCGCTACACAGTGCGGAGTCACACCCAGGCACATAAAAACAATTTTATAGCGCCCCGTTTAAATACTGGGCGAGTACGAATAAATCTACTATTATGTAGCATTTACGGGGAAATTTGTTGTAAAAATAATTAATATAGTACCGGATAATTGAAGCTTAGACGTAGAATAATAGCGCAAATATAGAGCTAAGTTGGAAAAAGAGAGCATAAAAAGAAATGCGATTTCATAGAAATATTTGAATCGAAATCATTATTCATAGATGAAGGTGTATCTAAAGTTTGGTTTTAGAAAAAAGATCTGCACCCTTCGATGTAGAAACGTTTATTTGAACTTACTTAGTTTGGTTGGCGGTGGATGGTGGAGGTCGATGCCAATTTGACTTTTTTTATTAATACAATTGAAGATATATGCAACGTTTTTAACGAATCTCCAGGCCTGTACCCTCTTTAGAATTGGTTGTTAGAGAATCATACTGATTCATTGTGCACGTACAACTAAGTATTATTAGGTATTTCTACACCGATACACTACCTATAAGGGTGATTTATGGTCGTCAACGTTTCTCATCATCACGATCATTTCTCTCCATGGAAGCATACCGGGGAAGTGTCTGGTTTCCAAAATATTAGGGTCCAAAGTTGAGTAAATAGACTGTGTATTTTTCTGCATAAATGCACATTGACGCGTGTAGCAAGATTTTTTCACGACAAATCATTAAAATCTGTCTATGAAAAAACTAGCATAAACATTGGACACTATAAATTTCGACCGAGCAAGTAATTAAAAATTTAAAAAAAAATTACATCGTTTCCCAGCATTTTTTTAGCATACACTTACTTTATTTGATGTATAGAGTACGTAGAGTACCCTTCGTTAAGGGTGGCAACGAAAAAACACCCTGTATATACCTTCCAGAGATATAAGACCAAAAATGTAATAGCTCCCCTTTTAGCGGCTACATTTTCTCCAACATGATTTTCAAATAAAATACGTACAAACCAAATTCAAAATAGCAGTGATTTTCCATATCATTTTACCGTCAATCAGCGATCGGAATACGTGGATGTTTATCGTATAATCAAAATACACCACTTTGCGTGAATCGCCATGTTCAATTGCAAAACGATATTGAAATTGAAATTGTTTATACACTTCTCTACCGTGTTTGCGTTTAGTCGTCACGTTTAAATAATTTTGCGCTCTCTAATTTTAAATGGGAATTTGTTTAGTACTATAAATAATTTAAATTTGTGGCTATTATTTATTTGTAATATTATGTGAAAGTAGACTGACGAAGTAATAAATTAACTGCCCAGCGTGGTGATAAACAGCATGGGAAAAATCCCCCCCTATGGCAGTAGCCTTGTGACGTGCACTGGGGGAGGCCAAAATGTACAATGGATGAGTGGATTAAAGAGTTAGGAAGGGAAGACCTCACTAAACTTTCTTTGATGAATAACTTCCTTGTTAGTTACTCGTAATATAGCTAGCGGCCTCTCAGGCTTTGTCTGTTTTTACTTCACAATTCCCGTTTCTCTCGTTCCCGCGAGAATTTCGGAAAAGTTTTTCTTATCGAACGCCTACGTCATACTACGACTACACCCTCCAAATTTCAAGACTCGATCGACAGGGTTCAGGCGGTGTGTTATTTCCCAGTTATTCAGGACATTTCATTTTTGTACTCGTATGTGTAGAGACACTATGCTAGAAGATTTATCGGCCCCCGTCTTTATTTTTAAAACCTTATAGACAAGTATAATAAAAAGGTATCCCCTGCAAATCGTGAGTCACAAGATAGTTAGATTACAGAATTTGCAAGCTAATACGAAAATACAATCCTAAAATGCGATTTTCATAAAAACCGTCTTCACAGAGATAAGGTAGATATAATTCTTTATTATTTATTTAAGAGAACAAGGGTGGTTTCACCCTCTTCTATATTAGCGTAATGCCTAAGGGATGTCCCCAATCGGAGCTAAGAACAATAACGCACTTAAGGGCTGTGAATTATAAATAATGTTAAACGTCTTAGCTATTTGGGGCTGGTTGGGATGGAAACCTGAAAACTATTGGAAATAATCATTAATCATGATATGAAATGCTCAAAACATGGCACAATAAAGTTATTATTACACTAGTGGACGCCCGCGACTCCGTCCGCGTGGACTACAGAAAAAACAAAATGTCTAAATTAACCGGGATAAAAACATTTTCACGGGATAAAAAGTAGCCTATATGTTAATTGGGATCTGTTACAATATATTCCTGAAAACTGGATCGAAATCGGTTCAGACTTTCTAAGATTAGCGTGCACAAACGCACAGACAAATAGACAAACAGACAAAAAATCCTAAAATAATTATTTTGGGTCATTCATTCATTTACATCCCTGAGAAGTCCACTGTTGGACATAGGCCTCCCCCAACAACCTCCACTCCGACCGGTGGAAGCCGCCTGCATCCAACCAACGCCCTCTCTCCCGCCCGGTCTCCTATAATATTTTTTCTCGTATATCTTCCATGTACAGACAGCGATCCGTTACATTTTAATTATATGTATATAGATACATAGATTATTAAATCAGAGACATGTTTTGCCAAAGAATGCGATAGCTACTTTTATTACATAAGTTATGAGAAAAGTAAACATATATCTGTATTTATAAACATAGATTGCACTTACCGTACTCCTTATTCCGTTATGTCAGCCCTATTACACTCATTGCTGAGTTAAGGCCCCCTCTTCACTTCGCCACTATCCTCTGTCTTGGGCTAACCTCACCCACTTCTATCCAGTAGGGTTTGGGATATCATCTGATTACATGACGGGCGGTCTGCCCATCGGTTCTAAAGCGTCCCTTGGCCACATAACCGCCTTGGTTCATCTACCATCATCTAATTGAGGAATAAGATGTAGACATAGTGCTAATGTCATACTAACAGACAAATTTTCGTGCCTCAATTCACCCACTTAGATTGAATTACTCATTACACTTAGAATCAGTGTCATGGACTGGAATTGTGAGGCACCGAAAAGTCAATGGTGCCATTTACCCATCCAATGTTCCACCCACCTCCACTTCAGAAAATGTTACAGTTCTATTACAAATAGGTATAATAAGCTTTATAGGTAAAAGAAAGGAAACATATAGCGACATCCAAGAAAAAATACTTATTTAGATTGAAATATAATGAATAAATATCCTATCTTGTTTCAGAAAAAAACATGCCAAACTGACTCAAAATGGACTCCCCAGTTTCATCGCAAGACGAGCGCGATATAGAAGTAAACGTGGTATCGGGAGCGAGTAGTCCCGATATTCCATCTTCTCCTTCCAGAAAAGACCAGAAAAGTCCGTTCTACGACCTGAAGAAGGATAAAGAAGAGAAGGCCACTGGAAGTGCTCCGTACACCAGTTTTTCCATCAGCTCCATCTTGAATAGGACGGAACCTAGAAGAGAAACTAATGTCTTGGAAGCAGCGCTGGCTGCTAATCATTTTGGGAGCGCTAATGATGCTATGCTTTCGAGGTAAGGAGTTTTTTTTATATTACATACAGGGTGTGCAAAGACATACATTTATACACATACATAATTATAAACACGACTGTTTATACGGTGTCAATTTTGTGACATTGTTTTATTAACCGACTTCAAAAAAAAGGGAGGTTATCAATTCGTCGTTATGTTTTTATTTTATTTGGGGCAGTCAACTATGTATACAAATGTAATTAGTTACGGTTTTATTTATGAAGTTTATGTTATTTATTTTCTATGAATAAACATTATATTATTTTGCGATTCACTAGAATAGCGGTGCCGATATATAGCGGCCGTAAAACCCCGGTGATTGAAACAACTAGATCTTTTTGTATCTAAATCACCATGTGATTTTCCTATCAATGTTTTATTTTATTCTTTACTAGTGGACGCCCGCGACTCCGTATATGTTACTCCGTAGCATATATGTTAAGTGGGACCTGTCACAATATATTCCTGAAAACTGCATCGAAATCGGTTCAGCCGTTTCTGAGATTAGCGTGCACAAACGTACAGACAATCAGACAAACCGACAAACCGAGACAAAAATTCCAAAAATCATTCTTTTGGGTACTATTGCGCTGATAAAGGTCTCCTATAATATTTTTTCTAATATATTATCTACGTAAAGATCCGTTACATTTTTATTATATGTATAGAAGAAGATATAGAAGATTATCTTTCTCTAAAACTGGATCATAATAGAGACAGCATCATCTTTATCCTTCAGATAGGCTATCTGACATTTGGAAAAATCAGCCCTAAGTCAAATAAAGATTTAATTCATTAATTTAATTAACGCTGTCTTACAAATCACAATTTGATTAGATAGACAACATTCTAATGATATCATTTCACCATTGTATTACGGCCGTTATATGACGGTACCGTATCCTAGGAAACTATCGCTTTGAATACCTCTTTTGTCTCTGTACTCACGAGCGTATCATCACGTCACGTGGACTAAACACTGCGATCAACTTGACCATTAACCACTGGTCAGGCAAGTTGGTTAGTTGCTTAGTGATTAGTAGCTAATGGTAGTTTAAGATATGTTTGATCTTGGATGCGTGATATACGAAATTTCGGCTATGTTGGCACAACTAATACCATTTCACGATGATATTTACATAAGTAATTTTAGTGTTTTGCATTTCGAAACATAAATTGTTGGATATGAGGCGTAGGTATAAATAGATGTAGATTTTTGTTACAATGTCTCAAATACCCTGTAGGTATCTTAAATGTAATACATTTATCGGTTTAATGACAACAATTAAAAATAGTCCTAAATTAGAAATCGTAATAAAATCGTAGCATATTCGTAGCACATACTACAAGAAGTGCTACTACGAATTCGTAGCACACGAGTTAATCAAAGAAAAATTAAAATCAGGTAATACCTAGATCAATTTACGATTAATATAATGAAGAAAATAACTTGAAAATAACTAGATAATTAAGTAAGAACAATTCGACCTCCATCAAGCGATTTACTTCCAAAAGAAACCAATCTTATTCCATCACGTTCGCAAACAAAAAACTAGTCTGTCCTCAGCATGTTAACACGACATCTGCCCAACCCTAATTTGTCGGGAAAAGCGACTCGATTACCCCATTTTCGGGGGTTTATGCCTGTGTTGCCAGATAAAAGGGCCAGTAGAAGCTCTGTAAAGGCGAAACTACTTGTAAGTCCCTTGATTAGACGCGTAATGATGTTTCCTTATACGGATTAAACGGATAAAAGATGTCGGCTTTTTGTTTTTATCTCGAGGGGTGAGTTTGAGGGTGAATTATATAATTTGCTGGTTGAGTTGTTAGTTTAAGGATCCTTATAGAGGTTATGAATGGATACAGCAGTATTGGCATGGGATCTCATCTTTAAGAATGAAAATATTTAAGTATTCGGGTTGTTTGTTCTCTGTACAGATTGTAATATTATAAAATTGACACTAAGCTGTACCCTAGGTGGGTTGGTGTCAGGCAGGCAACTGGCCGTTAAACAATCGCCAAATTACTGGAAATATAAGTTTCGAAACAATCCATGTTACGCTGACCCCATAAATAAGAATGATGATGATGAATCTTAATACCCAAAAGTCAAAAAGAGAACTCTTAATAATTCTCCTATTAAATATCCGCTGCTGTTAACTTTGTTTTCTTAATTTTCCACTTTCCCTAATTACTCGGGTGACGGACGACATTTTGTTTTCTTGTAAACGATCTGTCATTGTTGGCGGGATGTTTTTGGCGGTTTAAACTTTTTCTCTTCGGCCAGAGGCAAAGGTATCTTGTTATACAGCCATTGTTCAGCTAATTAGTTGATTTAAAAGATGTTGATTAGAAAAACGAGAGGGATTAGAATGTCTTAAAGAAAATGTATTGTTCTTTTTTTTTGGGAAAAATACTTGTTCTTTATTATTAAGGATTTACGAGTATCTTTGTTAGTCTTTATTATACTATGTGTAAATAATAATGGTTTTACAATGGTAGTACATATATTCTAAATACAAAAATAACGTTGTTTATCTATTAGTTAGCTTACGATATATCATAACATAGCCAGAACTTAGGTAAAAATATAGATTTTTTTTTCAACTGGTGCGATTTCTTTTTGCATAGTACATACAAGTTAGTAACCATTATCTAAGTGTTTTTTTCATACTATCAAACATTAGAGATAATAAGTACTTACAGGTACACTTATAGAACCTATTACAAACCCTTATTCTTATATTTATATCCATTGGACAGGATCCCAGGGTTGAAACGTGACGGGTTGATCCCATATTATGTGATACACCGGTTATTTACGATGTCACCCTTATTCGGGGATGAAGGGGTGCCTTTCACCCCTAGTTTTATATCCTACCTGATTCTATAAGTGATGGGTCTATTCTGTTTTATCTATGAAGTTGGGATTTTATTACAGTTTTGTATTGAGAATTGAATAACGTGTAGATTTCTACTAATATTAAAAATGTGAAGGTCTGTGAAGATGTTTCAGTTTGTTACTCGTTCACGCAAAAACTACCGAACGGATTTCGATATGTTTGTTACGTTTTTTTTACGAAAACACTACAAATCGGCAAACTTAACACCAATATAGCTTAATAATGTAGGTACCTATGTATTAACTAATAGTTTTTTGAGGAAAATGACCAATTAATTAAACAAATAAAATAAAATGTCGCAGACTATACTATACGCCAACCGTCCTGGCACACGCAGTCATAAAACGTTATATGACAGCGCGTGCCACGACGGTTGGCGTATAGTATAGTCGTCTATTTCAAAGGTCAAGGCTATAATTTACAGTAACACAGACGAAGTCGCAAGCCACAGCTAGTATTATTATAAAAAGGTGAGACTAACTCTAAAATCCGTCTTGACTGAAAATCAAAGAAATACTGTTGCACCCCTACGTGCTGCCCCTTATTTAAACACACTAATAATACTAAATAGAAAACCGCCCAAAACAACCCTCGTCTTAAGGGTGCTGTACTGGTACTTGGGACTCTTTCGTAAATATAAATAATTTAATGGCTTTTGGGGTAATAAGATGAGAGAGGTAGCGGGCGACTTTTATTCTGTTCTAAAGCTTCATAGTGATACCATTTTTTTCTTATTGCATACATTGAAGCAATGATTGGCATGGTCTAAACTGTCATTTTGACATGATGTTCAAGTTTTTATAGTCAAGAATGGCGTATCAATAAATTAATTCAATTATTGCTCTTGAATGTATAAGAAAATTGTATAAAATTAATGGGCATTTATTCCTTAGTATCCGCTTAAGAATTCTCGTTATTTCCAGTTCCGGTAGGAATTTTGGGAAATCTCTTGTTGGTGGACCTATACGATATAAAAGGAAGCCACAGTCTAAAATCACGTTTAAAGATTTGTTAATGAATCAGTCTGGAAATTTTCACTTTATATAACAGATCATACTCAGAAAAAAAAGGAAGGGTTCCTATTGGAGGAACCTCTATCGATAGAGATATAATGTTACTTTGTTAATATCAAAACTCGCCATCTCTTCTACATTGCACCAAGCTTACTACCTACATAGTTGAGAGCATTTGAGAGTAACCGACTCAAGATTTATAGGTTTAAGTTGTTGATATGTGTAACTATAGGTACATAGGTATATGAGTTATCGTAATGGCGATGATGGCTTGATTATATAACTAGTCAGACAGAGTAGGTTAGTTCTTAGTCAGAATTTTATAATAATAAATTAATATTTCACGGTCGTGTCGGATTTCCGACACATCGGTCTTGAGTGAGAGAACTGAGAGTGCGCTTGTTTGAAAATGAAAATTCGTACATAATTATATTCGTTTTTCTTCTTACTTATGACTATTCATATAATTTATGTGTTAATTAAATCTAAAACGAGATTTGCATCAGCATTCCACATAATAGAGCATTCTAGAGCAGCTTTATCAAAGCTCGGAGATTAAAACTGCTGCTTCCTGGCAGTAAACAGAGCTAACACGGAACAGTGTCATCTTGCACTCGAAAAATAAGCGAAAAACTTATCTAAGAGCCGCTTCCAAGAACCTTCCTATCCGCTAAACCAACAAAAGGCTCCCGTGTCGCTTGCACGGACCATGGATACAACTAAACACTTTAAGCCATAAAAGAAAGCACAAATGCCATTATTGCTAACAAGTGAAAAGTGTCAGTCGACGCGCCGCGGCAAAAAGAAAATCTCGGCGGCGCGCATCGATTTTTATACCCCCCAAGGGAGGCGGGGTCAGCGAGCCAGCCAATCAGGGCGCGGTGAGCCGACCAATCACGCGGCGGCTTCTTGCGCTATTTTAAAAGGAGTACTTTACTGTAATGGTATTCTGAAGACTTGTTCGGGATTAACTGGGACCAATGCAAATTGGTAATACGGATTTTTTTTTCGGTATTGAGCCGGTTGGTAATTATTTGGAGGAAGGGTTTTCGAGATTCGCCTGAGGTGGGGAAGCGGTTTTAATGGGTTTTAATTTATTTGAATTTAGAACAATAGATCCTTTTTAGAACGCTGTTCTTTTGTTTTTATTCAATTATGTAGCTATGGTATTTTTTTATTCTTCTATTAAGGAAAAATAAAATAGCTTTCTCTAGGATTCAAAGTCTAAATTAATTATGGGTATAATCATTATATATTTATGTTTTGTATATACATGTAATATAAATAGCACAGTTATACAAACACCTTTATAAAATGAGCAAATACACTTTATGAGCAAAAAAGCAAACTGAAATCGTTTTATTTCCCAACGACAAGTACTACTAACAATTCCTTATATTCCCCATTAGTTTCCTCGTTATTGGCGTTCGAGCGCTCAGTGATATTGTTATTTACAATATCCCTGCATATTCCGACTTCACAATAGAGGTACTCGTAGTGATGTGAAATTCCTACAGTATTTTATCGATAGAAAAGTTAACTACAAACTGACTACGGATTGCTACGAATGTCTACGAAATGCTACGAACGCCTACGCGCTTACTACGAAGCGTTTCTCATAAAAATGTTGAACTGTATTTTTTATTAGGAAAACTATTTACCTACTACCAATTTATATGTTTACTATGTTTTATTTAGAAAACATTTTGTATTAATAAATATTGTCAGTTATGTAAAATTTGAATACTAAGGACTACTTATGTAGATTATTTTACTTCTAGCTTACAATAAAAATAAAACACATCACAATTATAATAAATAGTTCCGATAACCAAGAAAAATAATAAATATAAGCACATATAATATATACAAAAGCTTCTATCGATTGACAGCAATACGTTAGACCCCGAACTATTAGATAAGCGTGGCTAAAACCAATCACATCGATCAGAATCGATATAATTCAGCACAACACTAATCTGTGGAAGCTGTTACCAATCCGCTCCGTCACAATCGATATCGACATATTCTATGACAGATATTCCTATACATAAACCATAGATTAAATAAACCTTTTTTTAATACTGTTGATATTAGGTACGGTATTGGGATATTAATACCTGTATAACAGTGGATGACAGTAGTATTATTTTTTTAAAAGTATTTTTAAACAAAATACTAGTACAGGTACCATCACATAGAATTTTGCTTAATGTAGTCTTAATTACTAGCAGAATATCGGATACATTCTATTTCCTAATACATTTATTTAAACACTAAAATTCGCCAAAGTCATTACAGGAGTTTCGTAGAAATGTATTATATACTTAAAGTACCTAACACCTGAGGGGTAAGCACGAACTTCTCGATAGTCCGTAACGCTATCATCTAACTGTCAAATAACATAGATTTTGCTAGCGAGTCGTTAGCGTTACGCCGCGTAAGAAGGTTCGTGCTTACTCCACTGATTTATTTATCAACGCTGAGACATAGATACTGAAGTTAGAAACGTGATATTTGGACTGCGACTTCACTGGTCACTAAAGGATTTCTCAAAAATTCTACAACAACGGGAAAATTTATGGACACAACTGTCTTATTATACAATACAAAAGATGAAGCTATGTTTTATGACATGTAGGTATAAGTAAGATTTATATATATATACAGGATGATTTTTGGTCGTCAACGTTTCCGAAAACTACGGAATCTCCTCATCATCACGATCATTTTTCTCCATGGAAGCATACCTGGGAAGTGTCTGGTTTCCAAAATATTAGGGTCCAAAGTTGAGTAAATAGACTGCATTTTTCTGCATAAATGCACATAGACGCGCGTAGCAGGATTTTTTCACGAAAAATAATTAATATCTGTCTATAAAAAAACTAACATAAACACTAGACACTATAAATTTCGCACGATCAAGGAACTTAAAATAAAAAAAAAAAAAAAAAAATCCCAGCATTTTTTTTTGGCATAAACTTACTTTATTTCATGTATAGAATACGTACCCTTCGTTAAAGGTGGCCACAAAAAAACACCCTGTATAGGTATATAAATATTTTTTAAATTATTTTCATGAGACACAAACAGTACTATTACACAAATATATTTCAAATACATAAGTATCACATACACCAGCAAAGTGTCTACCAATATCTAATTCAATTTCTAATTTCCTAAACTAAACTCTGGGCTTGTACTATAGAAGTTTCAGTTTGTTTTTATGTAAATCCTTCACAATCCTTACTATACTAATATAGTGTTATAAACGCGAAAATAACTAGTTCTGTCTGTCGCGATTTCACGCCAAAACTACTAAACCGATTTGAATGAAATTTAGTGCACAGGTAGCCTAGGCACTTAGAAAAGACATTAGGCTACATTTTTTTTTATATTTAATTTTTTCTGTAGTCAACATGAACGTCCACTTAAATCTAATATTGTACATTTCCATACATTCAATTCTAAATAAATTAATAGTACATTGATCTCCGACCGTACAAAGGCCCTCTACGGAGATGAGGTACTATATAACATCACACCAATCATTGCAGGATCGAACTTACGCCTCTCGCTTGGAATTTCCAAAACAACACCGATTCCAAAACACACAGTGTGTGCACACAGATCTCTAACCATAGTCTGGGCGAAAAGCCGACACGACCGGAGAGAGATTATCAACCGCTTCACACGTAACAGTTACTAGAAATAAATTCATTGGTACTGACTATCTTACGCCTCCCGCTTGGAAGGTGCGAGGATCAGCCACTAGTACTACTATACTACCAAGACGTGACGTACTACAGCCCTAGCTTGACCAAAACGATGCCGATACCTATCGATAACAATCGTACGGACGTAAGTGAGGAATCGTGTTTCCCTACAGCCGGGATTGTCACGGACAAGCACGTCTGATTGAGATTTATCTGTTTACTGTTATTTCGGACGCTTCTTTGTATTGACAATTTTCCCTATTGTGGGAGGAGTTAGGTACAAGAAGTTGTTTGTTTTGTTTTATACAAAACTATTTATTTGATTTTAAGATAAATTTAACGCCTTTATTAGATAACGATTTTAAGAAATAAAGATGAATAATACTTAGCTAATTGTTTTGTTACAATTATCATTAAATCAGTAGGACATCATGAGAGGAAAGTCTTGTACGTACAATAATCTGAAATCATTTGTATTATAAACTGATATGAATGGATGGATTTGTTACTAAAAAACGATTTTAATAAAATTTGTGTAGGTACCCTGGATTAATTAAATACTGTTCCACACGGACGAAGTCCTGCAATTTTTCCGTTGTTTCCTGCACGTTGTCGTTATATTATGATTCACGTTTTATTGTTATGTGTAAGCTCTACAGCGTGTCCTGTCCATACTATCTAGGATAATAAACAAACTGATTTTGAGTCTCAAATACGATCTTCATAGTTTTCTTTACAGCATTTCGCTTAACATGCCCATTTTCTCCGTGTTTTTTACTTTTACGCTATATTCTAAACCAATTTTCCTCAACAGGTTAGGCTTGATCTCCCAGTGGAGCGCCCTCGCCGGTCGGTATGGAGGCCTGGTGCCTGCACCCTGGTACTGGCAGAGGCCGCATGAGAGGTCCAGCCCTCCACGAGGTGGGTACAGCATCGATACATCATTTGTTTACACGGTTGTGTTCCCGTAATAGGGTGGCCAGAACTGCCGTCATGTAGCGGTGCTAGATGTAACAGATTAGTGACGATTTTCTAGCTCATCGCTTGAAAACGTCCCCTAGTTTATTTGTGGACTCTTAGTGAAGCACCGCATCAGCTTAGGACTAGATAATTTGTATATTTATGGTAAAAACACCTTAACTTATTTAAACTTTGAGTTTCTTAACGGGCGAGGTTCTAGCGCTAACGGCTTAGAATACCTACATAGTATAACTCGGAGATATTACCTATTGGATTTGTTAAGAATCGCTAGTTTTTGATAAGCGTAGTAGATATGAAGGTACGATATCGCTCATCCACTAAAAGACTGTCGTGTTTGCTGAACTGTTATTGTGGGTATATCGCATTGGTTTTGCAGGTTATTACAGTTTTTTAGGATATAGGATATAGTCATGTGTAGGGAGTTAACAGCTTAATCACACCTTCTTTATTAAAATATACGTCACGCACCTAATTATCTAATTACCGGTAAAACTACACCAAAACCCGAGAACACCGATTAGGCGCGAAACCGGCTCGTAGCCCCTAATAAATCAGTCCAGTAACTCGATACAAAAAAATATCGATTTGTCGCGCCCCTACTAAATCACGCCAGTAACTCGATACGAGTAGAATCGATTACTAAAAGACAGAAGCCGTATTATAATCATGGTGTTATAGTGACATCATTCGCGCTTGTATAGTCTGTGGTAGGATTTGTGTTGTGCAATGAGGTGGAAACACTGATGTAGATGTAGACTATGTTTCATAGATTAACTCCTATGCCTGATTTCGCAACTATGATTTTTTGTATATAGTAGGTAACATGATAATGTAGTCACACACATAGTAACTAGCGCCATTGTTCGAAGGAACTGTTCAATTAGCTGTTCTCTGTGAGTACCAAAAATACCAATTTGACAACAAATAAGACAGATAGTATAATATATCCATCCGCGTATACAGAATGTTTTTTTCGTTGCCACCCTTAACGAACCTACCTACTCTATACATAAAAAAAGTAAGTTTATGCCAAAAAAAAATGCTGGAAAACGATGAAATTTTCTTTGAATTTTTCATTATTACTTCATCGGGCGAAATTTATAGAATCCAGTGTTTATGCTAGTTTTTTTCATAGACAGATATTAATTATTTATTATGAAAAAATCTTGCTACACGCGTCAATGTGCATTTATGCAGAAAAACGCAGTCTATTTACACAACTTTGGACTCTAATATTTTGGAAACCAGACACTTCCCAGGTATGCTTTCATGGAGAAAAATGATCGTGATAATGAGGAGATGTCGTAGTTTTCGCTAACGTTGACGACTAAAAATCATCCTGTATACCGCTATTCATAGACCATAGAATTTATACGGCTGTAATTTATTTATTTATTAAGGCAACACAACAGACTTTGTCGTTTTGACCGCAGATTTAAATTGAATTACACACAGACAGACAGACAGACAGGTTAATTGACAATAGCGTCATTATTATCGCGACATATTTATCGCCCAAAAGAAGTTTAACTTAAAACTAAAAATTACGTTACACAATCATAGTTCCATAACAAAAATACCCGAGTATTTAACCGCAAAACCTAGACTTTAAATGCAAAGTTAAACATTTCCTCGCTTCATCATACCCCAGAAATTCCCCGTCCAATATCATTTGCGAACGCGGCGCTAAAAACTACTTGTCATTTTCCTCCGATGAGGACAAAACAACCGGCATCTGCTCACTACCTCGTTCATTTCACTTTAATTCCCGAAAACCCATCTCTGGTAAAACAAAGGCAACGCCATTTCACGCATCCAAACCGAGCGTACAATGCTTTCTACCATAACTACCGTATTTATACGTATAGCAACATTGAAATGTCAAACGAGGGATTGTCTCGCTCGCGCGCGAACTTTTCCAATATGGCCGTCTCGTGAATGTTTCGCGCCAAAGCGGTGTTGTACGCGCGGGGTAACATGTCGCGCTGTTTTAATTTTCGGTTGAGGATCGCGCGGGATTTGGCGGGGTTTAACTTTTATATTTATATTAATTGATGCTTTGATCTTTTGTCATGGAGCTTAATAAAGAGCGGGCATTGTAAGGGATTACTGATTGGTTGGCTACATTTATTTTAACGCAAAGTTTTATGCTTATTTGGAAGGTTTTACAAATTCATGTAGAAGTTAAATAATATAATTATACTGGACCTACTATAAAAAGTAAAAGATCACCTCCTACATTTAAACTGACAATAATAATATTCACATAGGTATGGTATGGATTTATTAGTTACCTACATACTTACTTTCATATTCAAAAACTTACAACTCTTGTTTAGATTGTTGGCTTGGAACTCGAAATATTTAGGTATTTTAACGATTGGGTAAGTACTTAAAACTTATATCATGAGATACAACTCCGCCTTCTATAGGAGTTGTGAGCTCGCTTCTATAATCCCCATGCAAACTAACATGGAGTCTGCAACGAATGCATTCTAAATTCCATTAGCCAACTCAACCGTCGGTCTCGTAAACTGCTTATCTAGTAAGTGTTGATGTAAACAGCGAGTCACGGTAACTGAGGATTAGTCGGATGGCTTCGAAAATCAATGCGAATCACGCAACCAGACTAAATGGACTGTGTTGTGCGATCGTACAATGATTCCTTGGATCAACTATTACTTCTATTGAATAGTGTGAGAGTGCTTGATTTTAATTATTAAAATATTTTAATGCAGCTTCTGACACTTTTTTTTCCATTATTATTCTATGACATATTTAACAATTAATTTCGTTGTGTTCATATTTCAAGTTTAGAGACTAGGATAGAGTTTGAAAAGGATATGGTGTTTTGAAAGTCGAATAAAAGAATTGGCTCATTTAAATCTTCATCCAAATCAGACGATGCCTGGATGTACCCTAATAGAGTGCACACATTTCTATTTACAGAAATAAACGGTCTTGCTATACTAGGTAGTTCATGCGTGAGGCTTAACAAATTGGACGCAATCGGAAATGGACTTTAAAGTTAATATTCTAAAGCTTCAAACCAAGTTGTATGTTGGACGCATTGAAGCCATGTCAGAAGCGTTGATTTTGTGATCCTCATTCGGTTTTCGGCGCTTTGTCGCAGCTTCCTATTTTGAATTTTGTCTAGTGTTCCATGTTTGTGTTTTGCCAACTTATCTGACCGGATGATGGTGTTGCCATTGTTGTATGGCTTTGTTGAAAATGGAATGGTGACTTGTAGTTCCGGTTTTAATCACAGCCAGTTTCAAATTATCAGAGAATCTATTTGTGGAGCGTAGGTATTGACATACTCATGATAGGCAAAATTATTCTATTCTGTTAAAATATTAATTAGTATTATTATGATAATTACAGTTAATACGAGTATATTGTTTTAACTCAAAAAAATACGCTATCAATTAGCAACTCTTCATAGCATTGTGTAGTTAATAACTTAATTTCAAGGCGTCAGACTGTATAAATCGAAAGCGAGAATTAGATTAAAAGGCGGATTAAGTACTATAGTAATTGGATTCCAAAATTCCTGGCTTAGGAGAAGATCGACGATTTGTTACTTTCAATGGAAACCTGTGAAATGAAATCAGTTCCACTATATTTTAGTTAACATTTTATTGATATCAATCAATAGCAGTTTTTATTGACTTCTGCAAAAGTCTTGTTGCACTCAAATTTACAAGTGCATAAAAAATTGCAAACCCACAATATCAACTCCGACAACTAATTACAAGGCAGAAACTCATAGGTATTCTTCATACATTCTATTCTAACTATCCAAATCAGTATCTAAGATTATCTTCAATTGTTACAGACGACTCCATAACAAACGAAGAAGGCTCAGCAGGAGGGTCTCCTAGAGCCCGCAGTCCTCAACGAGCCCCATCCCCCCCATCGCCATCGCGATCCTCCCCCCGCTCCCCGCGCCTTCACCCCGCACTCTACCCTCAACAACAAGACCCTCAAGACTCAGACCCCGACGTTGACGAGAGCGATGACTTCGACAAAGATGAAAAAAGAGACCCCAACGCCAGTTTAGGCAAAAGAAAAAAGAAGACAAGGACCGTCTTCTCGAGGTCACAGGTCTTCCAGCTGGAGTCCACATTCGACATGAAGCGGTACCTAAGCAGCTCGGAGCGAGCTGGCTTGGCTGCTAGTCTCCATCTAACAGAAACCCAGGTGAAGATTTGGTTCCAAAACCGCCGCAACAAATGGAAGAGGCAGTTGGCTGCAGAGCTCGAAGCAGCCAACATGGCCCATGCAGCTCAAAGGTTGGTCCGCGTGCCGATTTTGTACCATGAGTCACGGCCAACGTCGATGCCGCACACGCCAATGCCAATGCACGCTCAGTTTGGCAACGATGGGGTGTATTTCCCATCGCAGGCGTCCCAGCAGTTGCAACCCATGCCGCCGTCGCCGGTGACGTCACGGGCTCCGCTGTCGAGTCTAGTGTAGTGTTCGGCTGATCCCGCCAGGAGGTCGGCGGATGGACAGTTTTAGTGGTTCTTTAAAAGACTAGTCATATCAAAGAGTTAACATAGATTGAGACACTACTGCCTCAATTCCATTGACATATCCAGAGACATTATGTAAATTCTGGTAATGGCTGTGCAGAATAAAAACCAAATAGCTATATTTTCAAGCTATATCTCCATGTGAATATCGGTAATGTTTAAACGAAAATTGCGATAAATGCCACATAGGTAATTATCAAATTTAATGACAGGGTCATTACAAATTTTATGTCGCACGCAGCCATATTCACATAAGTATATGACAATCACGATAGTTACATTTTATTTTCATTGGTCCAGATAATTTAGTGGCAAGCATCTTGTACTGAGGATATTAATCTATGGCCTATACTTTAAAAAGCGCCAAGAGACGCCGCGTATAACACTGTCTTCCTTTTCTATATTATAATTGCTTCATTCGATGTGTCTTTTACGTCTTTCTTACATAAAGAAGTTTATAAGTTATTAGCGCCATCTCTTGGTGACCGACATAAATGCCAAATCGTTCGAGTAACAAAATGTATGTATAGTAAGTTATTTGATAATCTAATTTTAGTGTTAGCTTCTAAATCATAGTTAAATGGAGAATAAAATTAATGAATTTGGGTAAAACGTACAAAAAATCGTAACATTCCATTAAATTTTGTAAATTATTGTAAATAAGATTTAATTAACTCTTCATGTATTTATTCAGTGGTTAAGCTATAGTTAATATTGTACATAGAGTAGTTTAAAAGAACTGACTTCTAATAGATTTCTTAGGTTTTTCTGTAAAGTATGGATTGGTAACGCTTTGGGGTAGTTATCACAAATTTAACTACTTATGGTGTTATTGCAAAAATACGTCTAAAATTAAACTCTCTTAAAATGACAATTGATATCTAAATAGATGGAATATCAAACTCAATTTACCCTTTCATCTTTTTACGCAAAGTAAAAAACATACGTTACGTAGTAGTTAAGTTTGTGGTAGAAATTCATTCGTAAGTAACAATAACATTTTATTTTTTATCTTTAAAAAAACCCGGCATATTTAAGATTTTCGTTATTTTTTCACCAATTAAAGTGATTTAAACAAGTTTATTTTTGTATTATCAAACTGTGATTACTAAAATGAAAGTTGCTATTTATAATTTGAATTTCTACCAAAATACTTTCTCGCCAAACTATGTAGATAAAAGTGTAAAAATGTGTTGCCATGTTGCTTCAATGTAATTCCGTACTATGCTAGCCTAATTATCGAGAATGCTTACTTCTAAATATTAATGTTATTTATTGATAGTAGTTGAAAGTCGATGCATTGTAATATTTTATGCTGAGATGAGGAGAGGAATTAAACAACTATGCAGTACAAATTTTTATCAATTAATTTCCCTAAGTTAAGGTAAGTAGGTATGTACTACAACACAAATATCCAATCTTTAAAAGTTAACCTGATTTACATTAAAATGTTTATGAATTGTTTAAACAAGATCATCATCATCAGCCTATTGCAGTCCACTGCTGGACGTAGGCCTCCCCCAGGGCACGCCACAAGACTGCCATGGGGGGTATTTGCCCATAGTAACCACGCTGGGCAGACGGGTTGGTGACCGCAGTTTGTATTTTAGACTATGTTGTCAACACGGGAGGCGCTGCTGCCCACCTCCCGGAAACCCTTAATCGCCTCGTACGATACCCACGGGCAGACATGGGGTGGTACGAATTCTACTCTGCCGGCACCACGCGGCATTAAACAAGATACGGTTAACAAAAATCCAAACTAGGTACTTATATTCAAATTAAGATACACACGACTCTACTCGGAAAATATGGCAGCGATGTCACGAATTCTATACTACAGCCATGACAGATGTAGACGAATAGTGACTAGTTGCTAGCTCATCGCCTAAGGGCCGAATCACACCGGAATGGCAGAGGCTGGCGGCAGCTGGCAGCGACGCGACGAGGCCGACTAATTATAAGTATGTAAATAAAGTTTAAAATTATTTCACACTGAAAGTGCTTGCCGCGTCGCTACCGGCCGCTGCCATTCCGGCCCTAAGGAAACGCCTCTGAGTTACTTAGTCAACTTTTATGATATGCACGAAGAAGCAGCTGGTGTATTCAAGTGAAGTCCCGCATCAGCACAGGATCTTTATAAAAATTAAATATTCGAACAAAAATACGCTCAAAGATGCAAACCAGATAAAGATAATCAACCAATAATTGCATGTAACCGCTAAACATGTTTGTACAGTCGCGTGGCTCAAATCAGCGATTTTATCTGATCACTATCGGCATAAATACCCTGAAAATGGGGTAAGTGGGCGACGCGTGGCAACACCGCTTCCGACAAACCGCGTGCTTCCGGCCCGGATGTGGGGTACGGGTGAGGAGTTGTGGGTTCGAATTGGGTTTTAATTTACTTTAAAGTTTTATTTGAATAAAGAACATCCTATTTGGTTATTTGGACATTGTGTTAAGACTCAGATACTAGTATGTAGGTAAAAGCTTTGCTTTTTACCCGACTGCGCCAGAATGAGGGTTATGTTTTTCGAATGTGAGTAAGTACATATGTAGGTATGTATATTTTTTAACGAATCACGAAAAGTATTTTTATATTTATGTAAATAGTTAAATACGACGGCCGATTGGTGTAGTAGGTAGTGGCCCTGCCTGCGACGCCATAGGTCCTGCGTTCGAATCCCGGTAGGTGCAAACATTGATATGATGAATATTGATGTTTGTTTCCGAGTCATGGATGTTTCTATACTTATCTATGTATTTATATACCGTTGCTTAGTAACCACGACACAAGACCTTATGGATCTTAATGTGGGACTAGGTCAATGTGTTGTGAACTGTATGAATATTTATTTATTTATATATTTAAATAGAAAGGTTTATTTAAAATAATAACGATGTAGGTAAATATTATGTAAGAAATAATTTGTATTATATAGATACATACATAGCACATAGCGGGGTTTAATGTAAAAGATCAATAGCAAGCTGCTAGCTCATCGCCTGAGAGAACACCCCTGAGTTCCTTACACTCGACTCTTACGACATGCACGGAAGAAGATGCAGCTGATGTATCCTATCAAATTATATTTATTTTATAGGTATATAGATAACATAGGGCAAATGAAACTCACAAAATAAATTTCACATCGAAAACTACTCAAAATACCACCACAATAAACATCTACCTCTATTTGAAGGTTATTTTTTTTTTGTTTATCCCTAAGGAAAGGCAAGGAGAACTAAGCCCATATAGCCATTGTCTTTAGTACATGATTTCTGAATTTATGATAGATGATAATGATGATGATGAATGGAAACGTCGAGAAAATCCTCAAGAATGGGTGTTTCAAAACTGATTACTAATGAAAATGAAGACATAAAAGGAAACTAACTAACCATCGACACTCCATAAGGACAACGGAACCAATAACCGATAATTACACACTACAATTACCCATTCATATTCATTACGTTAATTTACGTCCAAATAATCGCCACAGAACGGTCATTCACAAAGCTATCTATTTAATTAAGCGATTCGCAATATTAATTCGATTATTACTACTCGTAAAAAAGTTACAAAACAGACCTGTTATCGCGCAAACGACGTACCATCACGTCACGAAGACCATTACCATAAAGCAATTTGGATTTTATCGCGGAGTAATAGAGATTACATTGGTTTATCACGACAATCCTCTAATTACGCCCGGCGTTCACGCTATCTACACGTTAGAACTACAATGAGCCCTAAAGTTAACGAATAAAATGCATTTTTAGGGAAGTAGAGTGGATGAGCTGGTAATACTGTTCGGAATTCGAAAAGCTTTCCGGTAAATTCGTGTAAGTTTGAAATTGGATCGAATGTGAGGTAAGCGAAGTAACAAAGTCATCTATGGTTGTGCTAGAATGAAAACCGGCGTAGACGGGCGATTTTGCTACGAGTACGATGATTTTTAGGTTACACAGGACTCACACTTCATGATAAGCCCATTGAGTTTAAGTTAAAAGATTAAAAAATTTGTTGTAATGAGTATTCTAAGGGATAAATAACTAGGCATTAGATGCCTACCTAGAAAGTTAAAAGCAAATTTAAAGCTAGGTTACTTATATGAAACTTATCTTTTATGAATCGTGTGAAGACGGAGTTGAAATTTTAGGTTTAAGCCCGAATTAACTTATACTTTTTAATACAGACAATATTTATGTGACTTAAAGACTGATCTAATAGGGTCTGCCGAATAGTCCTAATAGCTGCTTCATTAAATCACACGTCTGCACAGCGCAAACAACTAAAGAATCTTAATTTAATTAAATTTGGAACGTTTTTATCGCACCATCGCGCGTGCCTCAAAGTGTTGCCACGCTTCGCCCGCTCGCCGCGGATTTCTGTTGTTTCTTATCAACTGTCACTTAATTATTTAAATTGAATTTGGAATGCGTAGGGGATCCTTTTATCGGAATGTTTATTTGCAACGTATGCGGAATATCGCATAAGTTTTTAATTTGTATATAATAAAGTAGTTTAGATGGGATCTTTACTTTTTGTTTGGTAAATTCAATTAAAAGGTAATTCTATGTTCAATTACGTAATTGAGTTAGTCATGAACTTAAGTGAATTTAAAATTAATTTACAAGGTAGGTACACGATTTCTTAAAACTGATGTATCTACATGATATACGCACCAGGCGTTTTGACTCTACCCTTATAAACTAATTAAGTAGGGTAATACATAGTGAAACGATGTACGGAAGTTTGTGATGTCATAAGCGGATATATCAATGTTGGTATATGAATATTAGAATACTAGAAATTATCATTGCACGTGGTGCCGGCAGAGTAGGGTTTGTACCACCCCATGTCTGCCCGTGGGTATCGTAAGAGGCGAACCCAGCATGGTGACTATGGGCAAAAACCCCCTATGACAGTATCCTTGTGGCGTGCCCTGGGGGAGGCCTACGTACAACAGTGGACTGAAATTGACTGCAGAAGAATCTCCATTTGCTACAATCCTGACACACCTCTTTCGCTTCATCTACTTTCATGATATTCTTCATGCACGCTCGTCGGTTTAGGGTACTCTTGACCTGACCTTTCTTTACAATTTCACCAATTTGATCGGTGAATCGGAAAATATCAAAGCACAAGAAAATACATATATATTATTCTATAATAAAAAGTAGCTTCATTTAAATTGGTTCAGTGGTTAGGCCGAACAGATCGACAGAATCACTTTCGCATTTATAATTATTAGCAAGGATTTTAAGATAATATGTAGAACACAGCATCAGTTATCTAAATAGTAGCTGTGCGACTCTACATTATGCGCGTTGTCTACGAAATAAACTGAAACTCGTAACTCCGACATCAAAGTGAAGTGGCTTTAACTACTAACATTAAATTTATAGTTCTAATTATGTACATGAACTCATTATAATAGAATACACGAAAACCCAACATAATTGACTGGTTTGCATTTTTCGACTGACACACACATAAATTAATAACATAGCAGGAGATAATATCCCATAATTTACGGGAGCTGACAATTTTACTGGCAACACTGCCCTAATAGCCGGCTCCATGTTGTTTGTTTTTAAAACTTGTAATTATATTTAAATTTCGAACGGCAGATGCGTTCGGAAACGGTAATCGATTTTGTGTGCGCTTCAATTAATTACCTTTGCAGTTGGTAACATAAATCTCACTTAAAATTGAACCGAATGCCGGTAAGAATAGATTTGAGCTACTATTTTCATAGTTGTCAGCATTATGTTTGTCTAATGTTAGACACGTCAAATTTTAATTGCTGAATTAGTAAGTGGTCTATTTATAACTTTATCATGAGAGAGATAGAGTTCGAATTGGCGCATAAATTTGTACCTAATGTATGTTTATAGTTTTTGTTTCATGATATAGATCGAGTGGTCTCATCTATTTTGGAATAGGTGTTTTAAATACCCCTTCCAAAGAGAAATATTTATAATAAGGCGCAGCAGACTGCATTTAAAAAAAATTAAGACTAATATCGAATACATAATGTCACCGATAATGGAGGAATAAGCTTTGGAGGTTAACAGAAGTAGGTGTAAAAAATCTTTAAAAAAAATCATGAACGCGCAAGTAGTTACAGTTATAAGTAGTAAAATATTAGAAGTTTACTCAATCTATAGCTACATTGGCAAAAAATACTAGCGCGCCTGCTAAAATATTACGTTATATGAAATAAATCTTTTAGCCAAAATCTTCACCAGCCCCTAGTCTATATCTGTGCGCCAATACCACAAAGTAGTCAATGATCTGTTCATAATCAACGCATGATATTGTTACTAACAATTAGTGGAATTAATGAGACGTGATAACAAATAATTAGGATCGACTCAAGTTTACGCTGTTTTGATAGGTAAGTATTTAATTTATTTATCATCATCATCATCAGCCTATTGCAGTCCACTGCTGGACGTAGGCCTCCCCCAGGGCACGCCACAAGGTTACTGTCACAGGGGGGTTTTGCCCATAGTCACCACGCTGGGCAGGCGGGTTGGTGACCGCAGTGTGATTTTCGGACTATGTTGTCAGTACGGGAGGCGCTGCTGCCCACCTCCCGGCAACCCTTAATCGCCTCGTACTAGACATGGGTAACTCCGGACACAACTATATCCTCGGATATATATCCAGAGGTGGATATGAATCAACTCCTTCACTTTAAAGAAAGTTACCATATCCTATATCCGACCCACTCCGACCTACCGAATAATGCCGAAGATAAGAATAAGTGAGCGAGACGGAATGCGAACGCGCCGGAACGCGCTGTACTATCGCAGTAGACGCATGAGCGCGAATGTAACGACATTACACGAGTATATACGAATACTCACGAGCGACAGGCATGCCGTTTAGTTTAGAAATATTTGTTTTCGTAATTATAATTTTCAAAATTTCTATTCATTCTGTTTTATATTTGATCTTAAGTATTTTGTTTTTAATGTAAATAAAAGCTGTTTGGATTTGGAATTATTTTTAGGACAATAGTTTTAGTGTACCTACTGTGATTTTTAAATACGCCTATCAAATATTCTAATTATTATTTGGATAGATCATCCCAATCATATCTCGGTTCGCTTAATCTCTTCATTCCCGGATATGTACGCGGAGTTGGATCTGTTAAAAGGACACCTACAACAACCTAACCAAACCAATCCCAGTCATATCTCGCTTCACTTAAATTCTCTTCGTTCCCGGATATACACGCGGAGTTGTATATGTTAAAAGGATATATATCCTTAGTCGGAGTGATATACTACATGTTCAATCCTTTCCCGGATATGATTAGCCCATGCCTACCTCGTACGATACCCACGGGCAGGCATGGGGTGGTACAAACTCTACTCTGCCGGCACCACGCGGCTAATTTATAATTTATTTATAGCCATAGTAATTTTGTCAAAGACAGTGACGTGAAGGTCAAAGCGTGTTGACTTTAAAAGGATTCCATCCTTGCCAGGCCACACGCTTCGAAGGGAGGAAAACCACATACCGAGGCAAGCCCTGCACCGGTATGATGAATTTGGTGAGAGCGAGATGTCTCACTTTTAAACGTCAAATTCACAGAGCTATTAATAACTAGATAAACTAAGTGGATGTACTTTGCATGTAAAAAATAGACTTAAAAATTAGAATAGACACGCGTTCTCGAGCCGAACTGAAGGAATTAGGGCTGATAGAAGTGGTTTGGATTCCCTTTTTACACACCAAGTAGAAACACTTGTCTTATCTAGTTATTACGTATCTCTGTGGATTTGACGTTTAAAAGTGAGACATCTCGCTCTCACCAAATTCATCATACCGGTGCTGGATTGGAACCCCCAAGGGCGGCGCAAGCGTGGTCATCCTAAGCAGACCTGGCGGCGGACGGTCATTAATTTGGCACTTGTTCTACTAGAAGCATTGTTTGTAAACATTAGAACACTCATACTTGTAAGATATGAGTGAAGTTTGACGTTTTTCCATATCGATGTATCCTACTAAAAAGTTCAGTTTTATGTTTGCGACATCAGCCTCTTTAAGTTTTTTATAGTGCAAACTTCATATGAGTAGGTACTATTGAATTGAGTAGAAAACTCTTTAGGAACTATTGATGATAATAATACACAAAACTGTGCCTAATAAAAAATCTGATTTCGTTCTTTCGGATTCTTTCTATTTATAAATAAAATGAGGTATAAGTAAAATGTAAGTACCTACCTAAAAGTTAACCTAAAAGGAAATCTAGGATAACTCCTTACAGGTTTTGTATTGGCAAATTAAATTTAAAACAATTTTCTGAAGACCCAACAAGATGCGGCATGCCGTGACTGTAAGCTATAAATAACTTACAGTAATAATGTTTTTAATTTGACTTCATGTTGTTTTTATCAAGGAATTAATTAAAAAGTATAAAAACGTAAAGGTTGTCGCCGGTCGCCCCCGAAATTCGTTATCTGTGGTCATCGCTTCGAGATCTAACCGCTAGATAGCGAACAGCGCTCGAATAACGAACTTTTAAAAAGCTTTTAATAATACCTACATATATACATACATGAAGGTGGGCAGTAGCGCCTCCCGTACTGACAACATAGTCCGAAAATCACACTGCGGTCACCAACCCGCCTGCCCAGCGTGATGACTATGGGCAAAACCCCCTTGTAGCCTTGTGGCGTGCCCTGGGGGAGACCTACGTCCAGCAGCTGAAGACGAGACGATATACATACATATATACCTATAGGTACACACTTCGGTGTTCTTAAAATGGAGTAGCCAGAACTTCAAGATCATAAATGAGATCCCACAGTCACGTACGTAAAAGAGCTAGCTCATCGCCTGAAAGAATGTGTTGTCTAGTTCTAGTAGACGACGATGTACCTAGTATATTTATATTACTAGTGGACGCCCGCGACTCCGTCCGCGTGGACTGCAGAAAAAACAAAATATCGAATTTATCCGGGATAAAAACATTTTCCTGAAAACTGCATCGAAATCGGTCCAGCCGTTTCTGAGATTGCGTGCAGCGTGCACAAACATCGATCCGTTACAATTTTATTATATGTATAGAAGATGTAGACGAATGAGCATGGTCACCACAAACATAGGTAGGTACATATTTAATTTTTAGTTATCCTAAAAAAAAACTATAAATTGCATGTCTGTAGGTAGGTACGACATGCACGGAAGGAGATGCAACTGATGTATTCTAGTGTAGTCCCGCATCTGTACAGGATAGTTGATTTTAAATTATAACATGTTTAAAAGTTAAATTGAAGAGTCATAGGTTGTTATGGTTCAATTCAAGTACCTACATACGAGTATAATCCCGAGATTGATAGATCGATCAAGCTGGCTAAATCGATTTTGATGAAATTTGCTCTGTATCTATGAGTCCAGGTCGAGTAAAACTGCTAGAGGCCACCAGTCTTTAATTTGCACTGTTGTAGTGTAATTGCACCTATACCTAATATATGAAAATTTAAAAAAAATCTAATTATATCTAAAAATGAAACAGCATAATTCAGTACCTACACAAATAGGTGAGGATTTTTTTTCAATTTCTTTATTAATAAGTTCATAGTATTTTTTTTATTTAAAAAAAACCTTTAAATAAATTCACAACACAGCGCGCAGTGGTTGCGCAGTCTGTTCCACGTATTTTTTTTGCTTTGCCACGATCGATTGTACTAATATACGCGATCGACCAGTCGATCGCGATCGACCGGTTGGCCACCCATGTTATAGATAGATAAATAATCGATTTACTTACTCATAGGCAAATAAGTATGTGCTATGATGATTAAATAGATAAATGCTTCATACTGCAGCATACTCGTACATTTTATTTCATTTATTTACACATTGGCTTGTATTGTACTTACGTTTAAGAGGTGCATTAGAGGTAAAACATTATAAGTATAGGTATAAGGCTATTTTTGTACTGCTTGCAATTATTTGTAATAAAGTAATGCTATGTACAACGAACAAAAAATCGTCTCTACATAAAAAAATATAGAAGATCACGTTACTTTTAAAAATAAGTACACTTTTCATAGGATATGTGTACTTAACAAACGTAGATTAAATAAAAGGTCATAAATACAACGCACCGTAGTTTAGCGCGTACCAAACGCACCGGTGGTGTCAGGGGCTAATGTTTATTTTATGTAAACGCGTGCGTCCGCGTCGAATTAGTCAAATCCAATTAGTTTCGAACGCCACGAGCGCACTCTAATGTAGCGTGTGTAGTGTACTACATATATTAGGCAGCTCTTAGAGTATACATTGACTATAGATGCCAGTATTGCTACGTAACAAACATTTTCTAGTTTTTCTTCTGATTGACACGGCCATAAGTTTGCCTATTCATTTTTATATTAAAAGCTAGTGGACGCCCGCGACTCCGTGCGTGTGGACTACAGAAAAACAAAATGTCGAAATTATCCGGGATAAAAACATTTTCCCGGAATAAAAATTATATGTTATAAGCCTATATGTTAAGTAGGACCTGTCACAATATATTCCTGAAAACTGCATCGAAATCGGTTTAGCCGTTTCTGAGATTAGCGTGCACAAACGCACAGACAAACAGACAAACCTACAAACAGACAAAAAATCCAAAAATCATTGTTTTGGGTACTATTACGTTGATAAAGGTTTCCTATAATATTTTTTCTCATATATCTTATATGTACAGACAGCGATCCGTTACATTTTTATTATATGTATGTAGATAGATTTCCCGGTAGAGGCAAGTATATACTAATACGTTACAAAAGGAATGCAGGGTTCAAATATAACCAGTGGCGGCGCTAGACCACGCGTGGACGTTGGCGAAATTAGGTTCGCGAGGCCTCAAGTGTATAAAAATAAATAAAAATGAATACCTAACTAAATTTTAAAAACTTTTGCGAGGCCCCGTCAAGCGTGAGGCCGTCAGCGGCGGTCGCCGACACCTAGCGCCGCTACTGAATAGTTCACACAGTGAAGTACGCGCTGCAAAAATAAATTGACTGGTTTCGCTTTAACTAATCTCATAGTAATGTCTGTTATATATTTAATTAATAGATATTTATGTATGTTTATGTAGGTATATTTTATTATTATTAAATTCAAATTTTATTATACATAGATTCTGTGTACACGCATATCTACCTTTTATATTTAATTATCACTTTCCCAAATGGTTTGCTGGAAGAAATCTCTTTCAGAGATAAGCACGCCTTTGTACATTTTCCTTCATAATTTCTGTCTGTATGTAATTGTATGTGTACAATAAAGAATAAGAATAAGAATAAGTAAAGTGGTGTTTTTATGTACTTACTAACAAATGGATTGTAATATTCTATCCGAAAATAAATTATTATTATTGCTGTTGATCGTCTGAAAGCCCATTTTTACCCGACTGCGCGATGCAAAGGAGTGGTATTGTGTTTAACAGCCTATGTATGTATGTTTGTATGTTCCTTTGAAGCACTGCACAGACCAAACGCCTCGGCCGATTTTTATGATTCGGCTATACGTCATAAAAATCGGATACGTCAATCGATTCCTCTTAGTCCGGCGAGTGTCACTAAAGACTAGTTAGTGAAAATCCAATATGGCGACTACTGGACGCCATTTTGTGAAAATGAAAATAATTAAAGTCGACAAACTATATCGAGTGGGGTATTGTTAAATAGGTATTTAAAATCATTTTTAGGTTTCTCTCAACATTTTTCGATTCGACTAATTTCATGTTTATTGCAGATTTACAATCGGTAATTACTTTGAGGTTACTCTTTCGAAGTAAACTTCCAGCGTATTTTTTTTTATTATTAGATTATTTTATGTAATGTGACATTTAGTAATGGTCGTAATAGTAGGGGAGCCCAAGCGGGGATTTTTGAAGTTACTCGAGCGTGTCAGAAAATTATGTAGGGAGAATCCTTGCATAATGTAATGTACCCTTACCACATATGAACCCTTAATATGGTGGTGTACGTTGAGGGGAACCCGTCAGATTAGTAAAAAAAAATCGATCCTCCGAAAAACTCGAGCGCGTCAGATTAAGAGAGGGTAAGTTAATTACAGTGAGATAAGTGTATATTTCAATAATCTGACGATTTGAATGTGACATTAAGAAATAAACAAGTCACAAAGTTGTAAAAAAAAAAACGATACCTCGAAATACTCGAGCGTGATTAATTTTTTATTTATTTTAAAGATAATAGTGTCAGGATTGTAAAAAAATAATAATCTGACGTTTTAAATGGGGTAATGTTTATTAATTTGTCGAAAAAAGGTGGAGCGTACAGCGGCAGAGAGCTGTGGTTCCCCCACGCTGCGCCTAACTTTCGTTCTCACTCATTCTTTATCTCTTACTCTCTCGCACCGTCACAACTACGCCATGTTGTCATCTCAGCTTAGTGATGGGCAAATGGAAAAAAAATATCGATATTTATCGTATCGATATTTTTCAAATATATCGATATATATCACCCAAGAAATATCGGTATTTCGATATATCGATATTTTTTGCCCAATTTGCAATTATTTATAAAAATTGCCAAAATTATCGCTAACTTCCATACAGCAGACATGACATTTAACATAAATACAACTCACACAAAAAAAATAACAATAAGCTACGCTTAGTTTACTCGTGACAACACAACAAAACAACGTACGAACCAACACTCTAAACAAAAATGCAGTCAGTCCAGTGCAGTGATACCAACCAAACCAACAAGCAATGTCATTGTCATAGACAAACAAGTTATAGAGTGTAATTTTTGTTTGTGTTTGAAGCAAAGAAACTAAACCCATACAGCCTACTGCATATTTTCTAAATTTATGAAATCGGATTGGTCAAAAACATGATGTGACGCATGAGCAGACGCCAGACAGCAGAGCTTTAAAAATATATCGATTTTGATATCTGCCGGGCTATCACGACCACGATAAGTAGATATACGATAAAGGATTTCGTATCGTATCTATACCACCATAATTATCGATTTCGCGAACATGACCAATGGAACAATACGTTACGTTAAGATTTATCCCGTGTTACAATACGATAAGGCGCGAGATAAGTTAAACAAATGTTTCTAAAGTCAAAAAATATTTTTTTCTTTTTTTCAATTGTCGTTCATTCTTTTTTTATTTTTTTCCTTTTTGACATCAGATGTCATGTTAACTGCTCTAACATGACCAGCGAAACACGATACGATAAACCTATTTATCGACTAGCTGTCAAAATACGATAGATATTAGCCGCCATTTTGAATGTTATCGATACCAATTTCTAATCATTTAATTTTACCTTTGACCTACCTATGTAAACTAAAAACGAGTAAACTAAAACACTAAATTAAAAATATTAAGTTTGGAGCATATCACTGAAAACCTATCGAACCAAAGAATATAATAGGTATTTTCGATTTCTCTAACCTATCTACGCTTATCGCGTCTTACAATGTTCATCGATAACAATATCTTGAATTGATGTCAAAATTCGATATTTTTAACATCAAAATACGGTCATGTTCGGCGCTATCGATAGTAACCAATGGACATGCTCGCATTTTATCTATCGTATCGTATCGTGACGTGTAACGCTACCGGAATGGTTATGTTCGCTGTATCGATAAAATTCAACATGGCGGCTATATTTATCGTATTTTGACAGCTAGGTATCGATAACTTGACTTATCATATCGTGTATCGTTGGCCGTGCTAGCCGGGCTGAAAATAAATATCGAAAATTGATATATCGCAAGAAAAAATATCGCTAATTTATATCGATATTTTACTGAAAAAATATTGATATTTTGATATATCGATATTTTTTTACCAACCCTATCTCAGCTGATCACAATAGCGTGCTGGAAATTGAAGATGTGGAAGCCAACTTCGAAGATGAATTAAGCGAAGATGAATTAAGCGAAGATGAATTAAGCGAAGATGATAATTAACATGATTTAATAATTGTAATTTCTTATATCGAATTTTAAATTATAAAATATAAATATGAACATGTGTATATGATCCTTTCATTCATCTGTGAAGAAAGCACAGCAAGAATTTCCCTTAAAAATGGTCAGATTAGCTATATCCCTCCATATAATTGTCAGATTATGATTCAGGAGGACAGTAACATCAAATTGATCCCCCTGCAGAAAAATCTGACGCGCTGGAGTATTTCAAGGTCACCATTTTTTTTTACATATTAAAAAATTAATTATGACTGAACGCCTCGTGCAAATCGTCAGTCATTTGAATAGTACACTTTTTAGGGTTTACTTAACACTCACTTTGAATATCTGACACGCTCGAATAACTTTTTTTTTTTTTTTTTTTTCAACCACTCGTTCTGGCCACCCCCCTTCAATTAATTGTCAGATTAATGTCTAATAGTTATGAGTAATATAAAGCGCATATGTACTATAAATGACTGACGCGCTCGAGTATTTCCATATGACGATTTTTTTTTACATTTTTAAAAAAGTGTACACGGTAAACCCCCCACTAAAATAGAAAATGCAACATAAACTTTTTTTTGCTCATAACATAATCTGTAGAATCCACTAAGTCCCCATGACGCTCGAGTAACTGCAAATTTAGCATCTCGGGCTCCCCTACTATAATGGTTTTACCCTGAGGTTTTACCAACCATACCTTCCATCACCGCCGCCATTTTCAGATCAATTCTTTATCTGCGCGGCTTATACATTCAGTAGTTTTTCCTTGACGTTGATGATTTTTTATTTATTTATTATTTATTTAGAATATAAGGTTTTACATTCAGGACATTTTACTTTTTTTTATATTGCTCCTCCTCCTCCGCCTCCTTGTGATATTACATACTTAGCCTTGTGTCTTAAAAAATCCTTCTTTCTTCACTTGCTAAAAAGCCTTATTTTGGATGGAATGATAAAATTGTACAACCTACAAATATGTAAAAATTTCTATTCGTTCTATTCCTAGTAAAAATCGATTCCATCGAAAAGATAAAAGATAACAAAAAAGATCAAATGAAAATACACAATAAGTCATATTGTCGCTCTATAACAATGCCTATAAGAGCTAAGGTGCGTTTCACTTAATAGTTCCTGTGATCGATGGCGCTAGTTACTATGTGAATTATTACATTATCTGTGTAATTGTATACAAAAAATGTTAGTTCTAAAATCAGTCACGGAACTATGAAATTGACATAATATGGGAGTTTAAATGAATTTCTAATACGTTTTGAAATTCGAAGTGTTAAACTGGTGACAATTGGGACGCCATTATGCTCCGAATTTAAAACATTCTACTCCTATTTCAAAATTGGTTTTGTAGGTACAGCACGAGGAAAGTATTGGCTGTTAGATTAGATACTAAGCAATTGTTTTAGAAGTGATAGGTTTTCATCGATATAAGGACATAATTTAAACGTTACGAATGCTACTTTCTAACATTCAAACTAATAGTGTGTTGCAGGTTTAAATAATAAATTGATTGCAATTAAATTAATAAATAACTAGTATGATCGTGAAGTTTCGATTTGATATTAGTCTATTCCGTGCCATGTGTTTTTCTGATGCATAACTTTCATCAATATCCATTGACTAATTTTACGTGAAAGACTAATAAGCATAAATTCTAACAAGCGTTCATATTAATATTAGTGGCATAGGATTTAAGCTGTAATAAATATATGAACATAAAATAAATTATTAAAAGTAGCACACTATCCGAACCCTGTACAAAAGTGGGAGTGTCCAATGACACCTCACTGATGTTTTGAAATAAGAATGCCGCATTCGCAATTGGAACCTACGAATTACATTTTTTGTAAGTAGGGAGTTGTTTTTTTATTTTTGTAAATCTCTATTATCACATGCGCATGGTAATGTCAATATAGTACGATTCTACACTTTATTCCTTCGATTTAGGGATACATTTTTGGGGTATATACGAATAGATAAGTTTGTCGAATTACACAAAGCCGTTTATTTTGTCTTTGTTATATTTTAATGCGTCGATTTGGGCGTTAAGTTCCTTTTTTAAATGAATAGGTAAATAGTAGCGGGTCATGTTACAAGTACTGATGCGATTAAAAAGTATTTTATATTAAACGTAGTGTTACTTATTGACGAAATTGAGTCTACATACTTTGGATTTAGAGTAAAAAATTAGGTAATTATTAGTTAGGCGACTTTAAAACAGTTTTAAAATTAGAGTGTAAGTAAATGTTAGCTTATAGTGCGTATAAGTTATAAAATTATAATGTTTAGTACAATAATAAGAAATTTGTATTAAATCTATATACTTTGTAGTAGATTCATATTCTAAGATTAGATTAAAGCTAATGAAAAATGTAGAGTTGGTATAGAATTTCGGACATAATTAATTTTGTAACCAAGACTTTTTACTTGCCATACATAAATAATTTTGATATACATGTTTGTACTTATAAAACTAATTACCTACTGTAGACTACAAAGGAAAAAAAAATAGGATAAAAACTTATTTTTATTATTTTTATTCCTCCATGCTGTAGTCGTATATTTTAAAATATTTTCTTCTAAAACAGGTTTAAAACTCAATTAGGAGAATTGTCTCCATTAGATACACCTAATTTCGTATTTCCGTTATAATTTACTTATCAAACTAAAACTTACAAGTAATCTCCAGCAAATTAGTCTCTATTGCCTAAACAATACGTACTATTAACAAACTTGCTAATAAGTTAAGGTGATTAAAAACGAAGGTGTAGTTTCTAAGCTTTTAGCATTTTACCTTTGTGTTGAACACGCGATTTTGTATCTTATCCGCAAGAGTTTAAGGTTTATATTGCAGTATTATAATGTAAATGCATTAGTAAGTGACTTTATTTAATTGTTTTAGGGTAAAATTGTCACCTAAAATAAAATAATAGGTTACTATTTGACCATCTGCCGGCGATGAGTTGGTAATTTCTATGTTTCTAATTGTATTCATTTTAGAATAATTCTTCTTATACCTGCCTTACTTTATTTAGCACAAGCTATTGCCCGTGACTTTGTATGCTGTGTGATGTCGGTATAGTAGAAAAGCCACACCCTCTGTCTGCCCGTGGGTATCTATCGTACGAGGCCATTAAGGGTTTCCGGGAGGTGGGCAGCAGCGTCTACCGTGTAGACAACTTAGTCTGAAAATCACACTGCGGTCACCAACTCCGCTGCCCAGCGTGGTGACTATGGGCAGAAACATCCCTATGGCAGTAGCCTTGTGGCGCGCCCTGGGGGGGGCCTACGTCAAGCAGTTGACTGCAATAGGCTGATATCTATGTGTTACCCGCGACTCTGTCCGCGTGGACTACAGAATGTTGCTGACGGGTTATATTAGGCTTTATTATATATTTTCATTCCCTATTTCAACCCCTTGCTGAGGGAGGCGGGCAGCAGCGCCTCCCGTGCTGACAACATAGTCCGAAAATCACACTGCGGGTTACCAACCCACCTGCCCAGCTATGAGACTATGGGCAAAACCCCCCTGTAGCAGTAGCCTTGTGGGGTGCCCTGGGGGAGGCCTACGTCCAGCAGTGGACTGCAATAGGCTGAAGATGATAGCCCTTTATGGATATAAAAAGATAGCATATATCTTTCCACGTTAGAAATGCTTTCAAAAAACACAAACTCCTTGAAGTCAGTTAAAAATTAACCAGAAACCATTTATCCTAATAGAATGAAATAAAAATTTGCATAATACCAAAGTTACCCTTGTATGTTATCAGATAAGGCCAAATTAATCTAACGTCTGGTCAAAACAGGGTATTAATTGTGTTTTTATTCAAATAAGGGATGGGCAATGATAATTTACAGATAAAAAACCACCCGGCTTGGGTAAAGGATAAAGTTCCCGTTATTTATTTAAAATAGAAAAAATATGCGGTCGATTTGAGAAACCTCCTCTTTCTTTGAAGTCCCGTGTATGTCGTAAGAGTTGACTAAGGAATTTAGAGGCATGCTTTCAGGCGGTGAACTGTCAACTAATCATTTACCCCCGTTCCTGCTATGGCATATAGTGGCTATGGGATCTGCCTTACGATTCTGCACCTCTGGCTGCTCCAACTAGGGAACACAGCCATTCTCTATGTATGTGTAAAGTTTTAATATAATTATCCGAAAATCTAAAGCATTTTCCAAAACAACCAATTGTAAGCTTTCAAAATGGGATGCCCGCGCGCATTTGTCACGTTACGCTAACGTAACGTATAGCGCGCGTAAATTATGCGTTGGCGCACGACGTACTAATGAATACATAACTGTTATTTACGCGATTCAGTTCGCCATTGAGAAGCTGTTTCGTTAAGGATGCCAAATTCGATACTTGGTTCAACAATTTTAATCTTAATTACCCGATTACTAGAAGGAGGGTTATGTCATTAGAGTATATGCCAGTTTGTATGTAAGTATACGGGGTATTTTTTCGTCGCATGCCAAAAAATGCTGGGAATTTTTTTTTTTTTTTTGGTTAGTTTATTCCGAAGGAAAGGCAAGGGGAACTAAGCCCATACAGCCATTGTCTTTAGTAAATGATTTCTGATGGATGATAATTATGATGATGAATGGAAACGTCGGGAAAATCTTCAAGAACAAGTGTAAAGTTAGTCAAAATGGAAAATAATTGCAGAAACAACTTATATGGGCCCATGAAGATATCGTATTCCGGCTAAAGTTTTACTCAGCTTACCTGCGCATAAAACCATGCACACGCACTAGATTCACATCACAAGTAATCAAAATATAACTTTTTACCAGAAAACATCACTTTACGGACACATGCAAGCCATTTACAAATAATTTTTGATTTTCACAAGAAAATTACACCTGCACCCTTCCAGCTTTTCCCGCCGAATCCGCTGGGAAATGATGTAAATATATTTTTTTAAATTTCTTGATCGGGCGAAATAGTGTCCAGTGTTTATGCTAGTTTTTTCAAAGACAGATTTTGATTATTTCTCGTGAAAAATCTTGCTACGCGCGTCTATGTGCATTTATGTAGAAAAACGCAGTCTATTTACTTAACTTTGGACCATAATATCTTGGGAACCAGACATTTTTCTGGTAGGCTTCCATGGAGAAAAATTATCGTGATGATAAGGAGATTCCGTAGTTTTCGGGGATGTTGACGACCAAAAATCACCCTGTATTTCTTTGGCGCGCTCTAGTTAGAGTCTAGAGCCTAAATGGCTTGTCGGATTTGAGCTTGAGGCGCAGGCCACACATACCTAAATGGTTTCGGGCGCGGACATGACACGGGCGGTTTATTATTCCATTCAAATTTTATACAAAGTGCATAGAAATAAAGCGCAATTTATTTATCCATGTCCACGCCCGAGCCATGTATCCTAAATTGCGCTTTATTTCTATGCACTCGGTATAAAGGTTAAATGGAATAGGAAGCCACCCGTGCCATGTCCGCGCCCGACGCCATTTATTTGTGGCCTGCGCCTGAGAGGTTCGTAAGACTGAGTACAAATTTTTACGCGGTCGGATTTTTTTTGAAGTGAATTAGGTTATTTAATTTTTCAGATGAATGGCAACAGTTACATAATAAATGGTACAAGACCTAAAACATAATCTTATTATTCGTCTGCGCCTGAAGAAGGGCTATGCTTCTTGAGTATATGTGTGTGTAGATATATTTCTTTAGCATGAGCTAGAGCCTAAACGGTTGTCGCATTTAAGCTTGAGAGGTACCTATTATTAGATTCATCTTAGTCGCGAGAGTGACACTGGGTAAATAAAATTATTAGTTAAGTTAATTATTATAATGACGGCCCATTGGTCTAGTAGGTAGTGACCCTGCCTGCGACGCCATAGGTCCTGGGTTCGAATCCCGGTAGATGCAAACATTGATATGATGAATATGAATGTTTGTTTTCGAGTCATGGATGTTTCTATACTTATCTATGTATTTATATACCGTTGCTTAGTAACTACGACACAAGACCTTAGGGATCTTAATGTGGGACTAGGTTTAATGTGTTGTGTAGTGTGTGAATATAATATCTATATCTGATCACGAAGAATATCCTTTTTAGATCAGTTTGTGAAGAATTTTAAGACTTTTGAGTCGGTATAATGAAAAGGACAAGTTGGGTCGGTGTCGTTAATTTTTACCTTTGAAGCGGTTGAATGCATGCACCATACCCGGAATACCATAATACACTGGGCGCCATACAGTCAGGGAGTAATAAATAAAAAAAGATCTTTTCAGTCCGTAGACATCAGCTGAAAACGAATTAAAAAGAGCCAGGGCTTTCTAAAAGTATGGTTTCGGCAAAGGATTGGGTAAAAATGATAAAAACGAAAATATGACGGCTCCCGGTTTGATGCGAGAATGTGGAGGCTTTTAGGGTTGGGAATGTCGATAACTTTTGTAAAAGTATCGATATACGGAAGCTGGGTGGAGTCGACTATGAGTACACTGAGGCTGATATAAGGAAATTTGATATACCTATACAGGTTAGGGTGGTTTCAATTGGGTACTGAGCTTTAGAGTTTGTCACCGAAACCAACAATGGAATTAATTAATTTGAACTATTTTGTAATAGTTTATTTTCAGCTAGCTTTTATTAATTTATAGTCTCTATTCATTAATTTGGTATTTTTTTTAAATATACAAGTTGGTAGTTATTATTATCTAGAATAATATCTATCAATCTATCGAAATCTATCTACCAATCAAATATCTATCGAAAATTAAGCTGACTTAACTCGAACGTTATTTATCACGAATCAATACATCTAATTAGGGTTTGTTACTATAATACAATTACGTAATTACGAGTACGTAATAATATATATTAGTATGTTTAAACCAAATTTAACTATCACAACCCAACACACTACCTATACAGGTGTTTTTTTGTGGCCACCGTTAACGAAGGGTACGTACTCTATACATCAAATAAAGTTAGTTTATCCCAAAAAAAATGCTGGGAATTTTTTTATTTTTTTTTAAATTACTTGATCGGGTGAAATTTATAGTGTCTAGTGTTTATTTTGTACTTTTTTATAGACAAATATTAACTATTTTTCGTGAAAAAATCTTGCTACACGCGTCTATGTGCATTTATGCAGAAAAACGCAGTCTATTTACTCAACTTTGGACCCTAATATTTTGGAAACCAGACACTTCCCAGGTATGCTTCCATGGAGAAATATGATCGTGATGACGAGGAGATTCCGTAGTTTTCGGGATCGTTGACGACCAAAAATCAGCCTGTATAATAGGTACAGCTGTATATCGATATCGATGATGTCTATTGGATTATCTCAGCACAACACTAGTTTAAAAGCAAAATCTAGAATACCTTTTACACTGGAATACTATGGAACTGATAAATGCAGAGTGGTTTGATTGCTAAATACCCCGAGGGGTTGAAAATGGCAACCTCTAATTTGATTCTTTATTGCTTATTTACACATTATTTATTATTTACATACTAGCGACCCTCCCCGGCTTCGCACGGGTGCAGTGCTGATACTATACATATAAACCTTCCTCGTAAATCACTCTATTAAAAAAACCGCATCAAAATCCGTTCCCTAGTTTGAAAGATCTAAGCATACATAGGGACGGACAGACAGCGGCAAGCGACTTTGTTTTATAATATGCACCTAGTGATAGTGATACTCGTACTTACTTCCGCAAACTTAGTCCAAGGATATGAGTGGATATTTAAACCTCGGAAGTAACTTATTCCGTTTCTAATCCTAGGAATAAAATTTAAAGTGCTGTGATCAGGGATTAGAATAGAATAGGTCACCTGCATCTCCCGTCCATTATGATTTACTAGTGGACGCCCGCGACTCCGTCCGTGTGGACTGCAGAAAAAACAAAATGATAAATAAAAAATATTTACCCGGGATAAATTGTAGCCTATGTATTATTCTAATATGTAAGCCATATTATTGCAAAGTTTCATCAAAATCCATTCAGTAGTTTTTACGTGAAAGAGCAACAAACATCTTTACATACTTAGGTACCTCACAATATATCCTCACAAACTTTCGTGTTTATAATATTATAGTAGGATATCTATATCGGCTTATAAAGACTATATCACGCGGACAAAGTCGCGGGTGGTCATTCATACTTAGTTTAGTGTAGTATACTCTTTATTCGCATACCAACGAGTGCAGCGTCAAAAGAATTAAAAAATACCGTTCCATTTAACAGAAAAAAACGGTTACTCGCATAAAACCAGTTATTCGTATTATGCAACTTTATTAACGAAGCTTTGAGTTCAGATTAATTTCGTTTGTGAATGCTGGTTGCTGGTAATTAAAAATGGTGGTAACTTATTTTTTTCGCTTCTGAAAATGTTTCATTTATTTTAATCTGGATTCGAACATCCTAGGTAAACTATACAGGATGTTTTTTCGTTGCTACCCTTAACGAAGGGTATGTACTCTATACATCAAATAAAGTAAGTGTATGCCCAAAAAAATTCTGGGAAACAATGTAAAAATTTTGATTTTTTTAAATTACTTGATCGGGCGAAATTCATAGTGTCCAGTGTTTATGCTAGTTTTTTCATTGACAGATATTAAATATTTCTCGTGAAAAAATCTTGCTACGCGCGTCTATGTGCATTTATGCAGAAAAATGCAGTCTATTTACTCAACTTTGGACCCTAATATCTTGGGAACCAGACACTTCCCAGGTATGCTTCCACGGAGAAAAATGATCGTGATGATGAGGAGATTCCGTAGTTTTCGGGAACGTTGACGAGACAAAAAAACTAAATAAATAAATAAATATACACACGGCTGTGTTCCCGAAATGGGGTAGCCAGAACTGCTTGATCATGAATATCTTACAGCCATATTCAGTATATTCATAGAGGAATAAGATGTCATAGAGTGCTAATGTCATACTTACTGTTTCGATGCACCATTACACTTTTCGGTGCCTTACAATTCCAGTCCTTGACACTTAGATTCTATTAGTGTAATGTATAGTAATTATAATTACTTATACAGGGTGTTTTTTTGTGGCCACCATTAACGAAGGGTACGTACTCTATACATGAAATAAAGTAAATTTAAGCCAAAAAAAATGCTGGGAAAAAAAATCTTTTTTTTTAATATATTTTTTTTAATTACTTGATCGGCGAAATTTATAATGTATAGTGGTTATGTTAGTTTTTTTTAGACAGATATTAATTATTTCTCGTGAAAAAATCTTGCTACGCGCGTCTATGTGCATTTATGCAGAAAAACGCAGTCTATTTACTCAACTTTGGATCCTCATATTTTGGAAACCAGACACTTCCCAGGTATGCTTCCATGGAGAAAAATGATCGTGACGATGAGGAGATTCCGTAGTTTTCGGGAACGTTGACAACCAAAAATCATCCTGTATATTGTAACGTATAGTAATACAATCTTAGTGTCAAGGACGGGAATTGTGAGGCACCGAAAATTCTAATCGTGCATCGAAACTGTTAGTTTGACATTAGCACTCTATGTCTACATATTATTCCTCTATGGTATAGCTGGCGGGTAAAAGATTACTGTCAAGTTGCTGGATCATAGCTTGAGGAACGCCTCTGAGTTCCTTAGTCGACTCTTACGACATGCACGGAAGAAGATGCGGTTTGGATGTCTTTCCTTTCAATATGTTACATTTTACTTGGGTACTTAGTAAAATGCCAATGAAATAAATGGTCTAACATATAGTATCGTGCTATATACGCGATTCTTTATTATGCGTTAGTTTGATAAATAAAAACATATCTGCCTATGAAAAAATCTGCTTTAATTTAATTAAATTTTAGTATGTAAAAGCGAAATATTCGCTAATACCTTTCTACTTCCTACGTATAAATAAAACAAAATCTTTTTAAGGAAAACTAAATCCATTTTACTCCAAAAACTCTCCTAAATCTACTTACAGTCCCTAATACTAATAAACCATAACGCAAATAATAAATAAAACTACTCATCTAACAAACGCGGTACTTCAAAAGGAATAAAAGAAAAAAAAATGGCAGACGCCACGAAAAAAAACCTCCCTGTCTATGCCAAACAATACTCTTTGCTACTGCCTTTAGCTCCGACAAAGAGGCTGATCGTACCATAGATAAAATAATATTTTTCATATCCAGCGGTCGATTAGGACAGCTTAAGTGAGAAGATACAGCGATTTCTGATTTAATTTACTTAGTACATAATTAGTCTAACCCTATCAAGGTTTTTCCAAACGTCTATTAGCCTTTTTAAGGAATAAAGTGGGTAGTTAGATGCTGTGTCTAGTATATAGGTACAAGTTTTAGACAGAGACAGCATCAACTTTATTCTTCAGATGGAATATCTGACATTTGGAAAAAACAGCCCTAAATCGGAAACATTTTCCAATGGATTTATTAATAGCTCCTGGATTATGTATTTTTGCGGTAGGCTCACTTCTGCCCAACCTCTTTAGGGATAATGGACTTGACATGCATTTCTTATATCTCTTCTCATTTTATGTTGAGGAAATCAGCCAAGAATGAGTGTGGAAAAAGAGAGTGCACCTGGTTTGCGCACACAATTGGCCACTATGATATCTCGCCTGCGTATCTTATCTCATTCTTATTCGGTGTGGACGACATTATATGGACTGTATAAATTTTTCCTGTTAACTCTATTTTTTATTTAAAAAATCTCGTACATCATACTAAAAAAATTTCAAAATAAAATAATGGTTAGAATCTCTTCTCCCTTGTACCACACCCTTTGGGGAATGTTAAGGGTACTTCATACGAGTTATTAGCCCTTTCGACGAGTGCTTCTATATTTCACGCATCGCTGCCGGCAGTGTGGGCGAGCCTTTATTTGTATAGCCGTTTAAATTATCAGCTATGACACCGAGGTAGGCAATATTGTTTAACTATTTGTAATTGAAATCAATGCCTAAATACTATTTATGACAGTGCTTATCTAAATAATAATAAGCCAGGCTTTTTAATTTTATTTAATGCTTATCGATGTTAAGTTTCATCATCGTTTGGTAGTCGAGTAACGAGTAACAAACATCCGTTCTCACAAACATGACATTTATGTTACTTACAAGTTGGATGGCTGGCTATGTCCTGTACTTGAGATTGTGGTCAAAGTTATAACTTTGATATCTTTACCAATAACGTTATTAACTTAAAAGCATAATGTTACAAAACTAACATAACAATAAACTGTTACATTTACAAGTCACTTTAAATTAAAGCGATTATACTCGCCTAATTAAACCCAAACTAGGCTCAATGGCGCGAAAAATCGGAAATTTTGTCTATGGCTCCGCAAGATGGCCGCTTGACAGATGCAAAAAGCGCGCCAAACCCTTTGGGACACGCCAAATTGTTGGCAGATGGCGGTAATTTGCGATTTGTCGATTCGTTTGACAATGTTATTGGAATTTATTATAGTGTAATAATTGATACTGTTATGGAACTTCCATCAAAACCAAGTAAACAAAACCTTCTATAAAGGTTTGGCGGTGTGGTGTCTGCAGAGCAGAATAGCGCCACTCTATGTCTGTCCGTGGGTATCGTAAGAGGCTGATTAAGGGTTTCCGGGAGGTGGGCACAGCGCCTTCCGTGTTGACCAACCTGCCTAGCGTGGTGACTATGGGCAAACACCCCCTATGGCAGTAGCCTTGTGGCGTGACCTGGGGGAGGCCAACGTCCAGCAGTGGACTGCAATTTAAAGATAAATATATAATAACGGTTTCCCCATAATTTTCATAAAAAAATACTAATAGGTAAGTATGTGTAATCCTATCTCATTTGATGCAGTAATTACGATGTATCAAAGGGTCCTAGCTCCTCGTTAGCATAGTCATTAAAAATGGGATAAATGAGGGTACATTTTTACGTATTTTTAATACGGGTCCTTATAAAGCTACAGTCAGCACTTGCATCGGCTGCAAGACTGGTTTTTAAACACTTGTACGAATAAACATACATCGTCTTCGTCTTCAGCCTATTGCAGTCCACTGCTGGACGTAGGCCTCCCTCAGGACACGCCACAAGGCTACTGCCGTGGGGGGTTTATGCCCATAGTCACCACGCTGGGCAGGCGGGTTGGTGACCTGTTACATACATACGAGTATATATTAAATTCACCTCCTTTTCTATTCTATTCTTTATTGTACACAGACATTTTATATGGAAAAACATTTTACATTGACAATGTACAAAGGCTTTCTTTCTTTTTTCTTGTTTGGTAGCGGTTTCATTTTGGGGTGCGAACATAGAAAGTAACATATAAATTGACCATCGACAAACAAGTTGTTAATGCTTTCATGTCGAATTAATGATTTTGAATTTGAATATATTAAATCACGTCTCTTTCCCTGCGGGGTAGGCAGAGATCACAGATCTCCACTTGCTACAGTGCTGACACAACTCATTCAATTCATCTAATTTCATGATATTCTTCATGCACGCTCGTCGGTTTAGGGTACTCTTGACCTAACCTTTCTCTAGAAAATGTGCGAAAATAAACGCTTTCTATTGGTGCAAATGTGTCGGTGACGAAACTAATAGAATCTCGATTCGATCGAGGTATATTATGTATAATAATAATAATATTAGCTGGTAGAGAATGCCTAGTATAGGATTAAGCTCATCTTTGAACATTATGTTTTTTGTAGTACAATAAAGAATTTCATCTCTCTATAATGTAACTTTGAGTAAGTGAAGGTATTTGGCACCAAACTCAACTCCCTCAAAACTAATCTTAATATTTACCCAAAGTATTACCATAACCGACTACTTATAACCCAATAATTGGTCAAAACAAACAGACAAACAAATTAACGATCCTAACACACCCCACACATAAGGGTAAGGTTACACGATTTGGCAATTACCAGCCCCAACGGTAATGGTTAAGAACCACCCCCGTTATAACGTGGTGGTGTACGACTCTTTTAAATGCGGGATAATTTTAGACAGAGATTAATTTTTGTTTGTTTGAAAGCATCAACTTAATTACCGTATGAATAAAAAATGTGGAAAACCAACCCAGGTAAGGTATGATTTCAACCATAATGAATACATAACATGTCAATAAAGTTACATTCGACTTTAATAAAATGATTTTATAATTAATTCATTTAAAGAGTTCTTAAAAGTGTTTTTAACATACCAATGTTTTATATTTATTATCTCTTTGTGTGTACTGATAATACTTCTTGTACTTTCTTACTTATACATCTTGATAATAACTTGTACACCTCAACTAACTGACTATACCCTCAAAATTGGTCAGAAGTGGCACCATGTGGTCCTATTGGCCCTTGGTGCTCTGCCTACCCCGTAAGGGATAAGGGCGTGATTATATGTATGTATTATATGTATAATACTTCTGACTGAATAATATGAATTTAATTTTATTATTTAAATATTGACCACACTACATTACATCTACAATTTACGCTAAATAGACGCCAGTGAGGCTTACTTTGACGATTACTATATAAACCCTACTAAAATTAGACATGTCAAAAATACCACACATTTTAATCATCATTCATCATTCAAGCATCGAAACAGGTCATCCATTCACTCACAAACCACCCCAGAAATCACTTCGACCATTTAACTGGTGTTTATACTCATTATTGCCCCATCTCTGGCTCCATAGGGCCCTCGACGGGTCCCTAGGGTCTATGAGACCCCAACATCTGATGTGTGCATAAAATTGCTGCATTTGTCTATTGTTATGATGATCTTTTTATAGGAGCGATGGACTATAAAGTTCGTTCCAATGAGGATGACGTGAGGATTTTTGTGGAACTAATTTTGTTAAATGTAAAGAGTGTTAGTTATAGTGACACTAGCGCCAACGGTGAAGGACTTTATGGTGGAATTTTTGATAAGAGTGTGGTTTTTTGAGTATGGCTCTAGGGATTAAGTACAGATGAGTGGTTTGTGGATTTAATGGGTGGTATTTGGTATACATACACACGGCAGCCAGTACTGCAGGAGCGTAAGAGCATTGAGGGGATCTGACAGCCACGTTTTGCGGGTTTATTGAAGAGTTGATGTATTAGGTTTGTGTAATATCTTCTTTACTATCTTTTTCGGCTATATATTGACATACATACACTAACCATAAAGACACAATCTTTTATATCGACATAGTAGTTAACATGCCACATGACATGATGATGATGATCTCCGACCGTATTTCGGCCAGGGCGACCAATCTCTACGGAGATTGGCCAGGTACCAGGAGATATTATAGTTTTATTATTATTTATTATTATTTTCTTTATTGATAATTTTGTAATATGTAATATCTTGCCTAAGATAATTTTATAATATATAATATCTTGACCAAGATAAATTTATAAAAACACTTCTCCATTAATATAATCCGTTAGGATATGGTTGATCGTTTCATCTTTAAACATTGTGCTGAGGGATTCAGCTTTGTTTGCCGAGATTTGGCTAGTGTATGGGTCATTTTCAAAATAATTGCTCATTTCAGAAAAAAATCTTGTCCATCATCTTTCCTTAATTTCTACAAAAAAACTGTAATGGCAATATTAATAAAATACTGAACATTACAAAGAAGCCTTTCTTTATATTGTATTATAATGTCATTGTTGGTAGTTGATACTTCATTTTTTATATATTGCGAAATTTTTAAAGCATGTTTCTGGTCTTCCTACAAAAAACGTGTGTCCAACTTCCAGCACTGATATTTTAAACTTGAAAAAACATTAAAAGTATTTTATTTATTATCAAACAAAATTGGCTATCCTCTCTAATAACACTGTAAAATGTGTGTAGAATCCTTGAAAATTCATTTGACACATTAATTTTAGTTATAAATAAAAAATAAAACTGGTCTCAAAATTACTTCATCGATGTTATTTCATTTATGTAACGCATTATTTAGTCGCGAAAAAGGTATTTTGTTAAACTTTAATACTGGCAACATTTGCTGTCACTGTCCGAACCTCAGGCGACCAATCACAGGGCAGCAGCCATTTTGTTCTCGGCAAAAAAGTTGGGTGTATGGTGTGCGTCGATAAAAAACATTTATCTGGTTTCTTTTTGGTAAATTGGAAAAAATACGCAAGGTAAGTAAATTTAAACTATTTTTAATTGTCAGGAAACTATTATGATAGTGCTATTCTGTCGCTAATTAGCTGCAACGATCGAGTGAATTATGTTCTGTGATTTGAGGTTAGTTTGTAGAAAAACATGCTTACTTGTTCCTTTATGTCACACTTATGTAACATTTTTTTATGTTACGTTACATAAAATTGGATTAAGACGTGTCCACAGCATGATTTTAAAATATTATATAAATTATAATTAAACCAATAGTAAAATAAACATGTTTTTCTATGGTCGTATTCAGTGTTTTGAGTGATGCTTGGATAACTTAAAATCCTCAAATTGGCCCTATAATAGCTGACTGTAATTTACTAATCATTTTATACCTTCGTTTTGGTTTATACTGTACAAGTTGCGCGATCGAGTGTATATTGCGATCTGCAGCTTTGAGTTATTAGTGTAATATATTTATTTAATATAACCCAAGTATTTTCGTCTAGCATTAACAGGCTCTGACTTATTCTAGCATGACAAGTTTGATACTATTCTCAATGTTCAAAATACTTGTATACAATGTGATTTGTTAATGTGATGCAAAATTTAATTTTCACGTTAAATTTTACGACGACGTATGCTTCAAAATAGACTGCTTTTATCGTTAAATATGATTTTTTTAATTATTATTTTCTGAGTTATTACATTGTATTTTTTATTCTTTACAGAAAATATGCCTTTGTCTGCGGCAGAGAGGCAAAAACGGTACCGAGACCGACTAAAATTGAATAATCCTCAAAAATGGAAAGCACTACAGGAAAAAAATTTAGAAAGAGCTAAAAAATTCTATAAAAAAATTGGGGAGCTATCGGATCGAGAGAAAGAAAGCAGGCGAAAATATTGGAGGACTTTAAAACAAAAATCAGACTATAAACAAGAAGTTATAGAAAAGGGTAAAACTCGAAAAGAATACCAAAGAATATATCAGAAAAGATATAGAACATTAACCAAAGAAAATAAAAATATGAAGAAAAAAATTGAATTATTAATCAAAGAGAATAAAGCTTTAAAGAAAAAAATATATAGATACAAAATTTTGCAAAACACAAAAGAAGACGAAGAAAAAGAAAATATGTTTAGCAGAGAGTCATTTTATACTGTGTCAAGCCCAATATCAAAAACCAACTCATTTGTTGCTAATTTAAACACTACTGAAGAAGAAAAAGAAATTATTAAAAAGGAGTTATTTGAAAAGAATGTGTTAATAGAATCCTTAAAAATACAATATAATGCAGCAGGAAGTAATGAAAAGAGAAATGTATTAAAAGAAATTGTAAGTAACGACATCGTAAAAGGGTATAAAATGAAAAGTAAATTACAGTCTGCTATTGGGATTAAATACCCAATCAGACGTAATGCAAAAAAAGTTAATATTAAACGAAATAACCTAGCAAATAAAATTTATACTTTTTTTAACCAAGATGATGTCAGTCGAGCTACTGCAGCTAAGAAAGAAACTAAAACAAAAAATAAAGTTAAAATGCAAAGACGATATTTGCTAGATTCGATGGTAAATTTACGGTTAAAATTTGTAAAGGAGACTGGAATTCCAATTTCATACGCCACATTCAGACGTTTCAAGCCATTTTACGTATTGATCCCAAATTTATCAAATCGAAATACTTGTCTTTGCAAAAGACACAGTAATATAGATTTCAAGTTTACATCCCTAAAAACACTAAAAAATTTTAAGGACGGTGATACTTTGGACACCGTTATAAAGTCTACAGTGTGTGATTTATACTCCCAAAAGTGCATGTATTCAACATGTGATATTTGCAAAAACAAATCAATCAGATATGACTTACTGAATATAAAATTGAATGAAAAAGTGTCATGGCTAGAGTGGACGGTCAAAACCATAGAATATGAAAAGAACAATGAAAAAAAATCAACCAAAAAAACAATTAAACAAATAATATCAGGTATGTTAGAATCTCTATTATCAAATTTTGACACGGAATTAAGAGGCTTTAAAATTCATATTTACAACATTTCACATCAATACAAAATTTATAAATCATTGAAGGAGAATTTACAAAGAAATGAAATTATGCTACATTGTGACTTCTCAGAAAATTATAATTGCAAATTTCATAATGAAATACAAGCAGTACATTTTGGAGCATCACATTCACAAATCACCTTGCACACAAGCATTATATATAATGATGAAACTGATCCCGAATCATTTTGTACATTTTCCAACTGCAACAAACACACACCGGAATCGATCTGGGCTCACTTGGAGCCCCTGATGCGTGACATTAAACATAGATTTCCTTTGAAAGACACTATACATTTCTTCTCAGATGGTCCGTCAAGTCAATACAGGCAAAAGAAGAACTTTGCCCTTCTTACCAAAATGATAGAATCTTATGGTTTTATTTTTGCAACCTGGAATTTTTTTGAAGCGGCCCATGGGAAGGGTGCAGCGGATGGGGTTGGGGGAGTAGTAAAAAGATTGTTAGATAAACAAATATCATACGGACATGATATACCTGATGCTGAAACTGCGATTCAATTACTTGAACACAATACTGCTACCACTGTAAAATTATTTCTTATTGATCAGGAGGACATATTGAGAATAGAAAATCAAATTGAGGGTTGTAAATTTGTGGCCGTTCCAAATACGCAAAAAATACACCAAGTAATACCAAACGAAGATAATATAATTCAATATCGAATTTTAAGCTGCTTTTGTTTAAAGCCCAATATTTGCCAATGTTATGCCATAAAAAGTCACAAATTAATTACTGATCATGTTAAACGTTCAAGAGCAAAACGACTTGTTATAGAATCTATAATTTCCTATGACGTATGCCAAGTAATAACTGGATTAAAAAACACAAGTAGCACGGGCTACGATGAAATTACAACTAAAGTCATAAAATATGTTTCACCAGTCATTGCTCCAATTTTGACCCATATAATTAATATATGCATAGAAAGTGGCTCATTTCCTCATGCACTAAAGACCACTGTTATAAAACCACTTTACAAGAAGGAAGATAGAGAAAACATGTGTAACTACAGACCGATTGCCCTAACAACAGTTTTCTCTAAAGTCTTTGAAAAAATTATATACAAACAACTAAATACATACCTTGAAAAAAATAAAATATTTTGTGACGAACAAAAAGGATTTAGAAAAAATAAGACGATTAACATGGCAATCTATGACTTCCTTTATGATATTCATATAAAGCTTAATAATAGAATTCCAGTTTCAGCACTTTTCATGGATATGACAAAAGCTTTTGACTACGTAGATCATAAAATACTATTAAATAAGCTAAATAAATATGGCATAAGAGGCAATGTTCTAAAGTTATTAGAATCATATTTAAGTAATAGAACACAAATTACATCAATTAGTACAATCTGCCCAAAACTAAAAATGGAAATCAGTCATTTTTCATTGCCTAGGATAGTCCACTACGGAGTACCACAAGGTAGTGTCCTCGGACCGTTACTATTCCTTATCTATATAAATGACTTCCCAAGAGCCGTAAATCACTCCATGGTATTGTTCGCAGATGATAGTACGGTGACATTTAGTGGTAATAGTCACAAAAAAATAGAAAATGACATTATTAATAGCATGTATCCAATTATTGACTGGTTAGAATCTAACAACCTTAAAATTAATTTTGACAAAACAAAAATTATTAATTTCAGACTTAAGAATAATAATAATAGCAATTTGATTAGTATGAATGTTTCATATAAAGGGAATAGCATCTCTGAAACAATAGTTACTAAGTTTTTAGGATTAGAAATTGATAATAATATGAAATGGAGTGGCCAAATAGACAAAGTCTGCAATAAACTCCATCAATATGCTTATTCTCTCTATATGCTAAATAAAGTGGCTAACCGGAACACACTGCTAACTGCTTATCACGGTTATGTTGCCTCCACTCTCAGATATGGGGTCATATTCTGGGGTAATGCCAATAGAGTTGAACAGGTCTTAAGAGCACAAAAAAGATGCATTAGAGCCATTTGTAAACTGTGTAGAACAGATAGCTGCAAACCATATTTCACTAATCTAAGAATTTTAACTGTTCCTTCTTTATACATCTTTGAAACTGCTATATTTGTGAGAAAGAATTTGCATTTGTTTCTGCCTGTTTTAAGCCAACGTCGTCGTGGTCAAATATGTTGTCTGCCTGGGAAAACTACTTTCTTTCAAAAGAGCATATTTGCGATGGCGCCTAAAATATACAACAGGTTACCAAAATACATTTTGAACAGTGATAGTGAAAATAAATTTAAATTACAATTATCAAATTATCTTATTGACAAATGCTACTACACTGTAAATGACTACTTATCTGGAAAATAATTTATATGGCTGCATGCTGCATGTTAATTGTAATACCCTATAAAAGCTACATTTTATATCTAAGGTGCATTCCTACTATTTATATTTGTACGCCAATTGTAGGCAGAACATAGTGATTCATATTATTATACCCATGTAACATCTACATTATGTACACACCTATGTTTACAAATAAAGAAACTTTGACTTTGACTTTGACTTTGATCTACATCTGAAAGTGAATCTGAGCAAGAAGACCTAGAGATGTTAGTAACCAATAAAGTTTTACCTAATTCTGATGATGTCGAACCTATAGGAGAAACTAATCATTATCATGTCAGTAATGCATCTACTTCAAATGTTACTATTTTATCTGATATTAAAGTAAATTTTAAACCTAAGGATCTAGCAATGATGGTTAAAAAGCCATCAAAATATTATAATGTTTCTACGGTTGATTTGAAGAGAAATTTCTGGGATCTTTTTAGTAGCGATAGTGAATAATATGTATAGTTATATAAGGTCTACCTATTCATACACGAAATATTTTAAGGGTATCATCTAACGGTTTTTAACTGTTAGACGGTTATAACGAAGCCATTTCAAAAGTTTTTTTTCTAATTTTATTAAATATATTTACATTAAATAATTTAAAATTACTTGAGCTACAAAATAAATACTGGTTTCTTATTTTTTGACCTTTAACATTCAGAACGTTTATTTATTTACTTTCATTTAAGGGGTTTTCATTAAAGGTTTTATGCAAAATATATAAAAAAAAATTGAATTATAATAATTTCGTAAAAAGAAAAACACTTAAAATATTTTTTTTTGTTGTTTTGTATCTTTAGATACGACTTAAGAAGCTACTGTTAAAATATTTCATGTATGAATAGGCAGACATTATATATAAATATTAGGAAGTTAATCGTGCAGTATTATCATGACGATAGAGAGAATGTTCAAAGTTCGCATTTTAATATTATATTTTTATTTTCGATTTATGATTAACTGAGTAACCATCTTCAAATTAAACATAACCCTGACGGTTTTATTATTGTCATTATTTTGTATGTTTCATGTTTATGTTCACTATGTCCAGTACAGCCGCGGGGTCTACGCTAAGCTAGCTATTCATGTGAGTGACTTAAAGAAATGTAGGAGCGCGACGGAGTTACGCCGATATAAACCTAACCTGTGTCTATGTGCACACTCACACAAATGCAAAGCTCGGCTTAAACCTCACGAACTGTACATAATAATGTACGTGTACGTGTTTGATTAATTATTACAATATTAAATACTAAAAAACTGTTTTATTTACCACTGTGAATGCAGCCCTTGTTTTCTTTTATGTTACTTTTATGTTATTGTGACATAAAAGTAACATTTCTGAAATGAGCAATTATTTTGAAAATGACCCGTATACCTATAGCTATCGGGATGAAGAATAACGTTGCCAATATGTAATTTAGAAAAGAGACGGTAAAATTCGTCATCCGAGTAATTGACCCGGTGGCTTAGTGGTAATAGCGGCTGGCACGGTTTGCAGTGGTCGTGGGTTCGATTCCCACTCGGGTGAAGAATTTTTTCCATTTTCTTTATTAATAATTTTATGATATTATAGTGCACAAGTTTGTGCGCAAACACAGATGCACTCTCTATTCCGTTACTCTCATAGTCCGATGGGATGGAAAGCCGACACGACCGGAGAGAGATCAGGCGCAGGACCAACGGTTTTACGTGCTTTCCGAGGCACGAGCAAAGTGACAATTTTGCAACATGAAAATTTGTACATGAAATAAATTCATTGGTACAGGCCCGTGACTGGGATCGAACTTACGCCTACCGCTTGGAAGGTGCACATAACACAGTCCTATGCTGATGCGTGGCTTCACTAGTATACATCAGCTGCATCTCCTTCCATGCATGTTGTAAGAGTCGACCATGAGTCGACCATGAGTCGACTAAGGAACTTTAGGAACGTTGTCTTACAGCTATTTTAAAAGTGGCTGCAGAATCTCTTTCGTGATCCTATAGTTCTAGCTACCCTATTACAGCCGTGGGTGTATTATGTCGTCGTCAGCCTATTGCAGTCCACTGCTGGACGTGGGCCTCCCCCAGAGTACGCCACACGGGTCGATCTCCCGTTTTTGCCATCCAGTCACTACCACCCGTCCTCCTTAAGAGCCAGCAGTCAAATAAAAGTCCCACGGTTGCTCCGCCCACATACCCCGCCACACCCGCAATGCAAGGATACGCGTTAAGATCTGCGTAGTGTTAAAATTCGAAATTCGCGCGCTTTCGAGCAGGCGGGTCAACGCTAGGTCAAACGCAGAGAACATAAAAATCCATAGAGTCGTTATTATAATTGATTTCAATGTTGTTTATTTTATTTTTGTTTGCAAAATACAATTAAATTAAATTAATTAATTTATTAATAAGTAATATAGGTATGTTAAAAAATCATTCATACAATAGAACACATTACCTGCATCATAGTTATATGCGCATCGTATGAAATTCATCCAATGCAACAAGTATTAGGAAGTTTTGAATAAAACGAATTAATGGTAGATATCAAAGATTTATTTTATATATCACAAAAATAGTATCCGATACATATGTGAAATGGGACCAATTTACTCATGTAGATCGCTTTTAAAAAGGCTTTTAGGTGAGTCAATATGTTAAAATGTTACAAGTAGTAACTTAACAAATTTTAATATTAAGATGATTATGTAAAAAAATGCCGTTTCATTTAGGTAAATTGCTGTATGTTAAATATAAATAGTAGGTGTTTTTTTTTAAATAAAGGGTTAACAGGTATGTATAATGTGCATTCGCAATATTAGCTGTGCATAAATAAAAAAAACTTTATTTAAAGATAAATAGCGGTATGCGTATGCCACAAATATAAATTGCAGTTTGATTAGCAATATTCTCATTTGAGGATTTTGCTGTGCAGTCAGTAATTTTGATACGAATTCCAATTATTTGTGACTATAAAAAATCATTTTATTTGATGTGCGTTTAAATACTATACAATTAAATTAAATGATTTTTCTTACTAATCCTCTACATTCCCCAAGAAATATATATGTACTATTTACCTTATACAGTAAAATACCTTCTGTTCTATGCTCCACCTCATCTGTTACCATCAAACTGTCAATCGGAGAGCTAAAATAAGAAATGAGTTTAAAAATATCAAAAAAGTTTTAGTAGCCAAAAGTGAAAACAAGTGAGCAAAAACAACAAAATTATAGCAGGTAGGTAGGTTCTCACTCACTTTTCTTCAAACATTACAGGTGGTATTAGTTCGGTATAAACTTTGACGGGCGACTCCAGGACTTTTTGTTCAGCACAATTTGTTTGAATTCTACAAACAAAATATTGTAGAAGGAACTGCTGCCGAAGATGCTACGTAGTATGTAAAGATGGGTCGGATTAGGTAAAAATCGTACCTGTTCGACCTAATACATACTAATATTTATGCAATATGGCCGTTCCATTACTGTGATCCATTACGTATTAGATAAATACGTAGAATCTTTATTCGATGAATATTTAGTATCGGTTTTCGGTGAATGATCCATCTTAATATATATAAATCTCGTGTCACAATGTTTGTCCTCAATGGACTCCTAAACCACTTAACCGATTATAATAAAATTCGCACACCATGTGCAGTTCGATCCAACTTGAGAGATAGGATAGTTTAAATCTCAAATTATAGTCGCAATTTTAATTTATTGCTAATTATTTGTCTGTTATACCTTTCGACTTGGTTGAGTAAGTAATCAATAGATGGCGCTGCTTTGGTAAACCGACAAACGTGTCATATAAGCTACAATTCAATTTCCACGCGGACGAAGTCGCGGGCGTCCACTAGTTATCTAATAAATACCTACGTAGAAAGAATAGTCGTGGAAATAGAAAATATCGTGATAATAGCGAAATGCATTTTTTATATTAGGTTAAATTTTTAATATTTAGTTAAATTGTTTTTAGTTTGTGTCACATATTTTGTTTAAATAAAGGATTTTAATTTTGTAAAAAAAAATGAAAAAAAAGTCTTGTCTGTACCCGGATACGAACCAGGAATATCTGATTTTCGACTCCGCCGATGTAACCGCTGGGCTATTATAAACTTGATAGAGACGGTGAAAATTATCTTCATATTCTAATGATATTGTAGTATTTTTGCTAAATAATAAAATTGAAACTTATAGTCTATGCCTTACGGTTGATTTCTCATAATAAGATGATATTTTATGCGATACCTAATACCTAATGTCGTCTTGTATCTGAATGCTGGGCCGTAAAGAAGGATAAAAATCAATTCCATGTAAGCAAGATGAGAATGTTGAGATGGATGTGTGGAGTTATAAGAATGGATAAAATAAGAAATGTGTATATAAGAGGAAGTTTGAAAGTTGCGCCGATCACAGACAAGTTACGAAGTAACCGTCTGTCTTGGTACGTGCATGTAAAGCTATATTATGAGTCTATGATGTAAAGCGACGGGATGAAAGGCATATTTTACAGAGAGCTTTGTGCATGAGTGTGGGTGGATATAAAGAAGAGGTAGACCAAAGAAATGTTGGATGGACTGTGTGAGGGAGGATATGCGTGTACTGGGAGTGAGCCATGAGATGACGGATAATAGGGATGAATGGAAGAAAAGTACATATTGTGCCGACCCCAAATAAATGGGAACAGGGCAGGAAGATGATGATGACCTAATCACGTTGTATTAGGTACCGACTAGTATTGAAAAATACCTAATCCACATACCTATTCCAATATTTATGCCTCACCTGTAGTAGTAAGTAAATTCCTTAGGTGGGTAAAAGATATTGTACCTACATATACTCGTAAATGTATATAAAATTTGTGTATGTGCTTCATGTGTAAAGCAGTGCGCTTATAGAATACTTCTCATGCTGTGTGTGTGATTTCGGAACTAATTTCTTTTGTAGACTTTTACATAGATAAACAAAGCAACTATCCATCCAAAGCCATCGTTCAAAGGAATTCTACCAATTTATAAAGGTGAAAGTTTGTATGTGTGTGAGTGTGTATGTTATTACTTCATCACGCAAAATCCTGAAATGTATGGAACAGCTGATTTTTTTCACTATATCGGAGTTGGCCCCATAGTGAAAGTTGTTTCTTTTTACTTTCCTAGTTTCGTGTCAAAGGCAAATCACTAATTTCGGAAAGACCTTATATTAGCTTAGGTACGTATCAGAATAACACATTATACTTTTTATCCCGGGTAAATATTTTATCCCGTAATTTCGACATTTTGTTTTTTCTGCTGTCCATTATAAAATGCATTCTCAGCACTAAACTTTACATACTTACTAATTATGATTATAGCTACTTACACCTTTGATTCTCTCCCCTTTTTAGAAAATTCTCTCCAACGTTGAGCCATCTTCCTTTTGGAAACATATTTTTTTAGTTTTATTTCCCATTAGTCCGAACTCAATCGAGTAATACCTACACCACAAGATAATAAAAAATGCCACTGCCGTGGGCGGAAGCGACATAGACCCTACGTCGTCGGCGCACAGCGCGGTACTGAGCGTCAGCGGGCACGAAGTTACTATTTAACGCTTTTCAGTAAGCATTAGAGTAGAATATCGCTTGCACGCTAAACAACTGATTGAGCTCAGAAGTAAAGGGCGTAAGTCTCAAAAAGATTTTTATTAATTGTGTGTTCAATTATGATTGTTTTTTAATTTTGGCTTTACAAAAGTTTACTATCATTATTATCTTGATATCCGAATTTATTTTAAACGCCTACCTCATGTAATAGCCGAAATAAAAGTAAAAATGACTAAAAAACATGTCGATTTCAAAAAACAAAACTATCGAGCGAAAATCATTAAATCATGTTTTTGGCTTTACATGACATAGTTAAGGGTACTAAGAATATAGTGTAATAGTCTAACATTAAACAAACATGCACCCGTTTCAGCATATTTCATCAAAAAGATGCTAAATAAGGTCTGCCTCCTCTTAAATAATAATATAATATAATATAATATTCACACATTTCACAACACATTAACTTAGTCCCACATTAAGATCCATAAGGTCTTGTGTCGTGGGTACTAAGTAACGGTATATTAATACATAGATAAGTATAGAAACATTCATGACTCGGAAACAAACATCAATATTCATCATATCAATGTTTGCACCTACCGGGATTCGAACCCAGGACCTATGGCGCTGCAGGCAGGGCCATTACCTACTACACCAATCGGCCGTCATTCATCAGTCCATCTGGCCAGAGGGCGCCCAACGCTACGCTACTCTTTAAGAATAATACAGAATTAGCTAATAATTCATCATCATCATCCTGCCATTATCCCATTATTATGTGGTCGGCGCAATATGGTTTCTTTCAAAACTCACATTGCCAAACTTTTGGTATTTGTTTTTACGGCCGGCTGCCTGCCTGACGCCAACCCTTCTCTGGTAGCTAATCAATATTGATTAGAATATTGTATTAAAATCGCAATTTTGTAATTTTCCTTCTATTTCAAAATTGGCTTGTTAGAATTTGTTAGGAACAATCACAGGGAATAATAGGCTCGAATAAACGTAACATAGAGCAAACAAAATAGTAGAGCGTTCCGTAAATTTTATCTACTTATTTTCTTATCTATCACTCATAATTAATTATGTCAAAGGAAATAATTGTAATATCACTAACATAGTTTTAAGCTTTACAAACCCCGTGGAACATAAATAAATAAATTGTTATTATTATAAATATTACTGACATCACGTTTTGGCTCTACTAGGAGCAAATAAATGTCGACGAGGGATTTCATTGCAACGAAAATAAAATAAAGTGTTCTTAAAAAACTAAGATGGTGATTATTTCAAACCTTCAAAGAGATTGACCGATGTGAAATAGTCATTCTTCATATCCTATTCAAAAATTGGTTGCTCTTTAGCAGTAACTCACCTAACGCCATTTATTTTATTTTTAAAATTTGTGAGAAAATTCGTAATTATAACAATCTATACAGTCAAAACTTGCCTTTGTGAGAACTACATAGATGAATAAGTAAACATTTGTTTTATATTAGTACACGTCGGTGATTTCGTCCGCATTAACTTTAGAAAGCTTAGGTATTTCGAAAAGTCCTTCCTTATCGGATGCCTATCTACCTCATCCAAAGAACACACCCTCCAAGTTTGGGCTGTGCCTAAGTTTACCGTCAGTCAGTCATACAGGTCAAAGCATTTTAATATAGAGCCAGAGACTAGACGACGACATCGCCCGTGTAAAATTTAAATAAATTCCGTTTCCTGTGGGAATTTTAACTGCTTTGTCAGTGTTACCCGAAATTCCACATGGTATTTTTATGCAAAATTCGAAATAGATTACCTACAAGAACGTATACCCAAACAATCTTACACAATGGTACGAAATTCAAACTCCTTGTTTAGCTAACAGCTTCGCGAATCAAATCTAACCATCGAATCGAAAACAAACATCACACAATTCAAATTTCGAGCTGGCTTATTCTAAATTCAAATAGACAATGCTGGTTGAAGAGGAACATTGGAGATTTATAAGAGCGACGTTCACTGGCTGTTTGGTGTTAATTTTCAAACACTGTAAAAGATTTTTTGTGCCACTTTTTCTCGTAAAAGTTACGCACGTTAAAGTTAAGCTTACACACGGATTTCAGATAAGACATATTTTTTATTAAGATTATCTACAAAATACACTAAAGAACTAAGTATTAAAAAATAAATATAAATCGACTAACTAATCTTGACTTCACTTCAACATTTTTTACATATAGCGACAAGAATAATATAACAAATGTAGGTAGACATAATAATTTCTTATTTAACATTAATAGTACACTGTACGTCATTCTTTCCATCGCTATTACACGGCCGGTTGGCCAAATGGTGCGAAACTCGACCCTCTCGACCAAACCCCCAAACAGGGCGACATAGAGCAACGAGCAGATTGGACAAACGTACTTTTTTATTTAACTACCTACTTTTACCTAAACGCCAAAACAGCAATATAGAATAATAATACAATATGTAATATAATAATATAATATTTTTAAAATTCTTTTCCTTCATACCCTTAAATAGATACTCGTAATACAATACACAATACGGGATGTTTTTTCGTTGCCACCCTTAACGAAGGATACGTACTCTATACATCAAATAATGTAAGTTTATGCAAAAGAAATGCTGGGAAAGAACGTAAATTTTTTATTAAAAAAAAAAAAAATTACTTGATCGGGCGAAATATAGTGTCCAGTGTTTATGCTACTTTTTAAATTGACAGATATTAATTATTTCTTGTGAAAAAAATCTTGCTACACGCGTCAATGTGCATTTATGCAGAAAAATGCAGTCTATTTACTTAACTTTACCCTAATATTAGGACCCTAATATTTTGGAAACCAGACACTTCCCAGGTGCATACCATGGAGAAAAATGATCGAGATGATGAGGAGCTTCCGTAGTTTTCAGGAACATTGACGACCAAAAATTACCTGTATAATTAATTCAAACAAGACTACTTTTGAATAACGTATTATGTACATATTTTATGTACCTACTACAATATATTATGTCTTCAAGTTTTTTTATTTAATTCTAATTTTTTACTACCTATCTACCTAAATTTTACTAACTGACTCTTCTATAGGTATATACACTCAAAACAACAGCAGTAACCCTTCTGCACCCAACTCTATGACAAGGCATTAAGCTGAGAGCAGAGTCCACTACGCCCGCGGGACTACATAATGGCGGCCGGCTAATGGCGCCGACACATATTTACAATTCATTGCCTTCTATCAGAGTGTCTCATCTGCGCTATTAGCTCTGTAGGGGCAGTGTTTTTTAGTTAATGATTGAATTTTTAATCTGTGGTCTTCGATGTCTGATTTATGTTGAAAGGTAACGTTATGGTCACAAGTTTTCAGTTAAGAACTATTCTTCACTTTCGTTAGTTGTACATATTTTTGTGTTATTTCACGAACTTTCCTGATGTGAAGTTGGATCTAAATTATCATGATTTTGTCGAAGAGTAATATGTGTGTAGCCTGGGTATCTATATAATTACATTTATGAACAAAATGAACACAATATCAAAAGGCATCTTAAAATAGACGGATTAAATTAGCGTATACAGGCTGTTTTTTCGTTGCCACCCTTAACGAAGCGTACGTACTATACAGGGTGTAACAAAAAGGGTAGGTATGTTAAGCGAAAAGCTACGTCAATAACCCATTGTAGAGAACCTATCCACAAAATTTGAGACTCGAAATCACATGTTTATTTTTCCCGATAGTATGGAGAATTTTTAATATCTCAGGAATTTTCATACAATCTTGAAAAACAAACATGTGAATTCGAGTCTTAAATTTTGTGGATAGGTTCTCTACAGTAGGTTATTTACGTAGCTTTTCGCTTAATATACCCTTTTTGTTACACCCTGTATACATTAAATAAAGTAAATTTATGCCAAAAAAAATGCTGGGAAACAATGTAATTTTTTTTTTTATTATTTAAAATAATTACTTGATCGGGCGAAATTTATAGTATCCAGTGT